>QEPC01002194.1:798733-819681 GCA_003113815.1 Sphenodon punctatus | reverse complement strand
CCAACGGCCGCCGTATCGTCTGAAAATACCCATTGGGTGAAAACAGACATGACGCTAACCACCCTTTAACCACCCTTGGTGGTTATTTATGCATGTTGTAGGGCTGCATAGGGCACCAATACAGCCCTGCAACATGCACAAATAACCACCAAAGGTGGTTAAAGGGTGGTTAGCATCATGTCTGTTTTCACCCATAGCTGATAACTTCTATTGGATTAACTACTGTTGGGGAGTGTGTACAAGCTTTCAGTCCAAGCAGTGTTCTCTTCCTCAGTCAGAACTAAAGATGGGGTAAATGCATGATGTGTAAATATAGGAAGGCAATGACCTTGGAGGGAGAGTTGGGGGCAGAACCCATAGGTATCAGAAATTTTAAAAACAGTGAAGATAAAAACCATTGATGATGGTGTTACAAACCAAGAATCAATAGATAACAGCAAATGCAGACTATAATAATAATAATAATAATAATAAATAGAATTGTGCACCCTCCCCTGTGAAATGGTACTCAGGGTGCTTTACAAAAATATCCAATAAAACAATGCAAAATCTATTTGAAAACATTTTAAAAGGGGAAGGTGAAGTGGGAGGGCAGAATACACTAAGGGGAGCCAGCAGTGGATTGGATTCTGAAAGTACATGGGGAAGGCAGGGAGCCATACAAGGACAAACATTTAGGGACAGGGTGATAGAAAACAGCTTTTCAGGGAGCTTGCATTCAGAGTGAAACCACAGACACTGAGTATAAACACCTTGGTTCTCATCCATCGCTTACATATCTTTGTAATGGCTTAAAAAACCCAAGTTTCAGTTAAGTCCATTGCTCTAAATAACCAATAAAGTTATGAGTTTTAGTTCTTGCACAGGATACCAGCCTCTTAGAGATGTCCCTACACATGAGCATGGAAAGTGATCATGGATCCATGATCTGGGCCCCACCTCCCTTGCCTCCCCCATGTTATGCATACCTCTTGAGCACCCATGGATTGTACCCTCAACTATTATCCAGTCCCTGGAGCTTTTATTAATTTTCAAAGTGACCCATAGGAGGAGAAGTGATTCCCTTTTCCTGACCTAGATATAGGCATGATAAGCATCCTTTGTGCTGGAGATAACCTTGGAAGATGTGCCCTGACTGTAAACAGATGCAGTGATGCCTGCCAAAATCAACAAGCAGTTCGAAACAAACCATCAAAGAGATGTCAACGGCGTTATTCATCTCAATCAAGTTCCTTTGGACTCCGAGTCTGTGACCATGAAGTCTGACATTTTATTTATTTATTTATTTATTTTATTTTTCTCATGAGGGCACAAAATGAATTTTCAACCTGCTGAACCTCTTGGAGAGGTGCGGGTGAGGCCACAAATCGGATGTCATGATGACCACGTGTTGCTAAGTAGCAAGGGGGATCCTGGAAGAGAAGGGAGGTCCTGAAGCAGTGCCAATATGGAAAAAGAATCCCAAAGGTCAAAAAGTCTGGCTCCAAGTTGTTACAAGCCATTTGATGAAAAATATATATTTTTTTACATCACAATAAACATGTTAGCACATAGTTTTCTCTGGGTGAAAACCTATTATATAGGGATGAGTCAGATCCCCTGGCTGTGGGGAGGTCACACTTTTGGCCAGCAGGGAGGGCAGTTCTGATGAGCAGCCACCACCTCGAGGAAATCTGGGCAGAGGGGCTGTAATCACAAGTCCCTTCATGCTACAGGTCGGTTGAGGAACCATCCACACAGGGCAGGACTACCGGACCCCTGCTGCAACCCAGGATGGTGCTCCCAGGAAGAGCTGCCTCCAAATAGATGATGGGGGTGGTGGAAGATTGACCCCACCCCAAGTTCCAAAAATCTGATGGGGGG
This sequence comes from Sphenodon punctatus, assembly GCA_003113815.1. NCBI lineage: Eukaryota > Metazoa > Chordata > Lepidosauria > Sphenodontia > Sphenodontidae > Sphenodon > Sphenodon punctatus. The sequence goes on along the minus strand of QEPC01002194.1, from coordinate 817,818 downwards.
GCAGAGGATTGCTCTCACCTCAGCTACCAAATAGCTGATGGGGGGGGGGAACTTATGAGCATGCTCACATGAGCTGCCAAACAGCTGATGGGAGAGGATGCTTGCATGCTCCTCCAGGCCCCTTGATCAGCTGCTTAGCAGTCCAGGAGAGTGCACTCCTTCACCCCCTCCCCATGATCAGCAGTTTGGCACCCAAGTGAATGTACTTCTCCAGGCACCCCAATCAGCTGTTTGGCGCCTGGGGTGATCACACTCCTCTGAGTCCAGTCCTTAGACTTCACCTTGCAGCAGGGGCTGGGCAGTAGAGGTGTGCACCAGGGGCCCATGTCATTTTTGTTTTTGTTATTTAAATCTGTCATTTTCATTTTCATTAATATCAAATTGTCGTTTTCGTTTTCGCTTTCGTTTTTGTTTTCCATTGGTTTCAATGGAAAACATATTTTTGGTTGTAAAATTTTTCACTATATTTGGCTGGAACTTGTAGAGATTGTACCTACAATGGAAGGAATTAAGTATACCAAAATTCCAAAAAGATTTTATAAATGAATCCAATTTTAGAAGCAGTTGAATTATTTTATTTTGCAAAAATCTTTGTATATATTTCATATATATTATTAGCTCTAACTTTTTTGTCTCATATTTAATGTAGAGAAAAATTGGCATGTGTATACCCCTTCCAATATTTACTATCTATGACAACTTTCAGAAGGATTGGATAAAGTATCCTGGTGATATAAGCAATTAACATATACATGTATGTCTGACTGTAACAACTTTGTAGTCCAACCAGTGTACATGATTTGACATAACTGTATATCACACTTTTGTGATCATCTCTGCCAAATATCAGAAAGATGTGATAATGGCTCACAATTTTATATGCCTGTACAGCATATGCAGAGAATGACAGGGATTCCCTTACATGTCACTGTGGTATAAGATTGGTTTGTGATGCCAATTGGTCAGCATAAAGGTCAACCAAACACCCTCATTCTGTTCTGTGACCATCCCAACATCTCTCCCCCACTTGTTACTGGGAAGTCAAAAGCATCTGTTTAGGAAAGAGTCAATAGAGATTCTCTTATGTCCTCTGTCACAGTGCTGCAGGATGTGATTGTGATTATAATTGGCCAGCCTGGATGTGTAAACTAAGGCTGTGTTCTCACCTGTGGCAGCACTGGTGGCAGAGGGAGGGGCAAGGGAAGACGTGGCAGTGTGGAGGAGTTGGCCGACGGGAAAAGTGCCGGTGTGAACGGGGATCTGCCGCAGCTTCTCTTGCGCATGTCAGGGCAGGATTTTGCACCCTGACATGCGCAAGAGAAGCCGTGGCAGATCCCTGTTCGCACCGGCACTTTTCCCGTCAGCCGGCTCCTCCACACTGCCACGTCTTCCCTTGCCCCTCCCTCTGCTGCCAACGCTGCCACAGGTGAGAACAGAGCCTAAGTTTCCTGATTACTGGGATGCTATCCCCAAAGTCCCAGTTATGTCCCTGATGCCCGCCCTCTATGCCAGCCTCGAAGCCACTACCAATTGGTCCTGTAAAGCTAGGAGAATGCAGTAATGTGTGTGGCCAGTGAATGTGTCTGTCAGTCTTTTGGGTTGCTCCACATCCTTCCTCCTACAGTCTCTCTCTCCCTGCCATGCAGGGTGCCTGCCTCTGAGTGACACTGAATATTATTATTATTATTATTATTATTATTAACAAACATTTATATAGCGCCAGCAGTGTACCTGGCACTTTACAAAGTAAATATGCTGCTATTAATCTGAATAATGGTCTTCACAAGGCCAACATCAATTGCTTATAAAATTGGGTTCTTTTTATTCAATTATCCTGTAGTTTGGTAAAGATGACAGGGAAGGTATGTGATAAATTTCAGCCAAATATCTAGTAAAAAGGATGAGATATACAAATGTTACAGCTGGAAATGTATTTTCAAGTTAATGTCTTATACCATCAGGACCCTTTATCCAAACTGTCTGAAAATCAGCAGGATTGTTAAGATTCTGGAGCAATATAATATTCACAGGAGTCATGCAAATTGGATGCAAGATAAAGAAGTTGTAGCTGTGAATGTGTATGGAGCTTTTCTTAAAATTACAACATTCCATTGCTTCTAAAATTGGACCCCTTTATCTAATATTTTCAAGGTTGGTACACATTTTGCTCTCCATTGGGGGTATAATCTCCCCAAGGCTCATCAGAATTTAATAAGAAACAAAAAAGTTATATCCAGAAATATATTTTTCAGTTTTTCCCCATTATTTCCAAAATACAATGTCATTTTTGTTTCTATTTTCGTTATTATTATTTGTCATTTTCATTCTTGCAATAATGATAATTAAAATGAAATTTTCATTATTGTTATTGTAATATCAAAAATGACATGCACACCCCTACTGGTCAGGGCCTAACAGATGGGAGGGTGCATTGTTAGCTCGTATTAACCTAGCTGCATGAACCTTAGCTAGACGTGGAAATATCGGTATAAGATTAATCCAATACACCTGATAATCTCCGGTATTGGCATACTGGATTTTTAACATTGGCCGGTTTACTGTTGTTTTTTTTTACATAGCAGCCATTGAAATTAATGACCACAATGTGAAAAATCTGGTAAACCAGCCAATCTGGTAAACCAGTCAAAAAAAAAATGCCAATACTGGTAAATCAGACACCGGTAAATCTGGTATCTGGTATTCTCCCTGGTGTCCCACCCCTGACCTTAGCCTATGCTTCCTCACTGACCTTCTCCATATGATGCATCTGCTAGCAGCCAGTCACTCCCACCTCCCCAAGAAGGAAGTGGGCAAACATCTGGCAGACACTGAACTAACATGCAGGTGACTCGTGGACTAGTGCGAGCTACTGTGGGCTACTGCAGCCTACTGTCTCTTTTGTTTTCACCCTCTGTATTTTCTTAAATATTGACTGCTTCATCGGTAATGGACAGATGACTGATTTTGGTGGATCAGCATGGAATTATTATTTTTTTTGCTGAATATTTCATGGTCTTTACTCCTACATCATCAGAAAAAGGCACAGATACAATTTTTTTGTGATAAGTTACAACTTTCATTTAACAAATAACATCTGTGTGGATGGGCTATGCTTGCATATAGGTCCAATGCATTTCTGTTCCCAACCTCTATCTGTTCCCCTGGCTATCTGAGGATCTTATAAATTAGGGACCCTTTCACCAGTAGGGTCCTCAGAATGGGAGAAGGGTCCCATCACATATAAGGAACCAGAAATATCACAGTGGATGGTGCTGCTCCCATTCTTCCTAGGTTTGGCAAAGATGTGAAGCTGTTGCTCATGTATACCTGCATGGCCATGACACTGCTTTATGACTCATTTGTTTATAGATGTGCCTTGGTTATTTCTCTTCCCTAACTTCCACTTACTTTTACCCATGCACTGGACCTCTGTTGAAGTTGTGACAAAAAGTATTATTCACCCACCTTAAATGCACTGACGCTAGGTCAAACAGCTCCCAAATGTAATTGAATTGTAAGGGGTGGAGAGGGAACACCCAGAAGCTCTGGTCAATATGCACTGAAGGAAAAAATTCCTTCCTGGTCCCAAAATAAATGGTGACCAGCAGTGCCATTTTAAAGGGTGGACAGGCAGGTGGCGCTCTCTAGGATCGAGGGGGCTAAATGTCCCGATCAGCCTTGCACCACCTGATCAGATACTGCAGGGGAGAGCTTCAACCACATGGCCCTCTCTGCACCAATTAGCAGTGAGTCCTCCCCCCTCCCCCCCAGCCCCATATTTTGCCCTGTGACTGGGGACAGCCTCCATTCTTTTAAAAGGTTATTTTACCACGTTTCTCTTGATCTAATATGGAGTGAAAAGTATTAAACAAATGTAATCCTTAGGCACAAGGTATAGTTCAGCCTCATTCTAATCTCAGCCGCTGAATGTGATGGGAGCTTGGAAGAAAACAATCTGGATTTTTCCATCACTGAACACAATTTATTCTATTTTGACCTCTTTGGAGATAGGTATAGTTAAGATGACTTAATCATGATGGGGAGTGCGTGGGTTTGTAAATAAATAACCACAATTGCTTTAAAAATTGATACAATTTAGATGTGAAATTCAACACAAGGAGTGGAAAACTCAAGTGCAGAGGAGTGACAGTGATTAAGGCCCTTTTTACACGGGGTGCAGCGCAGGGGGGGTCAGTGTGCATGGCGGTCCATGTGTGGTGGGTGGGGGAAGGGTGTAGACATATGCACACCCATCTATACCCACCTCCACCCATTTACACACACAGTGCAACTGCCATTTTTGCCGGCTTCCCTGTGCATGGGTGATGGGTGGAGGTGAGTGTGCATGCATGTTTGTAGGAGCATGCATGCACACCCACCCACCTGCTGCGAGACCTGCACGAGACTCACCCACACATGAACACCCAGATTTCTGGGTGCCACTCATGTAAAAAGGGCCTAAGAAGGGTAAAAAAAAATGTTACACTTCATTTCAAATCACACTGTGATTTGAAATGAACTCTAATAAACTATACAGAATGTGTTCACACAAAAAGCTTAGTGTGGGGGATAAAGTATTTTCAACTGGCTGCTTCTATCCAGGTGTGAAACCACAGAACTGAACAGCCTAGTCCAATCCCCTAGCCTGAGGCAGAATACCCTGTAACTAAAACATCTGACAGATACCGGGTTCAGTCTTATCTTAAAACCTTCCACCAAGGAAATTCCACAACCTCAATATAGGGGATTTACAAGTCCAGATCTCCAAGGGAGAAAGTGCCCTGGCACCCACTGTTTCCAATGGTGACCAGCTGACTTCTGATAGCAGGGTGAACATCTTAAACCCCTCCCCCCACCCTCAAGTTTGTTTCTCCGAACTCAGAAGTCTGGGGGAAACAGTCTCCTAGTGGAGAGTAGTGGAGAGATTCGGGGTAACCTACACTCAGATCAAGTTTACCATACGTTAACATTTCTTGTGATTACTCAGTTTCCACACTGATATTCTGTGATCAGTAAATCAGTGGGAAATAGTTAGCAGATGATATTGGTATGATAAAAGATACATTTCTGAAAACAAACTAATGAAGTTTAGTACAAAAGTTTTCCTACAACTTTTTTATAAATGGGCCCATTAGTATCTCAACTTAGCATTTGTACAAACGATCATTCTACTTATTTTCCTAATGAATTGATTGAAGAGTTAACAATCTTGGTTTTAACACTTAATTTAGAATAATGCCAAAAGAGTGCAATTTACAGTGAAATAACTGGAAATAAATTGTTGCGCCACAACTGGGGGTCCTCTATTGGCATGGGATTTAGACAGTGATGGTGGGAAGGGGTGGTATTCAAATAGTTTGAAGGAGAAATACATTTAAGTTCTTCTAGGCCAACAGTGAAATCAAAATAGTATTTGGCTAGAGGTAACAGAAACCAAATGTGTGTCAGCCATTGTATATTTCACTTGACTAATGTGAAACTCTCACAACAGACAAGAATCCAGCAACTTTGGGTCTAGTCATTTATAAGCAGGGAATTTTTGGCATATCCAAGTCCTTATTACTGTTTTTCCAATAATTGAGTGCTCATGGAGAGTAAATTATATTCACTCCCAGAGGTCATCCCTCCAGGTTAAGATTGTGAAGCACTGGCAATAGATAATAAAGAGAAGCTTGCACTGTCTCTGTTAAGGCCGGATTAAACATAGCAGGGTTGCAACTGTCAAGATTTTATTATGAGTCTCATGATTTTACTTTCAGGTTGTTTATTTTTAAAGCTTGAGGAAAGCCTCGAAAAGTGACTGCAAAGACAAAGGGTATCATTAGACATAACGTCAACGGATGTCTGAATGTGTGTTTTGACCTTGACATGAACACCGGTTTGGCCCTGTGTTCACTATGTGGTGTTACTTAGACATACAGCCCATCTTGGTGTAAACCAGTGCTTTGCTCACCACCCGATCTCAGCACGCAAGCGCTGCTGCCTCGTTCCCCATGTTGTACCTGCTAACACTCCACACGCTATCATTAGACACAATGTTGGCCAGAACATGCAAATTGTTCTTGTGATGCAAATGCTGTTCACATCACGTGTTCAACTGGTAGCCAAATTGGTATTGAGATTTTTATGGTGCTTACACACAATGGCCAAACATGTGCTTAGGGGTTTTGGCACCTGATCTTTGTTATGTCTAAAGACGCCAGCTGAGAGAAACCAGAAGATGAATAAAGAAGAACCCACAATTATGACACTTTTACAGTAGACGGCACTTTTATGGCAATTTCCAGCATGCTGGCAAGTTTTATCCTCACAGCTCCAGGGTATGCATACGGGACTTGGGACCAGCCCGTGGCATTCTCATTCAACTTGCAAAAAATAACAAAAAATGGAAAAAAATGGGGAAAGCCAGTAAATTCCTATGTTTCACCAAACTCGGCAAATGCCAAGATTTTTTGTTTCAGGACAACTCACAACATTTCAAGTTATTAAAAAGGAGTGGAAGCCATTCCCTGATTCTAAGAAGCATCCTCCATCCCCAGTCAGTTTTAAAAATTCCCTTCTGTTCAATCAATGGAAAATGCTTCCACATTGCAGAAATACCCAACTCAATCATGGCAGCAAAAATACTCCTTATTTACAGTAATGGGGGCTCTGAGGGTTCTTGGCTTGAGACTTTGTCTATAACTAGAGGTGGTTCAGGGTCTGGGATGTACTGGTAGTGGCAGTGGCGGCAGCAGATGTGATGGCCATTATTGTCATTGTTGCCATTGTCTCCAAGTCCATGGGCCTGTTGCTGTTCTGTGTTTTTTGATTCAGCAACTCAGTTTTGAGAGCTGTGGGTAGCTTCGACTCTGCTTGGTGAGTGGCTCATAGAGGCTGTTTGAGCTACAATTTATGTGACAGTAGCAATGGTGGTGCCTCCATCAGGTGATTAAAATTCTTCCCACCAGTGGTGTGATTGTGACAGGGGTAAATGCCTAACTGTTTTTCTCCTAGTGTGTGGGTCATTTTAGCATGAGTTTGTTAGGGGAGAACACAACTCTGAGGCACATGTAGCTCTTGGGAAGTTCAAGTGTAGCTCTTGGCCAGGGTTGGTCCTGGGCCTTTTGCTACATTAATGGGCCTGTCTTCCTTCATTGAGGCATATCTTACACCTGTCCAAATTTGTCATGACCAGTTCACTTGTTTCTACGCTTCACAATATTAGAAGCACCCTATCCATAAGTAACTAGGGCATCAGCATAATTATACTATGGGAGATTAATGGGGATTGTTTCTAACCCCATAAATCCCCCTCAGGTCATGACGGGAGCATCCCCCAGGAATTGAAGCCCAAAGTTACACCACTGGTGTAGAATATCATTAAAGCAAATTTGAGTGGAAAAGATCTGTGTGTGTGTGTAAATAAACAAAGGTGGAGGAGGGAAAAGGAAATGTGTAAAAGTCACAATAGAAGGTATACATAGTGAATACTATATTCTGATATCTGGAAGATTAAAAAATGATTATGGAAATGCAGACGCCTTTCCATGCAATGAAAATATCCACCTATCCAATTCAACCATGTACCAGACGTATTTCAGCCATTTCTCAAATGTAGTTAAGAATTCTTCATTCAGATTTCTAAGTAGTACATGCTTGCCAGTTAGAAATTCTCCCCCTCCCTCTGTCTGAATCAATGTTTCCACAATCTTTTCTGGTTAGATTTATCACTAAGGAAAAAAAGTTCTCTAGTTCCTTTGAGTACCTTTTTTGTGAAAGAATATAGGAAAGGACAATTAATGCTAAGGATGCAGTCCACCACCATTAATGTCACTGGGACTGAACCATTGACCTCAGTGGTGGAAGACTGCACCTGCAGAGTAAAAAGAAACTCTATAACATAACTTAGTGTGTGTTACTGAAACTTTCTAGGTTTGAAAATTGTTTGAATTCTCTAAGTCATTCTGGAAAACAGAATTGGATTCACTTTTCACCTCTTAGTAACAGTTTGCAGGCGAGAAGATGAGGAAAAAAGTTGACGAGTAAAAGGCCTCAAGAGCTTTCTGCAAAGATGTGAGCAGTATAGGCAAATATGATCAAAAAGCTGGGGAAATGTGTGGATGACTGACATATCGAAGTGAGACATGCGCTGAGACTCCTCAAATGTTGAAGAGAACACAGTATTAAATAAGGCAAGAGTAGGAAGAATAGTGTGGCAATGAAGCAGCTAAACTGCATCTTTGAAGATCTGGGTTCAATTCAGTCTATATCCGAAGTCTTTCTGTGTGACTTCTAGCAACTAATTTTGTTGCTCTGTGTCACTTCCTTGCCTGTAAAATTGAAATGCCAATATTTCCTTTCCCAGGCTCTTCATACTTGCCCACCATTTACCCCAGGCAGTTCAGTGCAAATTGGGAGTGTGCATGCAGTATTTTTGTTACTTCAGACTATTGGTGCTTTTGTACAAGCGGGTCACAGTTGTGCAACCCACGTGCGCAATTTTTCAAAATCCCACGGGGCAGGATTATACGTGAAGATGGACACGATCACACGTATTCAAGGCAGTCATTGTCTGCCGACCGCGAACTAAATACCTTGATGTGTGAGGTATTTAGTTCGCTGTCAGCAAACAATGCGAGACTGCCTTGAATGTGCGTGATCGTGTCCATTGTCGCATATAATCCCGCAGCCTATAGTACCGTGTTTTACAAGGGAGGATATCGAAAATCAAGGTAGTGAATTCAATTAACATGGAATGTTAATAATATGGGTGTAATCCTCTTCCCACTGAATTTAATGACAAAATTCCCATTGATGTTAATAGGGAAGGAGTATGCCTTTATATACAGGGTTACCACCACTCACTAGGCCAAACCACATGAGAAAGGACAGGCCTGATTCCCCACCCACCGCAGGGAAGGCAAATGCAGCTGCCGTACTTTAGGTTGGAGGGTAAGGGCAGTTAAAACAAGCAGTCCTCTCCCACCCCCCTTGGCTGTCATCAGCTCCTACACATCACAAGTCTAGCCAGGGAGCCGGCCCCACAGGGATGGACTCCCGGTCCTGGACTCCTGCTGCACTATAGGATTGGACCCACTGTTGGTAGACAGCTGATTGGGGGGGAGGGGAGAGCATGTGCTCTCTGGGCCCCAACTGCTGATTGGGAGAGGGGGAGCCTGGAGTAGAGCATGTACTCTGCCCAACAGCTGATTGGAGGATAGGATGAACTCTCCCCACCTACCAAACAGCTGAGTAAGGGAGGAGGATCCTGGGGGAGAGAGCTCTTCTGGACCCTCCCTCCCCTGATCAGTTGTTTGGTGGGCAGGAAGAGTGAACTCCTCTGGGTCTGATCCTCGGACCTCATCATGGGGCGGCCTGTATGGGCCAAGCCAGATGGGAAGCAGCCCTTTATCCCACATTAAGCAACCTTAACTTGGGGAGAGGGTGGTGACAGTAATAAGCGATGTGTCACCCACATTTTCCAGCTGATGCATCATGTAGTAGCCAGCTACCTACCCCAGGGAAGAAGTGGGTAAACATCTGGCAGCTAGCAGTCTGCCAGCCATGCGGTCTGCTGCATTAATTGCAGGCTAAAGTGGGGTAGGGTTGCCCAGATTGGGATGATGTCTCATGTGACCTCACCCACTGTTTTACTCTGAAACTCCCATAGGCCAGAATAGACATCTCAGAATGAAACTGCAAGAAGTGGAATAGTATATATTTCACAATGAGGCAGTACCCTGAAATACATTGTTGTGGAGTAAAAGTACCTTTAAAGAGTCTCCAAATTCTGGTATGTGTTTTTGTTTTGTATTTTAATTAGATTGCAAGTTCATTAAGGCAGTACAATATGTTTTTACAGAGCTTTAACACACTTGGCACCCCGATCTCAGTTGTGGTCACTAGGCAGCACGTAATAAATAATCATTAATGTAATGCATTCACAGCATGCAAACACAATGGTGTGAAGATTGCCAAAGTGAATTTAGCATTTCAGTTTACATTTGTACAAAGAACTGAATGTGCTTATAGTATTCAAACTAACTACAAAGTCATAGGGTGATTTCAGACGTTACGTGGTCCTGATTCACCACAGTGGATTCCCTGTGGTGGCGAGCCGCCCAACCCACACACACACACCCCGGTGGTTCAGGAAGGCCCCGAATAGACGTGATGGAATCGGGACCATGGCAAGGAATTGGGCTGAAGGACCACGGCCCGGGGAAGCACAACAGATGTGACGCCGATTCCTGGCCGTGGTCAAAACACCCAGACAGCACCGGGGAAGGGCAGAACACAGACATGGCCAGCTGAGGGCAAATGAAACCAAAAGGGAACACACACACAAGGGAAATGGGAAGGGAGGGGAAGGAGGGAGAAGAGCCACCGGGGCAGCGCACACAACAGACATGGGGAAAATGAGGCACAGCGGAACACACAGCACACACCCATGCCCGGGCGCATACACACCCACACAGGAAAGGAAGGGAAGGGGGCACACAGCAGGACAGACAACACACATGGCACAATGGGCAAAGGGAGAAAAGGACGGGGGGCGGGGACAGGGAAAAGTGGGGGGAACCGGCCCAGGGTCCAGGGCAGGACACGGGGAATGGAAAAGAGAACCCCAACAACAGCACAGTCTCAAGGCCACCCCCACAGCAACACAGGCAGTCCTGGAATGGGGGGACCCCCAGGGGCACAGCACAGTCACAAGGTGAGGCCACACGGACTGGGGGGTGTCCCAGGAACAGTCCAGGAGGCAGACAGGGATCACATGCACCGGTGAGGGTGCGATGGATAGGAAGGAGCTGAGATGGAGATGAGGAGCAGGGCAGCCGGTCCAGCAAAAAACAAAACAAAAAAAACAACCACACACACGCACACGCATGCGCACGCGCCTGGAACCCCACGGTGACACAGGCACCCGGGGGGCGATGTCCCAGGCACAGGAGGGATCGAGGCCAGAGCATGAAGGACAGCGGCACCAGGGGCACTGGGAGCCGGCAAACAGTTCAGGACACAGCCACAGGAGAAAGCAGCAATGGAGGGGACCACCTGTTGCAGAGGTGGACAGGGAGGTCCGTGGAGGGAGCCCAGAGACACAGGCAGGGGCAGCGGAACCCCAGGAAATAGCCAGCACAGCAGTGAGCCAGGAACATCAGAGAGGGAAGGGGAAGTGACTCACGGCACCAGGGCAGAGGCGGGAGCGCTCACCGGAGCCAGTATCCACAGCCTGGAAGTCACAGGGGGGTCTCAAAGCAAACTGCAGGGGGCCATGAAGGGGCCCGGGGCCGGGTAGCCTGCAAGGTACACGAAGTGGGGCCACTGAAGCATGCCCCAATGGAAACACATCTCAGACATGTGGTGAGCGACCAGATAGTAAGTCTCAAAGGGATCCTGAGTGGAGAGACCCACCTGCACATCGGATCGGGACCACACACCGGCCATCAACACCACCTCTGCTTCAGAGGGCTCTGACAAGCCATAGTCAGCATGTGGGGGCCATCGAAGGTGACCCAGCTCCAACAGGCGGTGATAGATTGGCCCGCAAAACCGCTGGTAACTTCAGGCCCCGTGAACACAGCCAAAGAAGGACACAGCCAGGGAAGGTCCCCCCTCCGCTAGACAGGACATGTAGCCAGCCAGGCTGCACACAGAGAGGGCGGACACAGTCTCAGCCACTGACCACCCCACATGCAAGCACCTCATCTCCGGGATGCGCCCAACGGGAAAGGGACACAGGCCCAACGTCTCCACATACAGCCGGCAATCGTGGGTGCTTGCCACATGGCCATAGTACTGAATCCCAGAGCTCATAGTCTCGTAGGCACCTGTGAGGCTGTCTGGGAAGCTCAGGAGCAACTGCACGGCCGGGGAATGCCACAGGTCACACAGGATCATGGTCACGCGGAAGGTCCAGCTACACGGGGCACCTGGGGCGCTGGGGCCCGCGAGCCCTGGGGAAGAGCGGCCAGCCATGGTCCAGCAAGCACCTGATACTAACTGCAAGGAAAGGAGGGGGGTCACTATCCCTGAAGGGATGGGATAGGAGGCAGGGGAGCTCCAAGGCCAAGCGATAAGGTCACAGGACGCAACATTGCATGGCTAAAGAGAGAGGAGTGGGGTGCGGACCCAGCCCAGCTGATGAAACAGAGCACACAGACAAAAAAGCCAACACACTAATCAGGGTGCCCAGGACAGCAGGCAGCCGACACCGAGAGGTGGGAGGTGATGACAGCAGGAATGCAGCTGCCGCCTGCACGCCCAGTCGTAGGCTGGACCAGTCACCAGGCCCCCTTCAGGGCATGCCGGTGCACGCATTGGGCCACCCGCGGCCTCCTCGCCCCACTCGCCCTGCAGAAGCCAGGACTGAGCAGCATTCTGAGAGGCGGCCGGCTGGTTCCAGTGGTGGAGGGAGACCATGGGGCGTGCTGCCCTGCTATCTATGCCCATTGATCTCTGTGTATGAGTCACTGAGCGAGCACAGGGGTGGTGGGCCAGGGCACTGGCCCAATGGGATGAGGCCACCTGGAAAGCACACTTTCAGTGCGTCCTCCTGCGACTCTTCGAGCTGTTAATGTCCTGACTGGAGAGATGGGACACCCCCATGCCATCCCCCATTCCCATGTTTCCGCGGGTGGCCATCGGGGTCTGGGTCCTTGTGACACCCGACTCCTGCCACTCCGTCGTGCAACACTTCAGCGTTGGGGTGAGTACCGTAGCCGGGATCCTGAGAGACGTCTGCAAGGCAGTGGAGGGTGTGCTCCTGGACCAAGCGATCCAGCTGGTGGACCAGGAGGCCACAATGGCTGGCTTCGCGGCTGGGGGATTCCCCAACTGCATGGGTGCCATGGATGGCACCCACATTGAGATCCTCTGCCCATCCACTGGGGAGGCCTCAGAATATGCTAACAAACACAGGTACCGCTCCCTGCAGCTGCAGGTGGTCGTAGATCACAGGGGCCGGTTCATAGACATTTACACAGGCCACTCTGGTCGCAGCCACGATGCCTGGATCATGACCATCTCTCCCTTCTATGCCCGGATGTACCGCGGGGACTTCGCAGACATGGGGGGACCCAGCCTATCCACTTACCCAGTGGCTGATGAAGGCGTACCCGGTCACCAGGAATCCAGCGGAGGCACTCTACAATACCCGCCTGTTCGCTAGTAGGACCGTGGTCGAGAGGGCCTTTGGGGCCCTCAAGCAGAGCTGGAGGAGCCTTGTGGGCTGGCTGAACTACACAGTGGAGACCTCAGCCCTGGTGATTGGAGCCTGCTGTGTGCTGCACAATGTGTGTGAGATTGATGGGTCTGCCCTCGACTACCCCGTGCCCTGGTGCCCTTCCGGCTCCTGCCTGCCCCTGCCCCTCTATGTGAACGCAGAGAACCTGCAGGGGTACTGGTACGCTAAGCATATCTGAGTAGCCCTGGCCAGGCAGATCAGCTGGGAGGCCAAGGTGTGAGGGCTCACACCCCCATATCCACCACCCTGGGGCCCCCAGCAGCACCCTGGGAGACACCCACCCACCCCCAGCCTATGAACAGAACCACGGAGGCAACTGTGGTGCCAGTACATTTATTGGTACCATCACCTACAGATGCCCACCACCACCCACCTCCCTGTGCCGTGCCCCCCTCGGACCGCCCTTCCCCTTCCCCCATCCCCCACGTTCTTTGGGGCCTCCCCTTTGGTCACCTTTGGGCGCCGTGGTGCTCTGGGAGCTCCCCCCCCCCGCTGTCCATATCCACAACAGTGTCCTGGGAGGGGCAGGTGGTGGTGGGAGGGTGGACGTCCCTGGGGCCGGAGGGGTCCCCTGGGGTGGGAGCTCCTTCCGGAGGCCTACAGGGACCAGGAGGCGGATGCATGACCCCAGCGGCCTTGCCGGTGGCTGGGGAAGTGGTGGAGGTGGTGGGGGCACTGCCTGGCATTGGGGAAGGCAGGTTGCCCAGCGGAGCAGCTGCCATCATGTACACGCTCATAGTCCCCGTGTGCAGTAGCAGCGATGTGCCGATATCGTGGGAGTGGTCCATCTTGGCCGAATGCTCCCTCACCATCCTGTCAATGGCCTGTTCCAGCTGCCTGAACACCTCCACCTGCCTGCTCTGCTCCCAGCGCTACCACCTCTGTTCCATGCTCACATCTGCCTGCAGCCTCCAGTCCCTTTCCTCAGCTTGTTAGATGGTCCTTTCTGTTGCTGCCTCCATCCTATCAATGGTCGCGATCACCCGCTCGCCCTGTTCAGTGGTTGAGTGGACTATGTCCTTCACCTGCTCCTCCCTCCGGTGCTGTGCCCATGCCCAGTGCTCCCTCATCTGTTGCGCTGGGGGCATGGAGCCAACTTGCTGGGACCCATCAGGTCGCCCCTGTTGGGGTACACAGTAGGGGTGGGTTAGGGGCCCCAGCCACCCATCTCCTATCCCGTGGCATGGCTGGGGGGTTGTGGGCCCCCCTTGGTTTGGTGGGCCGTGCCCTCCCCTGGCATTCCCCAGTGCCCAGGCTCCCCCTCCCAAGCATCACGTGCCCTGGTTCCCCCACCCAGCCTCCCCCGGTGCCCTTTCCCACCCCCACTTGGTGGTGTGCCTCCTCACCTGGGACCTCTGGATGGTCCCGGGGCTTCTCTCTGTCATCCTCCTCACCCGCCTGTTGCAGGTGCCAGGGCGTGCCGTGCCCTGCAGGGATATGGGAAGGGTTGGGTGAGGGTGGTCTGACCATTTCCCCTGGTGGCCCCCCAGGTGCCCCCCCTGGTCTGGGGTGCTCAGGATTTCTGGGGGAAGCCCCATCCCTGGTGTGCCCCCCTCGGTCCATCCCCCCCAGTCCATGTCCCAACCCCCCCGCTTGCTTACCCTCGATGTCTGTCTTGGAGCCCACCGAGGCTGGTCCCTCTGCATTACTGGGGTCCCTCTGTGTCCACTGGCTGAGGGTAACCATTGTGTTGACCTCAGATTCTCCCAGTCCAGACAGGGGCTGGGGGCTCTCGGGCTGGTGTGTGAGGGGGGCCTGGCAGTCCCCAAGGTCCCTGGGTGTTCTTCTTGGGGGGTCGGGACCCTGGAGCCGTTGCCTTCTAGGGGGATGGCTAGGGGAGGGGGTACCTCAGCCCGTTCCCTGCCCTGGACCACAGTGCTCCCCACAAGGTGCGGGACAATGATGGATCCCTTCATGTGGAGGATGCGGTCCAAGGCGTCATAGTAGGGGGCGGTCCGGGTTCCGTGCCCGGACCTCCAGTTGTTGTCTTTTATGGCCTTGTACCCCTCTTGAGCTCCTTGACCTTCGATCGGCACTGGGTCACAGTCCTGTGGTTCCCCGCTGCCTCCATGTCCTGCACGATCTCTAGGTATACATGTTCATTCCGTTGGTTGATGGCTAGCTCCAGCTGGTGCTCCAGGGTCCCCCAGATCCTGATAAACTCCTGGGTTTCCCTGTGCCCCCATTGCCCCCCTCGGTGGTATGGCTGTCTCTCCTGTTTGCCCTCCTGGTCCTGGTCCTCCTCCTTATCCTCCTCCTCCTTCTGGTCCTCCTCCTTCTCTGCATGCCCTCTGGCCCTCTCCTCCGGGGGCTCGGGCTCCCGGGCCCATGTCTGTGTCTGTGGGTCGATGGGGGTAGGTGGGTGGTCCCCCTACCTGCCAGCCCGATGGGCACCCTTGGTGCCCCTGTGCCTCTTTCCAGTCCCAGTTTGCTCCCCTTACACATTTCCGGGGTGCCTTGTCCCCAGGGCTGGTTGCAGGCGCTGAGGCACCCTGCTCTGATTGCTGCTGCTGCTGCTGCTGTCCCTCCACCACCTCCATTTGTAGCATGACCACCTCCTCCACCTGCATCACCTCCTCCACCACCACCTCCTGCCTTGCTCTCTCGCCCTCAGCTCTCCTCTCCCTTCCACCTCACTCCAACCCGCCATGTTCCCCTGTGGCCGGGTTCTCTTTAAATCTCCCTCTGCTGCCTGTGTTGCTGGTTGCCTGGCAGTGACACTGCGTGCTTTGTTCCCGGCTGGGAATCGTTTCCCATTATTCCAGCTGGTGGTTACTGTTCAGATGTAACTTTTTTTTTTTTTTCCCAGTGGGAATCGCTTTGACTATGCTTTTGGAGATGGTCTGGTCTGGAGGTCCGGAAGGGTGGTTAATTTTGACCCCTGTGGGGGTATGATGGTGGTGAACATCTGGCTGCCACCGAACAAACTTTCAGGGCGCTTTGCCCCCATTGCGGGATTGACCGTGGTTCACTGTGGTTGACTGTGATCTCGTAATATCTGAAATCACCCTTTACCCCATCACAGAATCACCCAAATGATTCCCCAGTGGAATCAAACTGGCCCATCAACAGACAAATCGGCAGATTCCGCCAGGGAATCGGGGAGGGGGCCGAGATGCATGGCGCAACATGCAGCTGCACAGCCCCACACCCCCACGCTTCCGAGGCCGCCAGCCCACTTGGAGGCGGGTGGGTGCTGCGGCCAATGCAACCGCAACACCCGCCCGCCCCCCTGGGGTATTGACCATGGCCTGGAACCATGTTCAGGGGCCAGATGAGATGTTACCATGCTCAACCATCGTGGATTCTTCCGTGGTTGAGTGTGGTAACATCACGTCTGTTGGGGGCACAAAGTGATTCCCACCGGGTATTCACCCCCAGTCTGGAATCACTTTGACCACACTTTTGGAGAGGGTCCCTGGACCATCTTCGAAAGCCTGGTTATTTTGATCCCCGCTGGTGGTTCACTGTGGTGAACATCTTGCGGGGATCAAACAGACGTTACGGGACCATTCCCCACCACAGGGGATTGTCTGTGGATAAGCATGATCTCGTAACGTCTGAAAATACCCATAGAAGCATAAAACTATGGACTGTACGTTTTGTTAATAGCTTAGTGTATTCCCTGCCCTAAAGCAAGACCAATTATAGCCTTACCATCCTAGTCAAATGCTTTTTTAATCTAATTGTAAAAGTTTCCAGTCAAAGACACTCCATTCTACTTTGTCTTTGGCTCTGCTGTACTGCTACTCTTATAGAGTTGGTGTATTGCAGTGGATAATGTGTTAAACTTTGACCTAGTAAATCAAGGTTCAAATCCCATTTTAGCCATGAACTCACTTGTGACCTTCGGGAAGTCCACTATCTCTGAGACCACTTTCAGACATGACATTATTCTGCGCATGAATGAATAATGTGCTTTTTTCTTGTGTGTGAATGACATCCTCCACATATTTAAAGGTACATGCAGCTAACTGATTTCCGAATTACCAGGGCAGAAAATTCTGCTCTTTCAAGTGCATATCCTTAATAAATCACATTTATGGAATGTTTGAATGTACTCACATATCCGGAATGGTTGGGTGGGCCAGTATCCCAAACCCAGTAGGGGTAAATATGTGAAACCTATGGTGGTAGGGTGGACGTGATTGAGCTGGTCACAAGTGGGCTGTTACACACAACCAGTTAGGGTGGAGGTGATACAGCTGGTCTGGGAAAAGATTGTACAGTGTTGGAAACCCCGGAATTTGGAAGGCTGAAAGCCAGAAAGAGTAGCAGGGAGGCGATAGAGTTGACTACAAAGGAATTCAGAATAGAAACCATCAAGATGCTATTGACTGAACTAAATCTGGTCCAAATGGCCATCAAGCTATTGAAACAAGGGATATAAAATTCAATTGTACAAACTTAAAATGTATTGTAGGGTGCTGGAGATGGAGCAGGGCACCAATTAGAAACTGTAAACAGAGAAATAGAATAGCTGTAATGACCTGATGGGACTCGGCCGCTAAGCTGTGTCCAATGAAGTGTAAGTATATAAAGACAAATGTAAATTAATGTAAGGTAGCAGGAGGGTGGATGAACTGGCTACCAAGAGAAAAATATGTACAGATGGTAAAATGACATGGAGAAACCCGGTGGCACGGGCTGGCTGTGAGGGACTATGGGAGGCCGGAGCGGGCATTAAAGCCCAGTTGAGGGTGCTAGACCCAAGAGTGGGAAATGCTGAGTAAAATGTAAAATTATAGAAGGCAAATGAAGTACTGTGCAACTGTTATAATTAATGTGAATGTGGAAAATGTGACTCAACCCTGTTTTGAGTGGAATAAGACAGAGTTTCTGGTTGTTTATGCTAATCGCCATGGTGAGCGCTAGTTGAACAGTGCGCATCTTGACAACACTTAGCCTAGCAAGCCTAAACTTGCTACAGCCCTATCACAGGAATTCTCTGTGTATTTCAAGTGCTACGTGACATCTTAGTGATCCCAATTAGCCAACAGAGATGCCAGTCATGATCTCCCCTTCCCTCCCTTTCCCCCTCACCCTGGCTTGAATGGTACACTGTTTGTTTTGCCTGACAGTCTCACTGCAGCAGGCACTTTTAGGCAGAACATAAACGGGTTCTTTTTTTTTTATTATTCTATTTATTGCCTCCACCTTTCAAAACAACACAAGGATCAGTGATGATAGATGGGGATCAGGGGAGTCTTTCCTTTCCAAAAGGAAAGTGGCAACACCACCAAGCAAAAGTACGGACAAGTCCATGAAAGGGGCAATTGTGAAAAAAGATTATGGAGGTGGTGAAAATTGCCACCTGCTATCCCCAAAAGCAATAAAATTGCAAAATGTGTCCCAGACCTGTAAATTCTACCAAATATTTGGCAGTGTTCCTGGCAAGGATGTTATGAAGACATTACAATTCTCTGAGGGGGCAGAGTCATGGTGAAGTCCAGAGAGCTGCCCTCTCGCTGGCACTCATGGGAACATAGGTAGAGGGAAGGAGATACAACAGAATAATGCTTCTAGATAAGAGTGTGCAGAACCCCTTTCGTTTCCATTTTTGTTTTCTTTTTATGGGTAAAAAACCCATCTATTTTCAGGATTTTGTACAAACCCTGTTCATTTCTGTTGAATTTTTTTGTTTCTAAAATAATAATTAACATAAAAATAAAATAAAAAAATCACTGTACATGTGCAAAATGGTCAGTTGACCATTCTGCACATGCAGAATTTCTTAAGCTTGGCGGCGGCAGCTGCTGCTGCCATTTTTCAAAAGGGCCATGCATACAAAGAATGGCCCTAGCAGTCATTTGTGCATGCACAATTCTTTTTTTATTATTATTTTAATTTTTTT
>QEPC01002194.1:775881-797525 GCA_003113815.1 Sphenodon punctatus | reverse complement strand
AACCGAACTTGAATTCAATCGAACTGTTCGGTCGAATCCAAACCAGTTTGGAAGGTCGGAAAAACCCGGGTTTGAATGTACAAACTCGGTTCGGAAGTTCGGAATTCGACCAAACTCGAATAGTTCGGTCGACCGAACCGAACTTTCGAAACGAACTCGATTTTTTAACCGAACCGAATTTCCGAACTCAGTTCTGTTCGCACATCCCTATTGCTGCATAAAAGTAGAATAATGCATTCATACACAAAAATGTGTCATGTGAACCACAAAAATCTGTAATGTGATTTTTGTGATACACTACCACAAAAATGTGTAATGGGTGAAAAGTGCATTCACATATTACACTTTTGTCATATGTAAAATGTGTAAACAGGGCTGTGAGCCATTCTCCCAGCCAAGTTCCAGTCACCATCCATCCGAGTCTGTTGTGGAAGAGATTGGGGAAAGCCTACA
This sequence comes from Sphenodon punctatus, assembly GCA_003113815.1. Taxonomy (NCBI): domain Eukaryota; kingdom Metazoa; phylum Chordata; class Lepidosauria; order Sphenodontia; family Sphenodontidae; genus Sphenodon; species Sphenodon punctatus. The sequence goes on along the minus strand of QEPC01002194.1, from coordinate 797,072 downwards.
GATACTATAAGCAAAAGGAGGCAGAACTCCTTGTGGTAAAGGAAAATGTATTGAAATGTGAAAGTAAAAGATATCGGCTGAAGTAAGCCTGGATGGTAAAATGTGAATTACTATGTTAAAATGTGGAATATTAAAATGCAAATGTGGAAAGATATAGTGAAATAAGAAATGCTAAGGGAAAGTAATATTATATGTGATTGTAACCCCTGGGAGGGGATGACGATAATGATAATATTGAAAATTGTAAATGGAACACGGACCTGCTAAGATCACGAGGGTCTCAAGGGGGGATGTCCTTGGGGAAGTCACTATCTCTTAGTCTCAGTTCCTCATTACTGAAATGGGAATCGCCTATTCCAAAGCATTTTTGTGACTGGGTGAACTAAATAAGGATTGTAAAGCATTTTGAACTCTGAAAGTGCTTTAGAAATAATAATGGTTTTTTCTTGATACTTAGGGTGCGATTCTCTGACTAGATAGCATTGATGCTAGCACTTAGCACAGACATGGGCTCTGTTCAAGTGAATGGTATTTGCACCTGTTCTAAGTACTTGTGTTAGAAATCTTTCCTCCTGCAAGTTTAACCTTTTTTCATATCCCATGAATTATTAGTCAGCATCCAACCTATAGTAACTTGCTGTGATATACTACATCTGTCACTTGGAGTTGAAGAGTTAACCATTGCCTAAGATGTCTGATAATTTAATGGGCTGCAGGATCTGACAAGCAACAGTTTAGACTTGACCCACGTAGGTAGGGCTAAACCCTTTACAAAAGAAGCTAAACAGCTCCTAGGTGAGGATGGATGATGAGAATTTCTGGTGGAGAAAGACACTTTATTTAAGATAGGGAAGGGCTGGAAAGAGTTGTTCTGGAGAAAGTCCTAAAGCAGGGCCAAATGTGACTGTGTGCTTATGGCATCTCCAGGGGCGTATTTGCATGGACAAACTATCCCAGGATTAGGAGAAAACTATCCTAGAATCATTATTAATTACAAAGGGTGTTTTCAGATGTGACGGGGCGGCTTTGCCCCGTCCCGAAAACAACCCAGAGATTCCCCGCGGGATCACCCAGGCATGGCAAACAGACATGCCGGGGATCCCGGCGGGGAATCAGGGAGGGGGAAGGGCTGCGCGGTGCAACGTGCAGCCACACGGCCCTGCCCCCTCCATGCTGCCTTGCCGCCTGCCCTCCGGGGAGACGGGCAGGCGGCGAGGCCAGTGCCTCCGCAGCATCTGGCCGAGTTCACCACGGCCTGGAATCCCGCCAGGGATTCCAGGCCGTGATAGCTGACCAGACGTTACTTTTTTTTAATGCCCGCCTGGAATCACTTTAACCACGCTTCAGCCGATTTTCGTGCCGGTAGCCCGGGAAGCGTAGTTGAAATTGACCCCATGTGGGTATTCAGCGTGGCGAACATCTGGCAGCTGCCAAACAGACGTGCATGGCACAGTGACCACATGTAGTCACCACAGCATGGTTCACTGTGATCTCGTCACGTCTGAAAACACCCAAAGTGGTTCCTGTTAACACGGACACTTCTATCCCGGGATGAATCCATTCCGGGATAGTTCATTTGAACAGCACATTGATCTTATCCCAGGATTAGAGTCTCTGGAATGAATATCAATCCTAAAGGTGCCTTTCATACATGCTCAGCGCCCTGATTTCTACAATTGAAGAAAATCTGATTTTCCCAATATTTCTGAGTTGAAGAAAATGGAAACTCATCCCTTTGTTCAGCGGGTATTTAAACTTGTCACTCCACAATGCATTGTTGAAGGATGACTGATGTAATACGGTTGTCCCACAGTCATGTGCTCCTAGATGCCATAGAGGCAGACATTCATAGAGAGAATGTCGGCTCTTGCCATAACACTTTGATACTAATCCTGGGACAGTTGACTATCCTGGGATAGTCATTTAGATGGACGTAATCCCATGATAGTTTAACATCCGGATGTTACAAAACCTAGAAAAAGAAGTTTTATAATCACCTAAATGCTGCATTTAGACGGACCTCTCATTCTGGGATTAAAACGTCCTGGGTGTTTTCAGACAAGCACCTCCCCACCCAGGTGAGTACCCACACAGTACCCACAATGCCTATGTGAAAATCCCACTAGTAACCAATGGTTAATCAGCGAATACTGGGTGGGTAATGTGCTTGTCTGAAAACACCCCAGGACACTAAGGGTCTGGAAGATCTGTCCTTTTAGCAGTTTGTGGGAGAAGAGTCTGGAGGGCAATAAAGCCCTAGATCATTGCTAGCAATGAGGAAACACAGTGAACATGGGTCCCCCTTAATAACCCACTACTCTTTTGCAAGACAATTATGATTAAGGGCTGAAAGACTGTGAGGGTAGTCCTCCCTCCACCAACGTCAATAGTTTAAGCTCCTGTTGGCTTCAGTTGTGGAGGAATTAATCTTTTTTCTCCTTTTGGAAGAATGAACTGGTTTGTGAAGAGAGCCTTAAAGTCTGAATCTGTACCTTGCTTGCATGGAGAACATGAAGCAATCCACACTGAGCCTTAGCGGATGGATGAATGGATAGATAAAGAGCATTGGTCACCCTTCAGGATGGAGAATGTGCACACAATATTTTACATATTTGAAGTCATATTATGCCTTGTATCGGACTCCTATAAGGCTGCTTTTAGATGTGCACGGTGCACACACAGCGCGAAATCATGCCCCATGTCAAAATCTCATGGGTGGGGTTTAGACGTGACATCTGGTGCATTAAAGCCAGTAGCGCATTCTTTTAAAATCAGAAATGAAATACCTTGATATAGAGGTACTTCATTTGCAGTTTTAAAAGAATGCGCGGCCAACTTTTATGCGCGAAATGGCGAGTTTAAACCCAGCACGCAGGATTGCACCAGACACATCTAAAAGCAGCCTAACTGAAACATACCTAGTTCACCTTTTCCTTAAAATGTGGTGCTCAGAACTGGCAGTGGTACTCAAACTGAAGCTTGAGTCCTGCCAAGCAGAACAGAGCAATTAGATCTCCTGTTTTGCATATATGCTTCAGATAATACATCCCCAAATGATATTTGCTTGTTTACACAGCATGATGTTGAAACAAGTACTCTTGAAATTGAGCAAACCTTTTGAATCTGGATGATCTGACCCTAAATGAACAAACTAAGTTGCAAGCAGTGCTCGACTGAGCACCCGATTTTTGCTATTTTGGGATATTTCATTTGTTCTTAATTAATTTTATTCTGTTTAATTTATTTTGTTCATTTTTGCTGGGGGGTGGGGAAGAATGTCATTTGGGTTGAGCACATGCTGCTCAAAATTGGGGTGGGTGGCTTGTCTCTGTATACTAAATAGAAATAAAATGTGCATTTCTCCTTGAGCGGTCACTCATGGCCCTTATACCAGAGCATGTGGGAGAGTAATATTTCTAGCTAATATTTCACTTTAGCAAGACTATAGGAAAAAAATATGATATCAAATAATTGTTCTAGTCAGGGAATATGTACTACTAGCCAATAAAGTTTTGACCAAGATCATTGGAGTTGTTGCCCTCAAAACCTCAGGCAAGGCTCCAACTGTGGTTTCTGAGATGAATACCAGCTCTCTGACATATCTTTAACAATCTGTAGGAAAGCAAATGTTAGGTCAAACAGGAATTACTCTCTTGCATCCAGAAACAGCTACCCAGCACCCTAAAGGATTTATGAAGGAGAGGTTTTTGCTTTTAATGAGCAAATAGATTATTTTGGTGCTTGTCTCTACTATCATGATTTTTAATAGGACCTCCCCACCAACTCAATGTCTTAACACTCTTAAGCCACTTCTACACGAGCGATGAGATGTATAGCATTCAACAACGTGCTTCCTGAAAAGCCCTGCAGGGTGCGTTTAAATGCACCTGAAGTAGCCAGCCACCATACAAATCACCACTCGTGCAGTCTTTTTGAAGGTACATTTTGGAAGCCTCAATATTGGGATTTCCAAAATGCACCTTCAAAAGGACCGCACGATCGGCGATTCCTATGGTGGCCGGCTACTTCTGGTGCATCTAAATGCATCCTGTGGGGCTTTTCAAGAAGCACATTAAAGAACATGCTGTTTCCAGTCATTCGTATAAAAGCAGCCTTACTTTTTTAAAAAAATGCAGGCTTTTATTGGTGTTCTGACCATGTGTCCTACCGGTGCAGCCACATGACACCTACTGCACTTTGGGTGGCATTATACAATTCCAGGCAGCCTTACCACATAATACAGTTCAACGTGTGCCTGGAGGCTGCCATATATTTCCCCCACTACTGGGTACGGCAAGTAGCTGACTGATATGTGCGGCGTCCTCGGAAAAAGACGGAGGATGCAATGCGTAGCAACTGTAACCAAAATGGGGTAAGGCTGCCCAAGGCATGGTAGCGCATATGCTTGGTCTCCGTCTGCCACATCGTGCAGTGAGGTCCACTGCAGGGCTTTGAGCAGAAGCCATTTGCTCCAGTCCAATATGGCCACTTCACGGCTGTAAGCGGGATAGTGGTCATGCCAGGAGAGGGAGACAGGGTGAGCCGTGCCGGGCAGCTGCTCTTGTGGTCAGTGCCTTGGCCTGCCCCACACCATGGCAGGAGATCCAACAGTAGCCCACCTGGCTTCCCCTGAACAGAGATGACCATCTATGCTGCTCTCTGTGCTGGCTCTGCAGTGTGGTGGCTGTGCTTGTTCACCAAGGGGACACATGGGGATAGGGCTCTCCACTGCCCGTGTGGCACCCTACATTATTTGCTGCTTCAGGGGGGGAAATGGTAGCTTGCAAACTGGAACTTGATTTCATGCTTTTTGAAGAAATTCCACACCCTACAATTTACAGCTAGCACACACAAAAGTTTAAAGTGAGATTCATCTCCATGGCAGTAATCAAGGCAAAGAAAGATCGAAATTTAAATCACATGAATTTCTTCTAAGTTTAGAAGAAATGCTGTTTAAAAACTTTGATTTACAAATGCATACAATAAGGGGAAGGAAAAATAACGAGTTAGAGTTTGTAATTTTCTCTTTAATGACATCAAATCATTAGCAACGTACTGCTGGTTTAAAGATAAAAATCATTTTTATTATAATTGTAAATTTTAAATATTATTATGTCTGTACCAAATGGCAGGCTACACAGCTAGCTAATGGCATTGGTTTGTGGCCCTGCGGACTGTGTGCCTGTGCACAAATGTGCCCATAATGCAGATCTCCACAGTTTGTTGCGCATGTGGTCCATGGGACATTGGATTGAGCCTAATGGCTCTTGAACTTTACTGACCATGCAAATGAGGGCAGTAGATTTGAAAAGTAGCTGTATGTATCCAAAGATCTGCAGGTGTTTTGAATTGAGGTGTATAGTTTCATGGGCTTGGATAAATAATTTGCATTTCAAAGGACAAAAAACACACGTAAGATCTTAAGATCTTTTTCCTTTTTCTTAAAACCCTCCTAGCCCACCCCCAAAAATCCACATATAACCAAACAATCAATGAGCTAAAACAAACTTTCTTGTTACATTTTCCAGTTGATCTTTCTGTGATGTAAGAAGGAAAAGATGAGTTATATGTGCAAGCTGATCACTTGATAGCTTAAAAGAAAAACACACCACAAAATACAGAAATGAAAGCTACTGGGTTTATTTATTTGAAAATAAAAATCTCCTAGATCATTACAATGTGACTGCCAAGACAGGAGAGTCCCGGGACAGGTGCTTCCTGTGTGCATTCCTTTTAAAATACCTCTAGTCACCGACCAGCTGAACATGAAAAGAGTGTTGCACCCTTTTAGTGGATTGGTAAATTACTTGCACGTGGTTCATTGCAATCACAAAGGCCTGTGCTAATTGCATCATCGATCATGAGTTGTTGGTGATTCGGCTGTAGGACTGAGCAGGGATTGGCGGGACTGTTCTTGAATAGATCCGCTCTTTCCTGAATGGGAGAACCCAACGTGTGGTCATGGGTGATTTTTCATCTTCTCCCAGGGGCCTCACGTATGGAGACCCGAAGGGTTCTATCCAGTCCCCTCTCTTGATCAATGTGTATATGCAGCCTCTGGGGGAGGTTGTTAGGGAGTTTGGCATACGGTGTCATCAATATGCTGATGACACCCAACTATATCTCTCTTTTTCATTCAGCTCAGGCCTGGCAGTCTCAGTGCTTACCTGGTGTTTGACGACTGTGGGAGATTGGATGAGGGTGAGCCACCTGAGGTTAAATTCTGGCAAGACGGAGGTGAAGGTTGTGGGGAATGCCAGGGGAGTGGTGGCCCCCATCATTGATGGGGTCTGTCCTGCCCTGGTATCTCAAGTTTGGAGTCTGGGGGTGCTCCTGGGCTCACAGCTCTGTCTGGATGTCCAGGTGGTGGTTGTGGTGAGGGGGGCATTTCGCCAATTACATCTGGTGCGTTGGCTTCGGCTGTATGTCTCGGACTCGGATCTGGCCACAATTGTCCATACTTTTATTACCTCGAGACTGGACTACTGTAACGCACTCTACATGGGGCTACCCTTGGTGCTGGTTTGGAGACTGCAGCTGGTGCAGAATGGGGCGGCTCGTCTTCTAATGGGGACGGGCCGATGCGAGCACATTACACCGGTGCTTCGCTCTCTGCACTGGCTGCCGATAGTCTTCTGGGCCCAATTCAAGGTGTTGGTGTTGACCTTTAAAGCCATAAATGACCTGGGCCCAGCCTATCTGCAGGATTGCCTTGCCTGCCAGATCCTGGATCGGCCCCTGTGGTCGGCCGGGGACGCCCTAATCGAGGTCCCCTGGGTTTCTAGGGTGTCGATCTTGCAGAGGGCATTCTCTGTGGCTTCACTGTGGCTGTGGAACTCCCTCCCATCGGAGGTCTGCCTGACCACTGACCTCCCCTGTTTCCACAGACAATGTAAGACCTGGCTGTTCCGCCGTGCCTTTCCCGAGGGAGATGGGTTGGGTTAGGGTGGGTTAGGGTATAATTTGTTTTATTGTGGGGTTTTTAATTGTATTATTGTTGTTTTAAAATTTGTTTTAATATGTTGTTAGCCGCCCCAAGATGCTTTTAGCAGGAGGGGGTGGCATACAAATTTTATAATAAAATAAATTAAAAAATTAAGCCGTAATTACCAACTTCTCAGCTTTAATAAATCCTTGTGTTTGTAACAAAATGCTTTCTCTTCTTATGGGAACTTTTCTTTGTATTTCCCCTAGGTCTGTAAAGTGTAATTTATCACTTGTATTATTCATATATTTGGATATCCATTTGAATAGCCAAATATCCATGACCAGAATAGCTGGTCTGTTTTTTGCGGTATTTTATTTCCATTATTTAAGTTTTTTGTTTAGCTATTTCATCTTTGGGGTCATTTCAGTTCCATCGTTTTTGGCAATCATGCATGTGCAAAAGTGTTAATACTGCTGAAATGATATAACTGAAACATTGAAATGACCAAAATAACAGAACCAGACCACCACAAAAAAAAATAACAAACCGTAATATTGGAAACAGATACTCAATGAAATGGAAATGTATAGTGTTTATTATCCAGCTTACAATTTTTGATTCAGGAAGGTTAAACTTCATGGCTTCACACATTTTTCCAAGTATTTATTTCATCTAGAATTGTCCCCACATCTACACAGATATTTTATGTTGACCAGAATGTGATGTAATGGCAAGTGTGCCAGTACTTGGCCCAGGAGGTAGGGGGAGACCCCGAGGTAGTGGGGGAACCCCAATTCAAGTCTTGCCTTAGCAAGAAACTCACTGGGTAACTTTGGGCAACTCACAATATTCTCTCAACTTAGCCTACCTCACAGGGTGAGGTTTGAAAGTTTTGTTAAACTATTGTATGTAAAGCGCTCCGAGTGCCATGGCAGGAGGGCACTATATAAAAATAAAGATTATTATTTCTTTAGTCCATAGTGCAAAAATCAAATGAATATAATGAAGAATCAAATCAAGTGCAAGAATCAAAAGATCTGATTTTTCCTATAAGCGGATAAATCAGAGGAATCGGTGTGGTTTGTAGCTATATTTGATTTGGAATTTAAAAGGAAACACTTTCCTGTTTAGGTTCTCAATTAAAAATGAAATCATATGGCTAGTTTGTTGGCTTTTTTGTTTTCTAAATGGATATGTTCATAGCATATAGGTCCATAAATAGCTATTGTTAAGTTGGTCAAAGAATGAGACCTCCATCTTCCAGAAGGTGAGAGTGACCATCAGGGTCTGGACCACCACATTTATGACCTATTTGTGCATGAGTCTAAAGTATCTGACATTGACTTCTATTGGAAACTTGGCTAGATGGACTACTTCTACACGGACTGCCCCCCCCCTTGCTTGGTGTTTGGGTGGGTTTGTGGGGTGGGTGGGTTCATGTATACGGCTGGTGGGGGGATGGGTGTCTGCTCAGTGTTCACCTGAGTGAACACTGAATGAGATGGGTGGGGGTGCATACGTGCTCCCACACAACACCCATCTCCACCCATCGCACACTTACCTTCACCCACTGGGCCCTCCAGAAAGCCAGAGGAGGCTCTGTGGGTGGAGGTGAGTGTGTGTCTGTGTAAATGGGGAACAGCCACCTCCATCCACTGCAGCAAAACACTCATCCCTCATCTCCATCCATGTAAAAAGGCCCATGGAGTCAATATAGAAGACTAAAAACCACATTCTATCTATATTCCTCAAATGCTGTTCATCAGCGCCCCACGCCCCACACACACTGAGGCTGATTTGCCAGGAGCAGTTACCATGGGAGCATGCACTATTCAAACCTAGCGCAGCCCCCGTTTCATGGGAAAGGAAGAAGTGCGGCTCTTCCGCTGGCAAGCTCGCTCATGGGACAGGGTAGGATTTCACTAGCCCGTCCGATGCGTGAGCTTGCTGGAGGGAGAGCCGCACTTCCTCCTTTCCCATGAAATGGGGGCTGCCCTAGATTTGAATAGAGTGTGCTCCTGCAGCGTCAAAGAATGCTCATGGGAAAGCCGCCTACTACCAAGAGAAATATGTGGGAAAAGGCCAGGGACAGACAAGCAGAACCCAAAAGGGATGGCATGGCCCTCCAGGTTTCCCACCAGCATAATCTAGTACTCTTGCATAACAGCCAAGAAGGATGTTGGCGCAGGACAGAGAGAAGCCATAGAAGCTGAACCCACCCACATTATTAAACCATTCACTGTGAGGTTTTAGGGAAAGTCGCCCATTTGGGATGGGTGAAGGAATTTTTTCTCTGCAGCTGTGATGGACTATTTGTCAGCAGGGTGTTTTTTTTTTTGTCTTCACTGGTGTTGGTTGGGTCAGTCATAGGGTGAAAACAGACATGACGCTAACCACCCTTTAACCACCCTTGGTGGTCATTTATGCATGTTTCGGGGCTGCATAGGGCACCAATACAGCCCTGAAACATGTATAAATAACCATCAAGGGTGGTTAGCATCATGTCTGTTTTCACCCATAATTGTAGCAACCAAACACCGGGTCCAGTGTGCAAGCTAATTAAATTGATGGTTTAGACTGCAAACTCATCCCATTGTGATGGTGGCATGGGGTGGGGTGGCCTGGTGGAGCTTGGTGGCTCTGTCCCCAGAAGGTGCACGAGAGAAGCCCCTTTCTATATAGTGGTCATACTGGGAACGCGGTCTTGTTTCTTTCCTTCCTTCCCTCCTTTGCTTGGTGACCCTGTTGATGATGGTGGGTCAACTCCACAGGGCTTGCTGCAGGACTCTTGCCCTGAAATGATGTTTTGGGCTGGGGCTGAATGATCCCTAGGTTAGCCTGCTAGAGACTCCTCTGTGTATCTCTGACCTTGTTTGGCTAGATACCTGTTGTGGCTAATTTAATAACAGTTGCTGCCTTTTATCTCTAAACCTTGTGTATCACCTCGTTTGTCTCGATGGTTGGGTGCAATGAACATTGCTCATGTTATAAAGCCTAATTTAAGAAACAGTAACACAGGGAAATTGATTAAGACATTTGTCATGAATTACAAAACAGAAACATTGGGTACTTTCAGACGTTACGGGCGGCCGGTTCACCACAGCGAACCACCAGGGGGGGCGAACAGCGCAACCACGCCCGGGGGTTGGAAAACGACCCAAACAGACGTGCCGGGAACGGGACCACGGCCCGGAACCGGGCCGCACCATCACGGCCCGTGGCAGCACAACAGACGTGCAGCCGAACCCCCGGCGGGCGCTAAACCCCCACAAGGCACCGGGCAGGGGCGGGACACAGACATGGCCGACTGAGGGCAAACGAAGCCACAAGGCACACAAGGGAACGCCCACACAAGGGAAACGGGAAGGGAGGGGGGAAGAGCGAGAACAGGCTGACAGCCGGCTCACACAGCGGTCCCGCAGCGGGGCACAATGCACGGCCACACGCCCGGGCACACACACACACACACACACACACACACACACACACACACACCAGGGAAAGGCCGGGAAGGGGGGAAGGGGCGCCCGGAACGCCCCACCCGGAACACCGGCAGGGAGGGGGGGGGCACCACCACGGGGCAAGGCACGGACAGCAGCAACCCCCACCCCCACACCACCCCAGTCCAGTCCAGTCCAAGGAGGTGCCCCCACAGGAACAGAGGCAGTCACGGAGGGGGGGGGCGGACCCCCGGAGCAAGGCACGTTGGGGGCCCCCAAAGCACAGCGAGGCCGGCGGAGGGGCGCCAGGAGGAGGAGGAAGGGGGCCCCACAGTCAAAGGCTGGCACAGGCAGGGCAGCCGGGTCCAGCGGTGCTCCTCCGCAGCACCAGCGACGCTCAGGCAGCACCCACGGAGTCACGGGGATGGAGGGGGCCCAGGACCACGGCCAGGGGCAGCAGCAAGCAGCGAGGCGGGCGGGAGCTCACCGAGGTGGGGTCCGCAGGTCGGGAGCGGCCAGCGGGGACCAGGCCCCCCCCCCGGGCCGGGGCGGGAGCCCACACGGGGGCACCACGCCGGGGGGGGCAGGCCAGCGACGCGGGGCTCACGGGCCGCTGCCGGGGGCCCCGCTGGCCCGAGGGCCCGGGTGGCCCGCCCGGTGGACCAGGTGGGGCCAGTGCAGCATGCCCCGGCGGTACCCCTGCAAGGACATGTAGTGGGCGATCAGGTAGTAGGCCTCGAAGGGATCGGGCATGGTGAGGGCCAGCTGCACATCCACACGCGCCCACACCGCCAACAGGGATGACATCTCCACCGCGGAGGGCTCCGGCACACAGCAGGCAGCAGAAGGGGGCCACGGAAGATGCCCCAGCTCCAGAAGCCGCTGGAACGCCGCCCCACGGGTGCGCTGGTACCCACGGGCCCCGTGAACACAGGAGAAGTAGCTCACGGCCAAGGCAGGGCCACCCTCGGCCAGGCACTCCGAGTAGGCGCCCAGACCACACACCACCAGCGCTGACACGGTCTCCGAGGCGCTCCAGGGCACATGGGCGCACAGCACCTCCGGGATGCGCCCCTCGGGGAAACGAGCCAGCCCCAGGGCCTCCGCATGCAGCCGGCAATCACGGGCGCTCACCACATGGCCAAAGTAACGGAGCCCGGAGCTCAGGCTCTCGTAGGCACCTGCACGGCTCCCCGGCCCGGCCAGGAGCAGCTGCACGGCAGGGGTGTGCCACAGGTCGCACAGAGACATGGTCTCGCGGAAGGCCCAGATATGGGGGGCCCCTTGGGGGCCGGACAGCGGGAGCCCCATGGATGGGCAGCCAGCCATGGTCCAGCACAACAGGGAATGGGACACGGAGCCCGGAGGGCACACAGACTGCCCAGGGCCGGGAGAGGCTCGGCCCGGCCCCCGGGACAGGGAACACGGGCCCGCACCGCAACATTGTAGCACAACAGAGCGAGGCGTGGGGTGCGGGCCCGGCACAGCTGCAGAGAACAACAGCGAGCTCTCTGTCTGCCTAATCGCACCTTCAAGGCCATCCCGCTACAAACAGCGAGGGGAGGGGGCCCGGGGTGCTGGGGGCGGGAGCAGCCGGAATGCACCGGCACAGGGCGCGCGCAGGGCCGCGAGGCCGACCCCCGGGCGGGGCCACCAGCACCGGGCCGGCATAAGCGCTCCCAGCCCCCACCGGGGCCCCAGCACCATGGAGCGCGATAGGGCAGGTGGGAACTGGATGTTCCTCGCGCTCGCGGCTGAGTGGCACCGTGACCACACTGAGCAGCTGTGCCTCCTGACCGAGAGGGTGCACCTGGCCGTCCGCCTGCGCTATGTCCTGGCCCTGCGGGCTGGCGTGCGCCTCCGGGGCCAGCAGGCCCGCAGGAGAGTCCGTGGCCGGCTCAGGGCTCGGCGCCGGGCCTGGGGGGCGTGGCTGGCCGCCTGCCGGAGCCTCACCCGGCCCGCTGCGCTCCGAGGGGCCGCGAGGCGGTTCCGCTGGGCAACGCAGACCCTCCGCCGGGCAGCGCTGCTGGCTATGCCCATAGCGCGGAGCCTATGGGTCACGGAGCGGCCCCAGGCCTGGTGGGAGCGGGCCCAGGCCCACTGGGGGGAGGCCGAGTGGGGGTCCCACTTCCGGATGGGCAAGGCCACCCTGCTGCGCCTAGCGGAGCTCCTCACGCCCTGGCTGGAGCGGCAGCACACCTCCATGCGGGAGCCCATCCCCATGGTCCAGCGGGTGGCCATAGGGGTCTGGGCCCTCGCAACGCCCGACTCCTGCCGCTCCGTGTCCCAGCACTTCGGGGTGGGGCTCAGCACGGTCGCCTGCATCGTGCGGGATGTGTGCGAGGCTGTGGAGGGCGTGCTCCTCGACAGGACCATCCAGCTCCTGGACCAGGGCGCTGTGATGGCTGGCTTCGCGGCCGGGGGCTTCCCGAACTGCATCGGAGCCGTGGACGGCACACACATCGAGATCCTGCGCCCGGCCGCGGGGGAGGCCCTGGAGTATGTGAACCGGCACGGATACTACTCCCTGCACCTGCAGGGGGTGGTGGACCACCGGGCCCGCTTCATAGACATCTACACGGGCAACTCCGGCCGGAGTCACGACGCCAGGATCATGACCATCTCCCCCTTCTATGCCCGCATGTACCGGGGGGACTTCGCGGACATGGGCATGAGGTGGATCGAGGGTGTTCCCATGCCCCCCTGCATCCTGGGGGACCCCGCCTACCCCCTGACCCGCTGGCTGATGAAGGTCTACCCTGTCCCGAGCACCCCTGCGGAGCAGGTATACAATACCCGCCTGTGTGCGAGCCGGACCGTGGTGGAGCGTGCCTTCGGGGCCCTGAAGCAGCGCTGGAGGAGTCTAGCTGGCCGCCTGGACTTCACCGTCCCCACCTCCGCCCTGGTGATCGGTGCCTGCTGCGTTCTGCACAATGTGTGCGAGACCGAGGGGGCGGCCCTGGAGTACCCCGAGCCCCACCGGCCCCCCGGTCCTGTTCCCCTGTACGTGAACGCAGGGAACCCCCGGGAGTACCGGTATGCCAAAAGGATCCGGAACGCCCTTGCAACCCACATCGCCCGGGGGGGCCCGCTGTGAGGGCCTTCCCGCCCCTGGGGGCCCCACCCCCCGTTCCGTGCCCATGCCCCTGTACACGCGGTCCCACAGCCCTGTCCCCCCCACAAACGGGCCGGGGACAACTGTCTCTTTACAACACTTTATTGCCCACACAGTGCACACAATCACCCTGTGCCCCCTCCCCACCCCCGTCCCCGTGACCCCGTCCACCACCCGCCCTCATGTGGCCCTCCCCCTCCCCCCCCTTCCCACCATCCCCCCGCGTTTCCTGGGCCGACCCCTCGTGCGGCCGCTTGGGCCCACCGAGCTCTGGGAGCTCCCCTCCCCCCCACTGTCCGTGTCCCCTGCCGTGTCCTGGGCCGGTCCCGGCCCCGGCAGGGGGCCGGGCGGCGGATGGGCAGCTGTGCCCGGTGCCCCGGTCGCGCCCCGGGGGGGCTGGACCCTCCGGAGGCCCGGGGGCACTGGGAGGCGCATGCGAGGGCCCTGGGGCCGGGGGGGCGCCAGGGGCGGCAGGGCTGGGCCCGGGGGCGCCGAGGGGCCCGGCATGGGGACCTGGGCGGGCAGGGCGCCCGGAGGTGCGCCGGCCATCACGTAGGCACACATGGTGCCCGCATGCAGGAGCAGGGAGGTCCCAATGTCGTGGGACCTGTCCATCTTTGCACTGTGCTCCCGCACCATGCCCTGTATGTCCTGCCGGAGGCCCCTGAGCAGCCCCTGCTGCCGCTGGTGCTCCCGGCGCTCCCGCCTCCGCTCCAGGCGCACCTCCGCCTCCAGCCGGCGGTCTGTCTCCAGGGCCTTCTCCATGGACCGCTCTATGGCCGCCTCCATGCGGTCCACGGAGGCGATCATGCGCTCCCCCTGTTCCTCCGCCCTGCGGACGATGTCCTCCGCTTGCTCCTCCCTGCGCCTGCGGACCCGCGCCCGGTACTCCCGCATCCGCTGGGCTGGGGCCGCGGCCGGCGGAGGCGCCGCGCGCGGGGGCTGCCCTGTGGAAATGGGCGGGTGGGTCAGTGCAGGGCCCTGTCCCCTAGCGGGGTCGGGTCCCGGGGCCCCCTGCCCCCCCTCCCCCACTGAGGCCAGAGGCCCCCCTGGGCTGGCGCCCGGGGGGCCCTCCCGCAATCCCAGCCCTCCCGCCTTACCTGGGTCCGGCACCTGCTCTCCTGTGCCCTCCGCGGGGGCCTGCACCGTCTCGCTGGCCCGGTCCTGGGGCTCCCCATGTCCTGCGGGCGGGAGAGGGGGGAGCGGGTGAAGGGGGCTGGTTGTGGCCCCTGCAGCAGGGCCCCCACCCCCGCCCCTGCCACCGGCCCCCTGGTCGTGCCCCCCCCTGCCCTGGGGGCCCGCTTACCCTCTATGTCCGTCTCCGAGCCTTCGGAGGCCGGCGCCTCACCCTGGGAGTGCTCCCCCTGGGACCACTGGCTGAGGGTGGTGAAGGTGCCGACCTCCGACTCCGCCTGGCCGGCCCGGCGTTGGGATGTCTCCGGGCTGCTGCTGGGGGGGGGCCTTGGGGCTTCTGCGGGTCCCGGGTGGTCCTCCTGGGGGTGGGGGTCCCCTGAGCTCGTGTCTACCGGGCGGGCGGCGAGGGGAGGGGGTACCTCGGCCCGCTCCCTGCCCTGGACCACAGCGCTGCCCACCAGGCGTGGGGCAACTATGGAGCCCTTCATGTGAAGGATGCGGTCCAGGGCATCGTAGTAGGGGGCGGTGCGGGCCCCGTGGCCGGAGCGGCTGTTATTGTCCTTGAGGGCCTTGTACCCCCTCTTGAGCTCCTTGGCCTTCGAGCGACACTGGTTGACAGTGCGCTCGTGCCCCGCCGCCTCCATGTCGCGCACGATGTCCCGGTAGACATGCTCGTTTCGCTGGTTTATTGCGAGCTCCACCTGGTACTCGAGGGTCCCCCAGATCCGTATGAAGTCCCGGGTCTCCTGGAGGCCCCACTGTCCCCCTCTGTGATAGGCCTTCCTCCGGCTGGGCCCCTGCTGTTCCTCCTCCCGGTGCAGCTCCTGCTGCACCTGCCTGTGCTCCTCCTCCACCTCCTCCTGGGGGTGCGCCTCCAGGGGCCGGGGGCCGGGCTCCTCCTGGGGCTCGTCCGCCCGGGCCGACTTTCGTGTCTGGGGGGGGGAAGGGGGGTGGTTGGTTGCTGGGTGAGGGTGTGGGCCCTCTCGGGGGCCCCCTGCCCCCCTGCCCTCCGCCCGGGGTCCCCCTGCCCCCCTGCCTTCCGCCCGGGGTCCCCCCGGCCCCCTCCACAGGGGGTTCCCCTGTGCCCCCTGTTCCCCTCCCAGTGGGTGCCCTTACCCGTTTCCTGGGTGCCTCCTGTGGGCCTGTTCCGGCCGCTGTCCCCGGGGCGGCGCGACCCGGCTGCAGCTGTGGTTGGTGTTCCCGGGGCGCCTCCCTGGTCGGGTGCTCCCGTGTGCCCCCTTCCTGCACCTGTGCCCCCTCCGCCTGCATCGCTGGGCCTGGCTGCACGTCCTCCGCCTCCTGTGCCGCCGCTGTCGCTGCTCGTGCCTCCGGTCTCTTCCGCTTCCCTCCTCGCTCCATCCCGCCACGCTTGCTTGCTGCTGCTCTCGCTTTAAATCTCCCTCCGGTGTTTGTGTTGGTGCTGGTTGCCTGGCAGCGACGCTGCGTGCCTCGTCCCCGGCCGGGGCTCCATTTTTTTGGTTCCGCTGGGGGATTGGCGTCCAGACGTTACTTTTGCTTGGTTCCCTGTGGGGGTTGGTTTGACCACGCTTCCCGAGACCTTCCCCCGGCTAGCCCGGGAAGCGTGGTTCAAACTGACCCCATGTGGGTATTGAGCGTGATGAACATCTGGCGCACGCCGTTCAGACGTTCCGGGCCCTTTGGCCCCGCGGGGGGGTTGAGCGTGGTTCAGTGTGGTTCACCGTGATCTCGTAACGTCTGAAATCACCCATTGGTTATTTTTTAGGGCTGAAATGCGACTTTGCCAAAATGTCAACTCTTGTTGAAATACTGGTTCCCAATACCATTTTGGTTGAACAGTGAACCTCTCAGTGTTCAGTAATGTCCGACTAACATTTTGTTTCTGGATTTACAGACTTTCACTTTTTGTTTTTTAAACTGAGAAAAAAAGTCTCGATGAGAAATTGTTGATCAGGACTTTTCTTGATTCTTGTTTTTTTTCTCAATTCTCTTGGAGAAGCTTGGTTCTTGATGGAAAATAAATTTTAAAAAAGAGATCTAGTTTCAGCTCTAGTCAAAAAATGGATCCTGGTACCTGATATGGTGACATTTCTCATGAGCAGCAATTTAGCTGTTTGTTTCAGCCCTAGGTATTTCACTAGTTTTATTAGAAATAATAATAAAGTAAGTTTAAATGTCAGCGTGTTTGTTGAAGCAATAGATTTGTTCATTTTTTGTGCTGTGCCTAGTTGATCCAATGCATTCTGAAGATGTTTGTCATATAAAGGACACTGTGAGGTCAGGTTCAATAGCCTTGAGTACTGTATTCCCCTTGATGGTCTCTTATCAAAGGAAGGAAAAATTAACATAACTGTCATTTATGTAACCTTCATCCAAAGAGACCAAAGCATTCAAAACATGAGGAATTATTAATTTACTCCTACAATAAAGGAATCTCTTCATCTATTGCTGAAATATTAGACATCTCTTCATCTATAGTTGAAATATTAGATATCTCTAAGTGCCTTCAGGATACCGTTTGGTCACATTAGTTCTTATGGGAGGAAGTAATTCAGGGTTTTAAGCTAAAAGGGCAATTTCCACTGCTGGGATATAAAAAGGGAGCTAGAAGTTTTAAAAGGGAAGTAAACATCCAGAGAAGCGTTGGCGTAGGGTTCTCAGGGTGGAGTAGCCTCTGAGGAAGAGGTCTCTGTGGGACCAATGATCGAAACAACAGGGAGGAGTTTGTTTGTAGACGGCTGGGTAATTTTGTTTTGTTCAGCATTTAGTAGACTTCATGTCATTGGTCAGAAAAGCCTGGCTGAAAGACTAACAGGTTCCAGGGCAGATGAAAAAAGGACTGGATTTTAGACAGCACGTAAGCCCAGGAAATATACTCTTACATCCACCACGCAGATAGAAGTCAGGAGTCTGAAAAAAATAGAGAGAGCTGCTGCACAACAGACAAGAACGGAAGGTGAAAAGGAATTATATGGCTGAACTTCGAAGGAAACATTTGCAAACGTCTTTGTGTGTTTATTAGCATATATATCTTGTCCTTCCCCAAAGGTTCAGGGCAGCTTACTCTCTCTCTATAGGTATTACTAGGTATATTCTATTCCTTGTTTATGTGAGGACTTTAAAACAATATAACTGCAGAAATTAGACATTGAGATTTTTTAATTATTATTTATTCATTGTTGTAAGGTTTATGCATTGAATACCTAGTTGTATGAAGTTGTGTTGTACTAGGTATTTTGCAAGAAAAGGGGAGCTGGCCTAACCCACTCCCACCCAGCACCCTCCCCAAATGCCTGGTGGAACAGCCAGGTCTTGTATTTTTGTCAAAAGGAAGGGAGGTCTGGAGCCAAACAGGTCTCTGCTGGAAGGGAGTTCCACAACGTAGGTGTGGCCAGTGAGAACACCCTCTCCAGACTCGCCCCCCAGGATACCCGGGGGACCTCCAGGTAGGCAGCCCTGGCTGTTCGCAGGGGCCACACCAGGGCCTGGGAAGTGAGGCGGTCCTGCAGGTAAGTAGGGCTCAGGTTGCTGAGGACTTCATAGGTCAAAACCAATACCTTGAATCAGGCCTGGAAAAGAAAACCTATAGGCAGCCAGTGCAGAGAACGGCGCACTGGTGTAATGTGCTTGTGGCGACCCGTCCCCATAAGGATGATGCTTTGTTTAATTGAACATTGAACATTAAATATTAATACAATACAGTAACCTTTTCTTTTTCTAAGGGGTAAGTCAGTGTGTATTCATCAGACATTCCTAGATTAGGTAGTGGACTCACACCACAATTTTGTATCCAGCTCCAACTTCTCTTTGCCCCCGCACCCCAAAGAAGACAAGCATGCAAATACGGATTTGAAAGGCTGCAGCTTTTATTGAATTAAAAATTTAGGTCAGAGGGAGTCTCACACTCCAGATCCAGGTTTTAACTTTCTAACCATTAATAAAGGGTGGCCCGATGTCCCTCAGTACCGCCATATAACACTTAACTACCCTAGGTTGCTCTCAACCCCCAGCTGTGCAGCTGGTTGATAAGGCTCTCACACTTTAGCAACTCGAAGCAGGCTGGAAGGTGAGGGCCCCACCATCCGGGACTGCCCCTGTCCTGGAATGAGTTGCTCCTCTACCCCCCC
The DNA here is from genome assembly GCA_003113815.1 of Sphenodon punctatus. Classification (NCBI taxonomy): domain Eukaryota; kingdom Metazoa; phylum Chordata; class Lepidosauria; order Sphenodontia; family Sphenodontidae; genus Sphenodon; species Sphenodon punctatus. The sequence continues at coordinate 778,349 of QEPC01002194.1, read as the reverse complement.
CCGCATCTTGGGCCTTATACCGAACCTGGCTGCCCCTGCTCTTGGTTCGCTCTTGGCCCCGTCTCTTATGGAGACATCTTCCTTCAGACCCCTAACAACTGTCAAACCAACTACCTGGACCCCTGCCAAAGAGAGTGACAATTAAAATATGGCCTCCTAACACCTCGCCTTTCAACGTAAACACTGTGAGGAAAGCGAAAAAACAGTCACACCAACAGCCAATCATGCTGTGACTGAAAAATTCCTTCCCGGCCCTCAAAAACAGTAACCATCATAGCGCACAGTGCCATAATATCGGGCGGGGGGGGTGTTTCCTCCCCTCACTTGCTGCTGGGCCAACTGACCAGCAGTGCTGTGAAACTCAAAATGGCGCTGAGTGGCAAGCAGACACTTGTCATCTTCAGAGAGGGGGGTGAGCAGCAATGCCCTCCCGCCCACCACCCAGCACACAATTGGCTGCGAGGAGCCAGCCCGCAAGGGGGGGGAGGAAGTTCTTCAACACTGCCAATGACACCCATCCCAGGTCCCTTCTGTATCACTTTTCTCTGTGCAATTTGGTTATATTTCTCCAGTCACTTAAACTTTATAAACTTAAATAATTTCTACAGTAATACTTTCTATTGACTATCTACAGTAATACTTTCTATTGGCTATCAGAAGAGCCACTGTGCAAGCATCTAGAGACAAAAACACAAGAATTTCTGACCAAAAAGTTCTAGTTTGAAATTGGTACAGCTAAGCATAAGAGCAGCAGACTAAAACATGTCCCTAAGACAAGACAGTCAATGTAGGGGTGGGAATCCCGGTTCTCCCAAGATCCAATATTGCCAGTATTTGGGTGTATCGGCTTAATCCGATCAATCTGATATTTGCCTGTACCGGCAATAGCGCAATGTAAAAAATCTGGTAATGTGGCCAATGTTAAAAATCCAGTACCAGGAAGATCCGATACCGGTGTATCCGGTATTCTCCCCAGTGTCCCATCCCTAATCAATAATAGGGGGTACCTAATTTTGTACCTATGTTTAATATAATACCTGAAATTTTGGGCAGCCTTTTGTGTGGCCAATCAGTACCTAATATCGAACCACTGACTCAGGTACACGATTACCCGAAGTACAGAGTACTACCATAACTGAGTTACACATTTTCTGTTTCATCAACCTATTCCAAATTACCGCATAACTTTTAAAATGTCTTTCTGAATGTACCTAACAATTTCCCTGTCTCAGTAAATGGTGCAAAACAAAAACCAGTAACAGAAAACCACTAATTTGGTAATGGTAGCTGAATTCTCAAAATAATTTTTCAGGTCTAATGGATGCCATTTAATGACTGATATGCCTGATACAGTTCGGTTACTACAATTTCAATAGGTATTTCCATTTTTGCAGGTATCTGCTTCAGCAGTTCTAGCCAAATAGGTGGCCTAATAATTATATGTATTTCTGAACTGTAGTGGGGGTGTGCAATTAATTTATTTTGATTTAGTTACTAAAATTAATGGAGCCATGTGTATTATAGTAAAAATGAATGAATAAGCAAATTACATAATTTGCTTTCATTTATTTTTGTTTTAATATAAAAAATCATAGTAAGAAATTAAAACTCACTGTGCACGTGTTAAGTGGCTGCTGGACTGTTCTGCATATACACACCCTTTTTCAAAATGGCAGAACCAGCATTGCTGACATTTTTGGGAAGTGCAGCCAGTTTGAGCAGGTGTAAACCAGCCACTGTGCATGTGTAGGCTGGCTGACCTTTTCCAAAAGGGCAGCAACACTGCTGTCAACATTTTGGGAAACTGAGCACATACACAGAATGGTCCAGTGTCCATTTCAATTTTTTTTTTAAATTAAAAAATCACTGTGCATGCCCAAGAGGGCCACAGGATCGTTCTCTGCATTTGCACCCTTTTCCAAAATAGGGCTCTGCCGAATAGTACTTCCGGTACGTGGGCTAAATTCTGAAGTTCCGAATAATTGGCCTGAGTACTCGACGCTCTTTGGCGCTGTTTCTGAAGTGTTGGAATTTGGACTCAGAATTCCAGACCTCGGAAAACTTCAAATCTATTCGGTGCCAGGTCAGTAGGCAGGTGTTGCCATGACAGGCAGAGAAATGCCAATTTGGTCACATGGTGCCAAGCAGCTGGCAGAAGAGTAGAGATTACACTTAGGCTCTGCTGTGTTGAGGCACAGCCTTGGTAAAAAAGAAAGACAACACACACAATCCCACAAAGCAGTGTGCAACTGCGTGGAGAAATAAATCCCACCAAAAGCCAGCAAGCTTAGGAGTCACAAAATTAAGAAACCAGACATTCATCCCCCACCCAGGGGCACCCTCTTAGCATGCCATTGGTACTGTGGCACTGTTCATTTGAAAAGGCCAGGCAGAGAGATCCCAGTCTGGCCTCATGGTGCCAAGAAGCGGGCAGAACAGTAGAAGTTATACTTTACAGTTAGGATCTG
>QEPC01002194.1:737751-771057 GCA_003113815.1 Sphenodon punctatus | reverse complement strand
CACTTAGGGGCTTCCAGGACTTCCTGGACAGGCCCGACCCCCCACCTATACCACACCAACTATAACCTCCCTCAACTTCTCCTTTAAAGCCGCTAAATACCATTCATTCCCTGTAGGGGACAAATGGACCCCATCTGCTCTATACAGATCCACCCTCTTATGTGTGATGGCTCGATGGGGAATCATCCCCCTGCCCACGAACCTGATCCATTTTCCTATCTCTCTGTTCACTGTCTTTCTGGTTCTGTCGATCTTGCGTGGGGGTACACCGGAGCCCCACGATATCCTTTCTACCCAGTCAGTCCACAGGATAGTCAGCCCAAGGAACATATGTTTGATGGACCAGATGTCATTTCTTATTTCTTTCAGCATCTGGACCCCTTTCAGCATCTGGACCCCTAAATCATTCTCACCCAAATGTATAACTAGTACATCCGGGCGTGTGCCTTTTTCTCTGCTAAGGGTAGGAATCAATTGCCTCCCTGTCCAATCGACCTGATCTGAGTGTAGGCCGATAAGCCCAGTTGTGTTCCCCAGTGCGATGCCTCTGCCGCCTTGCCGGCCCATCAAACCAGACTATGACCCACGATCCAGACCTTGTGTTTTTGTGGACACCTGGGACCTGAGGAGACAAAACCATCGTTATCCATGCTACATAGCCAGGGGGGACCTGACATATGCCCTGTATGCCCTGCTACGCCACCTGTCTATAGCCTGAACATCATGCTCCCCGAGCCCCGCTGATGCAGCAAAGCTGGCAGCCCCTATTTGAAATGAATGAGTCCCAAACAGCTCAGCTGGGAGACCGAGTGCTGTTAGGGAAGCCCGCATGATGGCCGTGAGCTGATATCTAGTGAGGGGTGTGCCATCCCCATGACAGAAAAGCACACCGGAGACCGGCGGCCGCACTGCCAAATACTGTGCTAGAGCCCGCACTGGACAGAGGACTACATTCCCCGCCTGTAACAAGGATATGGTGATTCCCTGACCCCGCTGGTCAGTTTTTGAACGTTGCAGGCACAACGCTACCTCCTGTTCCTTAATAGCTACGTCGTCTATATTGAGGACATGATTGCTCTTGTTCCTAGTTGAGTCAGCCACCAACTCACTCACCCTGAATGCGCTGAAAAAAGCCACTATAAATGTGTCTGTGAACAGCCTGACTTCTCCCTCTCACTGGCAAATGGGGGTAGAATTCCGCACATGCTCGTCAGCAGTTGTGGTGTAATGGGCGGCCTGGTGTCCTGTGTCCTGCCTTGTTCCCTGGTCCACGCTTCCAAAATGCACCAGGCAAAAAATCCCTGGTTGGGCGATGGGTGGCCTGCAAGCCGGCTCATAAAAGCCACTGCAGTCAGCTTAACACTAATGGTGCCCACCGCAGAACCCTGTTGTCTAATGACCAGCATGAACTTAAGGACCTGATGTTCCGGGATGGGAAAACCTGTATCCCAACCCTGGGATGAATGAAAACCCTGAAATTCATTGAAAACCCTTTGATAAGTTGCCCTTCTGCATGGTGCCAAAGATCCCTGGATGGTGTTACCAAGGTCTACGATCCAAGGTTCCACGCCCACTGGGGTAAGGGCTTCGGGTCCTGTCTGGTTTCAGGTGCAAGCGAGCGAAATCGCTCCATCTGGAATCAAGATATGGCATCAGCCACTCCGTTGTTAACCCCGGGCACGTGCCGTGCCTTGAACACGATGTTGTTGCACAGGCACACTAGCACAAAAGCCCTGATTAACCCCATGACCCTAGGTGAGCGGGATGATTGGGAATTGACTATATGGACAACCGCCTGGTTGTCACACCAAAAGAGGACCGTGTGATTGAAGAAATCCCCTGTCCAGATAGTCCTGGATGGCCAGGACTATCGGGAAAAGCTCCAAATACGTCAGGTCCTTAGTCACACCTTTCTCCACCCACTCCATTGGCCAAGGGGCCCCGCACCACTGGTCCCTGAATATCACCCTGAAGTCCATCCCCCCAGCGGCATCTGAGTGGACCTGAAGACTAAGAGTTCGTCCCGCCACAAGCTCACTCCATTGAATTCTGCCAGGAAGGAAGCCTAAACGTCTAAATCATCTCTCATATCCCTGGTGACCTGGATGTGGTAATGGGGCTGAGGTGAACACACCAACTTGGCATACAGTTGGGACAAGAAGGCTCTGCCCGGGGCCACCACCCTAGATGCGAAATTCAGGCTACCAATTAAGAATTGGAGCTGCCTCACCATGACCTTGCGGGCCAACGTACAAGCGGTAATTTTTTCTCGTAAGTCTGGCAATTTGTTGGCTGGAAGCCGGGAAACCCCTTTTATTGTGTCCAGTTTGATCCTCAAATACTGAAGGGAGGTAGCCGGGCCCACTGATTTCTCAGGCGCCAAGGGGATGCCCAATCTGTCTGCCAGTTCTTGGAAGGAGTTCATTAACTCCCAGCATTCGCTGGTCCCTGCGCCGCCAATGAAGAGGAAGTTATCCAGGTATTTGGTGACATCCCCTCCACAGTTACGCCTTCGGATCAGCCACTCTATCAGCGTGCTAAAACGCTTAAATGCCGAACAGGAAATTGAACAGTCCATTGGCATTGCCTTATCAAAATAAAACTGCCCTTGAAATGACATCCCCAGCAGATGGAAGCTATCTGGGTGGACCAGTAGTAGGTGGAACGTGGACTTTACATCACACTTTGCTAAGAGGGCCCCTGGCCCGTGTCACTTTACCAGTTACACTGCTGTGTCAAGTGATGTATACCTTACAGTGGCTAGCTCCCTCAGGCTGGTGTTGTTGACTGACCTGCCTCATGGGTATGATAGATGATGTATCATACGGTACTCACCCGGGGATTTCTTGGGGATGACTCCCAATGGGGAGACTACCAGATCCGGAAATGGTGGGGATGGGAAAGGGCCGGCTAACCTACCCTCAGCATGCTCAGCCTTTATTTTTTGTTGTACTACTGCTTCTAGACCCTTCACTGATTTTAAATTGGGAGCAGTTTTATGCGGGTGGACCTCTCCCGCTGGAATTCAAAATCCCTCCCTGAACCCACCGATGATGTATCCTACCTCTGCCCTGTCCAGGTGGGATTCCAGGGCCGCCTCCCAGCGCATGCCCAGGGTAAAGGCAATCCGATGACAAAATTCTTTGTCATAATGGAGCCAGGCCCCTGGTGGTCCTGATTCGTATACCTGGCAGACTATGTCTGCATATTTGAGGAGCTCGGGGGCCCTCCCCGGGTATTCCTGAATCACCACCCCCTGATATATAGCAAAGGCTGCCATCCAGTTGGTCCAGTTCCTGTTGGCCTTTGATTGCTTAAAGCACTCCTTATCCTTCTTGTCGTCCGTATCTGCTGGATCTACTAAGGGGTNGCCAGGAAGGAAGCCTAAACGTCTAAATCATCTCTCATATCCCTGGTGACCTGGATGTGGTAATGGGGCTGAGGTGAACACACCAACTTGGCATACAGTCGGGACAAGAAGGCTCTGCCCGGGGCCACCACCCTACATGCGAAATTCAGGCTACCAATTAAGAATTGGAGCTGCCTCACCATGACCTTGCGGGCCAACGTACAAGCAGTAATTTTTTCTCGTAAGTCTGCCAATTTGTTGGCTGGAAGCCGGGAAACCCCTTTTGAGGAGCTCGGGGGCCCTCCCCGGGTATTCCTGAATCACCACCCCCTGATATATAGCAAAGGCTGCCATCCAGTTGGTCCAGTTCCTGTTGGCCTTTGATTGCTTAAAGCACTCCTTATCCTTCTTGTCGTCCGTATCTGCTGGATCTACTAAGGGGTCCTGAAAGAGGAGGGCAAACAGATCTATAAACTCTCCCCCCTCCATATCTTCTCCCGGGTAGCTGGCAGGAGGTGTGCCCCAATAGGGGCCAACACTGCTGCATAGACAACCCTGGGGAGCATGTAATTCCCCATCTCCAGGGGATGGACATATACTGGTGCTATACCTGCAATGCCTGGTTGACCTGCCCCTGGACCGCCCCTTCGTTGGGGGCCTGCCAACTCCCCGTTGTGGCTGCCAGGCGGTAAGCCGGTACCCAGGCTCCATTCCACCACACAAGCTGGGTAGTAGCCCCCCTAGCTGCTCCTACTCCCTCTCCTACTGGCGGCGCCTGTTGTCCTTGGGCTACGCTAAACTGTGGGGGCCCCAGTAGGACTTGCATCATGGTACTATGGCTCATTTCCCACCCCCAATGGGATTCGCCCCCCACCCTACCAAGAGGTACACCCCGCCACCCGGGTTCGCAACTGCCAAATATGTTGCCACTCCTACCATACCTGCGGGCGGCCCAGTTGCTGGTGCCACATTCATCATTCCTCCGGCCCCTCAGTGCTCCGCCATGGTGCGGATGGCACCCTCCAATGCTACAACTCTCTGCCACAACTCCTTGTCCTCTCTGCTCATCTGGGCCGCTCCTGCTCCTGGGGGTTGGTATCCGCTGCCCCTGATTTCAATAGATTGGGAGGGGGCGGACCACCTCCCATGCCCAGAGCCACCTCGAAGGCAGGCACCATGCTGGACATCATGGCGCCGGCCTGCCCTGGCATTGGTCCAACCCCTGTCCCCCACTTCTGCCCTTGGGGGGTCCACTGCCCTTGCGGGCCAAACCACGGGGCTACCTGTACCGGGGGGATTGGATGCCATGCTCCCACAATTCCCATCCCGGAGGATCCCCCTCCGCAACCTGCCCCCACGACAAGGGCTTGGGGCCCGTTGGTGTCATCACTTTGGGCCTCCCCTCAGAAGTGCCTAGGTGCTGGGGGGTCGTCAATGTACTNGCTCCCACAATTCCCATCCCGGAGGATCCCCCTCTGCAACCTGTCCCCACGACAAGGGCTTGGGGCCCGTTGGTGTCATCACTTTGGGCCTCCCCTCAGAAGTGCCTAGGTGCTGGGGGGTCATCAATGTACTGTGCCGGGGGCTTAGTTCAATGCCCGCCCCTCCTGAGTGGAGGTGGGGCCTCTGGCCCCACTACTGGCTCTCCCTGCCCCAGGTCCACAGCCTTTGCTGCACTTCTCCCTATTCCCCCCATGATCCGCAAGAGGGCTTCACATCCCTCAATCCTTTCCCTCAGTGAGGGTTCCTCTCAAGGAAGAAGGGGAAGGTTGTCCCCTCCCAGCTCTTGACCAAATTGCTCCCCTGAAAGGAGCTGTGGGGCACCTGCTCCCAGATTCCATGGGGCCTGGGCCCTCACTTGCTGCTCCTCAGCCTCCCCGTCCTGAGTAGGGTTCCCCATGGCCTCCTCCATTACCACCGGTGCACGGGTGGTGGTGGTGTGTGCTGTGTGCCTTTCTGCCCCCACCCTTCCCTCCCTTCTTTCTCCTTGCAACCAACCACCCAGAGGCCTGGATTGGGGGGGTAACTTGACTCCTGGTGGTTTTGGGAATTGTTCCCCACTCGCTCCTCCACTGCCCTCCCTACCCCCTTACTGACTAGTACTCAAGATGCGGTGTGTGTGTGTGTGTATGACTCAACCCTCGCTACCAGGCTGCTCGACGATGCTCCTACAGCTCCAGAGTGTTGGCGAATCTCAGAGGCCTGCTGCCTTGATCACCGCCATCTCCCGACTGAGGAGACATGCGGCTGTTTCAGTTACGGCACCACCCCTTCAGGCTGGTTCTCCAATCTTTGCATGCTCAGCGCTGTTCTCTGGCAAGGGCTGCCTAGCAACCCTGGCCGGGTCAGTCATTCTTCCCGCCATGCAGGGCTTGAAATCCACCACCTCCCTCTTCCCCTTGCAGGGTCCAATACCCTACTGGGAGGGGGAAATCTGACCACACAACTGGCAGGGAGGGGGTGGTATCACACCAACCAGCTCTTCTCCAAATTGTCATGCCCCCCTTCTTCCAGGGGGGAAGGGGCGCGACAACTTAGCCGTCACAGCTAAGTTCAGCTGCGAAAGGACAATGGGCAGGCAGGTGAGTAATGGCACAGGTTTTGGTGGTTGTGGACACCCCATGTTATGACAGGGCATTGTCAGCTTGCAGGAATGCCCAGGACTAGAAATGTCTGATTGGCGGGGACTGGGGGTATGAGCAGAGCCAGCCCCAGGCATGTGCCACCTGTGCGGCCACACATGGCCCCACCACCAGCTGGGGCCCCCGCACTTGCCTGTTTGGGCAGCAGGCTGCAGCAAGCTTCTCCCCCAGAAAGTTATTCTTCCTCCCCTCCCTGGCTCCAGACCCCATCCCTCACCTACCTCTGCCTTCTAGTAGTGCTGCAGCGGCAGTGGCAGCAGGGACACTGGATCGGGCTGGGAGATAAGGCTGTTTGCAAACAGCTCCTCCCCATGTGCTTATCAGAAGGTTGCTACTTTGTAAAGAAGGTTCTTCGAGTTGGCTCCCAACATTCTCACAACTGGGTTGTGCGCGCTCACCCTGTTCAAATAATAGACCATATGATGGTCTTGAGCTCCTCTGGTATAAAAAGAACCCTCCTCATCTGAATGACAGTACCTTTCAACCCTTTCTAGAAATATAAGAAAAGAATTCCATGTGGGGCTGGAAGGGTGGGTGTTGTGAGAATGTTCAGACCCATCTCAAAGAACCTTGTTTGCAAGGTAGCAACCTTCTGTTCTTCTTCGAGTGGCTCCTCACATGATATTTTTACATGGCTCCGCCGGGTGGGGAGTCCGTGGGCGCGCCAGTGCATGGATGGGGCATGCACACAGCTGCACACACATCCCCACTCACCCACCACTCATCCACACCCACATAGTAACCACCATTTCCCCCGGTTGCTCCGTGCGTGGGGATGAGTGGGGGGGTGAGTGGGGATGCGTGTTAGGCGAGCGCGCACGCACCCCCACTCACCATGGGCGCGTGCACCACGTCATTCACATGGGGTTCCCCCACCCATGAACACACAGAAATCTGCGTGTTTACGGCTGGGAGGAGAGACCCGTGTAAAAAGGGCCACATTCTCACAACTGTCTTACTTATACTATCTTAGGTAGGAATTTAGGATGTAAAGCAATATCTATTCTGTCTTGGAAAATAAATCTGCAAATATGGTTCTGAGATTATTATGGCTGCTATTTCACTAACTCTTCTTAATGAAGTTATTGCTAACAGGAATACTGTCTTTAAACCCGCACCCCATAACCAGTTCATTTGCACCCCCATATAATCAATTCACGCTGCCCCGTGGGCACAAATTAAATGGTTATGGGTGGGGGCAGCGTGAATAGATTATATGGGGGCGGGGGCAGAAATGAACTGGTTATGGGGTGGGGGCAGCATGAACTGATTATGGGGGCACAACTGAACTGGTTATATGTCTCTTTTCATGGCATAATGCGCTTAATAAGCTAGCTGCATTTTGGGTGTCTTGTGTGTGTGATAGCAGCACCTCTGGACTGGTCACACCGCATGCGTGCACAAGGCACAGGCGGCACTGGCAGCAAGAAGCAACAGGCCCTGGAGGCCAGACTGGCTAAGCTCACCCCCTGGCCCCTCCTCCAGTAAGGCAGTGGACGCAGTCAGTCTCTCTGTGCCTGTGTCACTGCCCACTTGGCTGCCCCTGCAGTGGAACCACTCCTGGGGAGTGGTGGTAGACACTCGGCTAGGGAGGGGGGAAGCATTAGGAGATCATGCTTCTCCATGATTGCTCGGAGAGGTGGAGAATGGGAATCCTTCCTGTCCAGAGGGATTAAGTTTTATGTAAATGTATACATTTGCATAATTAGCTGGTGCCTAATTATGCAAATTAGGTCCTTCACCAAAACTTCGCACATGGCCTCACAAACCCTGGGGCTGGCTCTGGGTATGAGAAGAGGTAGAGGTTTATTTTTTGTAAAAAAGAATGTGGCGGAAAAGCAGTAGAAGTCACACGGAACAGCTCACACACAGAAGTATAAGAGCCAAGTCTGCAAAACATTGTTAACAGGGGACCCCCTCCCACTTGTGACTATTGGGAGGTGGGTACCCCAATATCCACCATTCCTTAAACTTCAGGGGGAATTAGCTTAATGACTTAAACCGTGGTCTCCACGTGTTCTAAAGGATCATGCTGAGGACAGTATGCACTACAGGCAGTTTATGTACCTTCCCCAAATAGAAAGATAGAGAGAGAAACAAGTGTCCCAAAACAACAAGTTTATTGATATATAACACAGAGAAACACAGCCCCGGTCCGGCTGGCGGGATTTAAAAGGGGAAAACACAAGTGGCTTGCGGGGATTGTCGGAGAAGGAGGGCGGGGGTTCCGGTGTTGGCTCAGTGAAGGAGAGTGAGAGAACACGAAAGAGAGAGACGGCTTCCCCAGTTGGCTGGGAAAGTCTGGAACTGTGGTTACCTTTCCTTGCCTATTGAGATGGGACAGGCGGCCCATGAATCCAGCGGAGTTCAGGGGATGGAGGAAAAAAGAAGGGGCAGACCAAAGTCTGGGAGATCTCTCAACTCAGACACTCACAGAGTGACCTGCATGTATCTGGGTCCCAAGATTTCTCAAAGGGTGATGGGAAAACCAGGGGAAGTTAAAGGGTGCTGGACAAAGGAGTTTGGGAAGCTACGAAGGGTCGTTTGGGGTGTACAATGGGCTAACGAGGGGAGGTTACTTCCATGACAAAAAGGGCTATACCAGATTCACCGGATACCTTTTACACAGGAGGTAAGGGTAAACAAAAAGTGGAGGGAGGGAAGGAAGGGCTTAATTACAGGCTTCAGGATACCATGAGTTTGTGTCTGGTTTCTTTTGGGGAATACGGAGATAGGGTGTTGCTTCACTGAGTCATGGCTACCAGTACTTTGTTACAACAGTGTGAGTCTCTCTCCTTAATGACTCCATTCTTTATTCAGAGAGTTCTCCCTTCTAGTCTTTTTCTCAACCTTAGGCTGGTATTTTTCCATGAGTGGTCCCTTTATGCTAGGAGCTAGGGTGGTTGGGCCCGATTCTTATTTTCCATGCCCCCCCCCCTTCCTTTTGCATCGAGTGTGGGGCTTTTCCCCAAGCCTCCTTGCCCTTGGTTACCCCTGTGGGCTTTGCCAACCCCTGGGTCTTTTGGCTATCACAAAAAGATCCATTCTGGTACATCCATTCTGGGGGGGGGGACACCAGGGGTCCTGGCTAACAACACTGCATGTGCACAGAGTAATAACAAGCTAGCCACTGGTGCAGAGCTCTGTGTGCCCTCACCTTCAACAAGCTCCCTGTGTCCTCCTGAAAGTGTCTCAGATTTGTTCAGAGTTATACACATTGCACGCTTGTGCAAGCAAAGACCAATCTCTTAGGTCTATTGTAAAGATCTGTGATCTGCCGGTGCTACCAATTGGCCAGCAGAGATCTCAGTCTTAGGTGGCCATTTTAGGCTCTTAGTCCTCTCTCTGCCTTGCAACTGTTTGCAGCCTGAACCATGTGCCAGGATGCTGAGAAAAACATAAAACAATAACATCAAATGATTGTTTTGTTTTGTTTTTATATTATTATTTTATGTTTTCAATAACATAAATGAAAATGGGCATTTTTTATTTGGGTGTTTTTACACAACCATTTCTCCTGCATGTTTTCTGTTGCATCTTGAACTTTCAGTGTGTCTAAATCACTCACCCAAATATTAAACTTCTGTCTCTTTGAATTTCTGCGTAGAACTTCTCCCAGAACTTTTGTGTGTAAAATGTTCTCCTGGTAAACTGCTTTGCTCCAGGCAGCTGTGGTCACTTAGTTTCTATGACAGCCCCTCATGTCTACAGCTGAGGCTACTTTAGGCTGCCTCTGGGCTGTGTGTGTGAAGAATGCATCCAGAAACTGCCTGGATGTGGCACTCTCTCTCTAACTCTGAGAGAGAGAGAGAGAGAGAGAGAGAGAGAGAGAAGAATGCATCTGGAACTTATTTGTGGACTTGTAAACCCAGAGGATTGAAAGACCAGCACTTTAAGGTGTATTTAAAAATGCCCTTTGTTATAAAACATAAGCTAATTGTTCAGCCTTAGAACTGGATAGAATGATAGTGCTCCTCATGCAATCCTATTACTCTTCTGAATCACATATTTCACTCAGAACCTTCTCATTTTTCCTGTTTTTCATGCCATTTGTCCTGCTATTCCACCAGTTCCTTACTGCTGCACCCTATCCCTGCTGCACCCTATCCCTGGCATTCCACCCATTCTTGTCACTCTCTGTTAACTCTCATTCCTCCCACTCAGCTCATTATTGCCACATCTTCTCCACCCCCACCCACAAAGATGCACCACCATTGTAGTATTTCACAGCCACTTAATGGGATCTGAAAATGACAATAGCATTTATTTCCAAATTGAGATTACTTATTGATGTTACCTCTATTCCTTCCAATGGACATTCCATTTTATTTCAATATATACCCAAATTTAAATTTACTAAACATTTATATAGCACTTTCCCCAGCTTCAGTGTTTCCTCCAAACTCTAGAGGAAGAGGATTGAGGATGAAAGACCAAGGCAAAATGTGAATGCATGGAGCCTATGTGACTCTGTACAACGTCTTGTCTACATGGCACGGAAATTAAGTTTGGAGCCTTAAATTGCAATTTCCATGCTTTTTGGAGCATGATTGAATTTTTAAGGGCCTGAACTTCTCTTTTAAATGGAAGGGTTTTTTGAGTATATAGTACAGTATAATGTCAGAAGAGATAAAAACAAACGTACAGTTGCCTGAGTGGCTGTATCTCCCAGGGATCTGGGGGGCACCCCTGGCTAGGTCAGGGAATGGAATACATATTCCCCTGGCCTGACTAGGCCAGGAGGGGTGGGGTGGGGAACAAAAAACAGGTGGCCGGTTCCACCCCCCATGCTACAGCCAATGCCCCATCACCCACCATGGTGGACTGCCATAGCTGCCATGGCAGCCCGCCATGCTGGACCAGGGTGGTGTGAAAACAGATGCACCCTGTAGTAGGGTGGATTTCCTGGCCAGGTAGTCCCTTGACTACAAGGCCTGGCCAGGGAGCCCAAGTAGGCCTAGGTAGGAACACTGCAAGACTGGAGCATGCCCAGTTGGATCCCAGGAAGCTTCTGGAGTCTAAGTCCTGGAGCATGCTCAGTAGGGCCAGCTTGCACTGAGTGTGCTCAAGGCCTATAAAGGCCTAGGGCTCAGTTGCGTAGAAGAGGTCTAGGGCAAGGAGCTCACTACCAGAGTGCCCGTCCCCCTCCGGACTGGGTGATCCCACCATGGAACTCCAGGGACCCGGACCTGAACAACCTCCTGTGGGATCCAGAGATGGAGCAGGTCAGGAGGGACGGGCCTAGCAGAGACCGCAGAGGGACCCAGATATTGGGGTCAGACCTCCCTGGGCAGGTGCCCCTGTTCAGGACTGGTTGAGGAACCCCGCAGGGCTTTAAGCTTTATACAGATGCTATTTTGTGGTATAGGCCTTGGCTGAAAGGGGAGGTTGGAGGCCAAGGGTGGTACCCCTCCTGGGGTACGCCACATAGCAGACCCCCCCACCATGAGGGGGCTGAAAGTCGTAGCAGGGGGACTGCTAATTCTCCTGTGTACTCTCCCGTGTCCCGTGGGCTCTGGGAGAGACCCCCCCCCGCTACACACCCACCTGGTTCAGCCCTCTCTGCCCCACCTGGGTGGCTCTTGGGACCAGATATCTGGCAGACACGGAACTGGATCAGGTGGGTGAGAGTAAGCAGGTGGCATCATGTTCATCAATGCCCTCTGAGTCCCCCAGGGGACCAGAGGAAAATATTTTTTAAAATAATTTTTATCAGAGTGTTTATTATAAAGGAGTTTGGCAATAAACAGCTGATAGGGTCTGTTCTTAAATCTGGGATTGTTGTAAACAGGAGTTCACTGTAAGCAGGGTTTTTATAATGAGGTTTGACACCTTTTTATATTGTGTAACTAGCTAAAAGAGCTTTCAGTACTTAAATGCTTTATGAAGCTTAAGTATATCTTTAACTTTCAGTAACAACTAACAGTTGCCATATTCAGGAAAGGAGAACTTACAAGCTGCCAGGCACTATGGTGACTTTAAGCAGATGCTTCAAATGTTTTGCTAGTTTGGGTGAGAGTTTAATACTCGAAGGATTACCTATACTGATATTTACATAGTCCTCTGAAGTATCCCCATGAAGGTCAGTTGAGAAGTGGTAGTTTTTAATATGTCACAGTTGAAGTTCCTAGGTTTCTCGTATAGTAAACGAACACTGTCTTTCTACCTAATTTTATAGTGTCACACAGCAGATAAGATAAGAATGGGACACACTACAGAAAAACATATCAGAATGTATCCCAACCAGACTCATCAGATATTACAAAGAAACCAATTCTTTTGGATCTGATACTCTCTATAAAGTGTGATAATAAGTGTGTGATCCAGTTTTATTACAGGGGATGATAATAGCAGAAGAAAAGACTCATAAATGCAGGAGTGCCCAACAGATCAGCAAGTATCGCAGTTTGCAAGGTTGCCATCATTTTGCAAAGTTTGACACATCTCTAATTACCATCATTAAGGGGTGTGTCCGTGGAATCCACACTGTTCCAAACTTGTCATCAGAAAACTACTTTTTAAAATGTAGGGAGGGAAATGTCTTTTCAAGCCAACAGAGTACAGTTCTACAGAAAGGCAGCAAACAAAGAAATTCCAACGAAGAGCAGAGTTCCAAAAGTCAAGCCACTTAGCCTGATGTAAAAGGAGAAATCCTTCTAATGAACTCTTTAATTGAGTTTAACAAGACTGTTTATAGGCGCTAATCCTAAATGCACTAATAGGAAACCCAAGGCCTACACTCAATGTTAGTTTTAGTCCCTTTGGATTTTGCTCATAATTACAGTTTGCGCTTTAATTATTCTTCCTCATGTATTCAATTTATGATTAAGACCCAATAGCTTGCCCTAGAGGCAGAAAGTGCTGAGGTGGACATTGGTGAGTCAGCAGAGAGCCATTCCACCAGCAATGTGTAACCACTCTAAAGCTGCCAAATAGCAGATTTTCACTCTAATCATGATATTCATAGCTCAAGATGAGGGAATACAACTCCAGCAAGAGAACAACCTCTGATTACTCTCTAGAGTGAGAAGATTAAAAAGCCAAATCCATGGCTTTCAAGCAGACGTTAATGTATTTTTGTTGAAGAAAAATGTTTTGTGTTATAATTAGAAGCATGGTTTTATTCATCTATCATGCTTGCTGCACACTCACACAATCTGTCTTTTACGTCTAGTTTCTAGTTGTGCTTGGTCCTCGCCCACGTATAGAAAATCCAGTGTTGAGTAACTGAATGCCTTTTCTTTGTAGTTTGGTTTTAAAGTAATCCAGTAATGAAACTGGAGACATGTTTAGGGAACAAAGACGGAGCTATTTTATTAACTCTTTATGTAGTCAGAACTGCATAATAAGGAGAGGCCATTTGGTTGACTTTATGAACGTGTGGATATAATATTGTAATTCACTGTAAGCTTTCATAATAGGACTGTCTGTCCTGGCCCATGCACTAATGTAGGAAGTGGGAGAACTAAAATATTCAACACAAAAGGAATACAAAGTAGCATGCATCCTTTCAAATAGCATATATGCTTAACCCTGTGAAGTTTCCAATTCAAATTTTGACGGCGCACCCCTCCAGGAAGAAGACGAGGACACCAATATGGGATAGAACAGCCACACTCTTTATTAGTTAACTTATAGCAAATGGGGAAGGGGTAGCCCCTCCCACTTCCCCCCCTTTAAACTGGGTTCCTATTACTTAACTGCTTGTAAAGAACCTAGATGTTCCTATCCTAGCCAGGTGAACATCCTTTGTCACAATACTAACTGTCCCGGGCATCCTCGAGTGAAGTCCGAGTGGAACCTTCCTTATACTAACCACCTAACATTAACTTACCCGCTGCTGCGGTTCTGGGTCTCCCCGGGCCGGGCGGGTTGTTCACACCTAGCCCCTTTTGAGGGATGAAACAAGGGCGAGAGCACCGTGACCCAATGCTTGGCACATTGTCCACCCAGTGGGTCTGGTCATTCACCTCTCGCCCCTGGGATGGCCATACAGTGGCTGCGCTGTGCAGCTATACATGGCCTTACCCATCTCTTAGGGAGATGTTTCTGTTCCGCCTATACCTCTGACTTTGGACCTTTCATAAATCCCTAGCTCATCCCTCTACCACCAGAACCACCAGCTTCACTTGGCTGGTTCGCCGCCACTTCCCTACGGTTACCAATCACTTTGGCTAACTTGGTTTTTAGGACCCCAAGGAACAAATGACACCCCGCATCAGACAGATGGACACCATGAGTCCGGTACAAATCATCCTTATCGTGATGAATATCTTCATGCACGATAGTCTTCCCCCTGCTCTCCCATGCTATCAGCCAGTGACCTATCTCATTGTTGGCCCTCTTCCTAGCCCTATCTACCCTCCCTGGGTGGTTGGCATTGGCCCACACCCTACACTGCAACATGTCAGACCATCCTACCGTGCTTAAGGGGAAATGCTCTTGAACCAACTTGAGATCAAACTTCACCCTTTTAGTCAACCAGAGCCCCATTGCCCAGTGGGCAGATTGTTCTCACCCAAGTGTACAACTATAATTTCTGGGGGTGGATGTTTAATCTGTGCCTCAGACAGCGCTGGGAGCAATTGCTCCCTGTAAGGTTTGCTGGCAGCAATTGCTCCCAGCAAAGAAAATACGCCACAGCCCTGGGTGGGGGCAGTGTAGTCACGCCCCCACCCATGCAGGAGGGGGAGGGATGACCTATGGCAAAACCGGAAGGGGGGGCGCCCAGCCCTCATGTGGCTGCATTGCTGATATCCGGGGGGGTCACTGTACCCCCGCACGCTTGCTGCACTGTTAAAAAAAGAAAAGGCTGGGGTGGGGGTGGGGTGGGGTGGGGTCAGGCCACAGTCTGGAAGCTGGCAATGCAATATGCACCGTCGCTAATTCAGGAAAGGGGGTGGCACACCAAGACGCACTGCCGAGGATCGTGAACAAGCGGAGGGGAGGCCGACTGCCCACTAGATATGCCTGGTGGCTGCTCACAAGGACAAGGCCGTCTCACCCAGCCTCTGCGCTGTGCTCCTCCCTCACTCGCTGCTGCAACCAGATTGAGCCGACGAGTGGGGAACCTAAAATGGTGCCCAGGAGCCCCACTTCTTGTGAGAGTCCCAAGTGCCCCTTCCGTTGCTGTCGCAATGCCCAGCCCCACCTCCCACCAACCACGTGGCGATGCAGTCACCTACCCACCCTCGCCTCCTTCCTGAAAGTAAGGGGACTGGCGCCAACCCCCCTGCCACAGTGAGCATGGCGGGGCAATTCTGCAGGAAAAGAGATTCCCAGCAATTCCTATGAATGAGCCATATACAGCATGACAAGACTCTGTCATGATTTAAGTGTACATTACAGCTATTTGTTTGATCATCTAGTTTAAGTGTTTTTGATTTAAAAGCTCTATAGGTGAGGTCAGTGTGGTGTTCTGATACCATTGTGATAAGGCTCGTAGAAAAAAATAATATGTAGACTAACAATTGACTACTCTTAGGACATGGACCCACTCCCACGAGTGAATATTGAGGACCGGTAACCTAATATCCAAACGACTCTTGAATTTAGGGGAAATTAGCCAAATTGATTAAAAAGGGTCCGCACGTGTCCACTGGGATCAGTGTGAGGACGTGCTGCATTGCCAGGTGGCTGGAATCTCCCTCCGACACCCTGACACAAAAAAAGGGGATACTCTGATATAAATAAGGGAGGTTTATTGACACAACTAAGTTCTATACCCTCCCACCCAAACACAATTGACATATACACACAGTATTTCACAAGCAAAACCCTCCAGTCTGGTTACTCTGGTGAAAGGGGATGTGGCAAAAGGGATAGAGGGGGGGGAAAGGGAAAATAAGCAATATTACTTCTCCAATCCCATTGAAAAGGAACTGGTAAGCCTGTAGATCCAGTGGCATTTGGAGAGAAGGGGGAAGAGACTTGGACAGACCAGAAGGGGGTAATGGTCTAGGGGAGATCCTTGAGGCAAGCACACACAGAGTAACCTGCTTGTGTTGTGTTCAAGAATTATCCAATTTGCTCATGGGGGCCAGGGCAGTTATAGGGTTTTGCGAGGCAAGGGGGGGGTCTCAAAGGTGTACAAAAGGTGGGATAAGGCTGACAAAGAAATCTTTACATGATGTGTTGGGGGAACCAAAGCCTTGGAGGATTTCAATGGGGGGGGGGCATGGCAGAATGAACCCAAGGGCAAAAGGGAGGTTCTATTAAGAATTTCAATGGGGGGCATGGCAGAATGAACCAGAGGAACAAAGCTTTGGAGGATTTGGGGACATGGCAAGATGAATACGAGAGCCAAAGAAAGTTTCTATAAACAGGGAAATAAGGCTATTTTTAGACAGGCGTGGAGTGATCAGCCTAACAATCGATCTATTGGTTGCCCAGAGTTTCAGGCAGCCATGGAGTGATAATCTCAAAAGAGGGAGGCCACCTGTTTTTGACTGCTCCATTGTTTATCCGAGAGCCTCTCTTGTTTCATTCTTATTTCTTCCGACGAGACTGGTTTTGCATGGGGTGTTTTCTTTCTTTTTTCCCTTTTTCTCCCCTTCTGTTCCCCTTCACCCTTTGACCTGTGTCTCATGGGGTGCTGCCAATGGGAAGGGGGGTCTCTGGTGTTTTTTTTTGGGGGGGGTCATTCCTAACACTACAGACTCTCTTCTAGCAGTAAACAAGGTTTGTATTATGGTGTTAATGATTTTACTGGCTGGTTCTTCTTCATGGAAATAATTAGGGAACTAACCAATTATCCACATGGCTCATACCTGTTTAGAAGTGAACTGCTAAATATTTTTTTATTTTGACCTTTTCTGCTTTCTTATACTGCATAAAAAAAGTCTTGTAAACCTTTCTTATTTTCACTCCTCCCCAACCCAAGGATTGATTTGTTTTTGCTTTATGGTATTTTTATAAGTTAGAAATATCATAATCTTACCATACTCCTGTCTCTTGAAGGAGAAATTGATGTCTTTGGATGTTCTAAATGCTAATATCACATGGAGACATAGTGAGATCCTCAGGTCATTTAGAGACAGTGGGACTGATCCAATGGCCCATGGATCCTGCATACACGTGCCCATGCACCCACCCACACAGGAACCACATGTGCTTGGGCATTGGATCTGCAGGCCATTGGATCAGTCCCATTGTGGTTGCCGTGTTGGTTCCAAATCTGAGATGGAGACAAAGAAGTTCAGATGATATTGTTTATTGCACCAACTTCTGTTGGTGAGAATATGCAAGCTATCTAGCCACAAAGGGCCTTTCCTGAGGAACGTAACAAGTCAAAGCTATATAAACGGAGCAAATACAGGTCAGGTATTATATATAAGAAGCCAGCATTGAGATGCTATATGTGTCAGGAAGGTCCCCATCTGGCTCAAAAGCTGGCAAATGTTCACCAATAGAAGTTGCCGCCACCTTATATACAACACCTGTTCTGCATTTGCTCTGTCTGTATAGTAGGATTGTGCATTTGGGTTTGAGTAAAACACAAACACAAAGTCTTTCTTTACTTCTATGTTCAAAAACTGGCCTGAAATTTTGGGCTGTGTGTTAGTTTGCCTCTTGATATCCACTCTAGAAGGGAGGATCTGCGCATGCGTCGCACGTAGCAGCTGGGAGTTGCCTTGGCTCCGCTCTCCCCAGCTCCTTAACCAAGCCAAACACAGAAAAAAAAAAGAAAAAACTCCCCGTGCAAGTGGATGATGGCCAGTAGAAATAAACCCCGGCAGAAAATTTCGCAAGCAAACAGTCTAGAGCGTTTTTGTCATAAAAGCCAGGCCGCAGAGATAAAATCAGCGGGAGAGACCTGCAGTGGCGAAGAAAACATGGCGGCGGCCGTTTCGGGAGCGCGGGAACATGAAAGAGACCAGGCCGCACTGAGTTCAGAGGAGGAGGAGGCAGAGGGATCGGACTCACTAAAGAAGCTCCTCAATCAGATGAAGGAAGAATTAATGAGAGAGATGAGGCAGATCAAAGATGCAGTTGAAGCAGGTAACAAAAAAATGGAAGGGATGGCAAAGAGGGTTGAGGCAGCGGAGGGCAGAATATCTGATCTTGAAGATCACTCCCTGACCACTCAAGAACAAGTAAACAAATGGAAAGATGAGACTGCTTTTTTGATGGCAAAGTGTGAAGATTTGGAGAACCGTTCGAGAAGAGGGAACTTAAGAATAAACGGGGTGAAGGAGGCAGGGGGACAAGAAAAGGTAAATGAGATTGTGGGGGCAATAATGAAGGAAAACTTCCCTGAGGAGGGGCATTTCCATGTGGCTATAATAGAAAGGGTGCACAGAACTGGGCGCCCCCCACAAAAAGACACAGACCCTCCCCGCCCAATCCTGGTTAAGTTCATGAATTACAATATCAAAGAAGAGGTTCTGAGGGCAGCTAGATCCAAGAAGAAGCTAGTTTTCCAGCAACAGTCAATTAGAATCTTTCCAGATTACGCGGCTGAAACCGTTAAAAAAAGATTAAAATGGAGCAAATACTTTGGGGTACTGAATGAAAGGAACCTGAGACCAAGACTACTATTTCCAGCAAGAATGCTGATTTTTGAAAAGGGGAAGAGAAAATTCTTTGACAATACAGAGGATCTCGAGATCTTCCTGGCAGCCTTGCCAGTGGGGGCTTCAGTGAGAGAACAGGTTTGAAGAAGGCCCTTTCAAACATCTATAAGACAATTCAGAACTAAAATGAAGGGAATAAAGAAAGGGGGAGGCTGAGGGGAAAAGACCCACATTGCTGGTTTCTGATTGAGAGATTTGCAGAAAAGCAGTTAACAATGGTAATTGGGAAAGGAAGTTGCATGAGGATTCTGTTCAGGTTTTTGTTGTCTATTCCACATTATTAAGACATATTCCATAAGGTGTATGAGACTTGAGGCTGTCATTGTTCAAGTTAAAGTTAAAACCTGGGCAACCATTAGAGTTTGATGGGATGGCAGCAAGCAGAGGAAGCTGCACGCTGACTGTACAAATGGTACACTGCTGTCTGACTCTTTCCACAAGGGATTGTTTTTGTCAACTGGGAAAGGAAGCTGCATGAGGATTATGTTCAGGTTTGGTTGTCTTTTCCACACTTTTAAGACTTATCCCATAAGGGGGTGTATGAGACCCGAGGCTGTCATTCTTCATGTTAAAGTTAAAATCAAGGTAACCATCATAGACTGATGGGATGGCAGCAACCAAAGGAAGCTGCAGGCTTATTGTTCAAATGATATACTGTTTTCTGACTCTTTCCACAAGGGATTGTCTAAGTTATGAGTTAGGGAAAGGGCCTCAGGCAAGAGTGGGCTTTTCATCAGGAAAATGGATAATGGAAAAGGTCTGGGAAACGTAGAATGATTGTTAATAGGATATTTACTAAGGTTTGTTTGAAGTTTGGAGTGTAATAATCCTAAGGTTCACTTGAAGAAGCTCATATTAGAAGTCTATCCAGAGAAATATTGTATAGCATTCAACTTGAGGGGCCTCATAAGGTGTCTAAAGGGATAATTAACAGGCAAGACCACCCTTAGAGAGGGGCAAGAGTTAAATATTTAGCGAGCCCAAAGTAGGGTTAGTTGATATAGAAAGTGAGGGAGTACAATAGCAGACTTATGGGGTTTCAAACAGTGTGTAAAAGACTGCATATTCAGAAAAACAACCCTTATATTCCAGATACAAATGGCTCGTGTTGTTAAAACAAGAGTTCAAAGTAATTTGGGTAACCTGATGAAAAAATTGAGGCAGCTGACACCTCGAGGAAGTTACAAAGAAATTGTGAATGATCTATAGTTGTACTGGCACCTCTCCTTTAAGAGGGGTAGGTGATTCGAGCTACAGGCTTTGGAGCCCACAGAAGGAAAAGAACAGCTATAGGTGACAAATAAAACAAGGCAGCCTACCTGTGGAATGCAAAAAGGCTAGTGACATGAGACTATCTCCTACCATGCTGTGTTAGTTCTAAGCTCAAACTGGGAACTAGAAACAAAAGGATCATTTTGAGGATTTGGAGTGTGCAGTCACTTTGATAGGGCTGCAAATAGTAATAAAATGAACAACAGCACAGAAGAAAAGAGCTAGTAAGGGGTAAAAAATTAAAGAGCTCATAGAAAGGGAGGCAACTAGAGTGGGGGAGATGCAAGGGAAGTTTAAAGTAAGTTCAGTTTATTGGTACCTCTCAAGAAACATTATCTGCAGACCCTGGTCACATGAATAGCAGCCCAAAGTATTAAAGAACACCTGGTGCTGATAGTTGAGATCACAATCAGCCTGAGATAGTGATAAAGAGGGAGTAAAGAGGGAGTAAAGATAGTGATAAAGAGCCACCCTTTGGCACAAGGGTGGCTTCTGATTCCTTCTCAAAAAGCGCTAATACAGTAGTTAAGCTCAGACGGGGGAAGAGCTTCTGATAACAGGTTCTAATTGAAGGTAAAATTACATTACACTGGATGCTATGTATATGCCTAATTGTAAGATAGTCCTAATGCCTATTATAGGGGAGTGTGTTGGTATTAATAGCAGGTAAATTTGTTTGGCTTAAAATTGTTGGTTAAATATATAACAAATGTTTTAATGTTGTACGGAGCTTGGGGGGTGTGGGGAGGGAAGGGCTCGTCTGGTCCATTGTTGCCAGGCGTAGACTCTCAGAGGATCCCTACCACATCCAGGGGAAAAGAATGCGAGGGGGGGTAGGAATTCAGGACAATCAGGGGAGGAGGGTGGGTGAGGGGTTTAAGGGATTTCAGGTTTGTTTTAAAAGAACTAAGATAAGGGGTTTTACAGGTTCCCAAAATAGTGCAGAATTAGTATACAGGGAGACTTTCCTCCTGAGAAGGTGGCATAAATCAGAGGAAATGGACCGAGAGGCAGTTAGACAATCAAATATAAGTACAGAGGACACAGAGGACTTTAATCTCAAGCGTCGGAGGAAAGGGCCACGGCCCAAAAGGAAGTTAAAGATAAAACATGGCTAATTTCAAGACAGTTACAATAAATGTTAGGGGCCTAAACTCATCGCAGAAGAGAAAGAGAGTGAGGGATCTTGTGGAAGAGTTGGGGGCGGATATTTTTTTAATTCAAGAAACTCATCTTCTAGATAAAGATGTCCCTAGGTTTGCCAACGCAAAAATAGGGGGCCTTTACGCATCATGTGCCAGAAGGAAAAAAGCGGGTGTGATGATAGGTTTCAGTAAGAAAAATAATTTTGAGTTGGAAAAATGTATTAAAGATAAGGAGGGGAGATTCATTTGTTTAACTGGAAAGCTGCAAGGTAAAAGGATAACAATTGGGAATATATACGCACCGAATATGGGAAAAACAGTCTTTTTCAAAGACATCTTTAAGAGAATAGCAGACATAGCTATGGGATGGATCACAATCCAGGGTGATTTCAATGCTACCTTAACTGATCTGGATCACTCCCGTAGAGGGAGCGAAAGGAGTGACTCCAAGGTAATTCCTAGGTTGATGGAAAAATATGGCTGGGTAGACTTATGGAGACTCTTAAATGGGACACAGAGGGATTATGCATATTTCTCAACGATTCATAATAGCTACACACGCATTGACCATGTGCTGACAGGTAAAACGGAAGCGCATTGGGGGAAGAAATGCTTTATCACTCCAGTGGTACTAGCAGACCACAATGCGGTGGTGACAATATTTAAAGATTCAGTGAGTCAGGGCCCTAAGTCATACAACTGGAGTCTAAATAGGAGTTTGTTAAAAGGAGAGGGAGATATTTCCCAGATACAGGAAACTATCGAGGAATTTTTCACAATAAACACCAATTCTGTTCAGTCCCCAGCAATACTTTGGGAGGCTGCAAAGGCGGTCACCAGGGGCAATCTGATAGCATTGCAAGCAAAAAAGGTTAAAGTAAAAAGACAAAAGAAAAAGGAGTTATATGCAACCCTTCAAAGGCTGGAGGCGCAAAATAAAATCTCCCCTTCGCAAACTTTGAAATTGGAAATAATGGAGAATAAGGAGAAAATTAATGCTATGGAATTAGAGTGGACTAAAACACAGCTCAAAAGAATAAAATTCTATTTTTATGAAAACAGTAACAGGGCAGGAAAGGCCTTGGCCAGGCTTGTGAAGGCTAAACAAAGGAAGGCTCACATTTCTAGGGTGGCGGATAAAAATAACAAACACTGTACTGAACTTCCCCAGATAATGCAGACCTTTGTATAAGAGAACCTACTCTTCACAAAACCCCAAAGAGTCAGAAATAAGGCAATTTCTTGAAGGAGTGGAGTTACCAAAACTAAATATGGATTAGGCTCCCTTTCTAAATACAGCTATCACAGAAAAAGAAGTTCAGGAGGCAATAGCTGCCTCTAAGAACAGCAGCGGGTCCGGATGGATTCCAGAACGAGTTTTACAAAACGTTTGCAAAAACTCTGGGACCACATCTTACAATAGTATACAATAACATCTTAGCAGAAGGGGAGATGCCACAAAATTTCTATGAGGTGGCAATTACTTTGATTCCTAAGCTAGGTAGAGACCCAGATCTGTGTGGCATTTACCGGCCTATTTCCTTGTTAAACGCAGATTTCAAGATTTTTTCGAAGATTTTATCAGACAGGCTTAAAGCAATAAGCAGGGAAATCATCCATATCAATCAAACGGGGTTCATACCGGGTAGACAGGGAAGGGATAACATCAGAAAGGCTATAAATGTAATCTATGCACTAAATAAGCAGAAAATGCCATCCATGGTAGTATCTGCAGATGCGGAGAAGGCTTTCGATTTCGTGGAGCCAAAGTTTCTATTTGAGACCCTGGAGAAGATGAGGTTCGAGGGAAATTTCTTGGGATGGCTGAGGGCCATTTATAAGAACCCACAATCTAGCCTAATAATAAATGGAGAACACTCAGGGCCTTTCTGTCTACAGAGAGGGACCAGACGGGGATGCCCCTTGTCACCCCTCTTATTTAATTTAGTTCTGGAAGTCTTGGCGGCGGCAATTAGACAGAATAAGAAAATACAAGGGGTAAAAATTGGTGGGCAGGAGACAAAGCTCTCCCTGTAAACGGATGATTTAGTGGTTTATATTACAAACCCTAAGGACACGCTGCCGGAATTGCTGAGAGTGATGGAGAAATTTGGAAACATTTCTGGGTATTCGATTAACAAGGAAAAATCTTTTGTGATAGTATTTGGAGAGGGGACTGAACAGGTGGATCAAATAAGAATGCTGTCACCTTTTCCAATAAGTGAATCTAGTTTGAAATATTTAGGGGTAACGTTAACAAAAAACACAAAAGATTTATACACTGCTAACTTTCTGCCCCTACTCAAAAAACTAAAGGAAGAGGCTCTGCCTTGGAAAAAACTGATGGTGTCTTGGCTAAGAAAGATTAACTTATTTAAAATGATTGTTCTCCCTAAATTGTTATATAGATTGATGGCTATTCCACTCCAGCTTCCGGTTTCTTTTTTCAAAATGAGTGACGAACTATTGAGGGACATAGTGTGGAACGGAAAAAAGCCAAGAATTAGGAAACAGGTGCTGCTACAATTGAAAGAGAAAGGGGGACTAAATGTCCCAGACATAAAACTATCACATGGCGGCCTCCCTCATGGGGCTATATGACTGGTACCACGAATCTAAGGCACCAGAGTGGGCAAATTTGGAAAAGGAAATTTTAGAGGTGAAGACGTTAAAGGATCTGATAGTTGATAAGGGTAAGGTGTCTAGAGAGATAAAAACAGATCATCCCTTTATAGGGAACTTGATCAAGAGCTGGGAAAGAATCAAAAAGAAAATGGGAACGACAGGGGATCTTTCCCCATTCACGCCAATTGACTCCATACAATTAAGGGAGAGTGGTATAGCCCCGAGGATCAGAGAGGCCCTGGGAAAAAGGGGAGTCTCAACAATGGGACAGCTATTCAGGGAAGGGGAATTTGCATCCCCTCAGAGGCTGAAAGGTTTGTTAAAGGAGGAAGTCAATTTATTCCAATATTTACAGCTAAAGGCGATGGCTACTTCGCCACTACACAGAGAATGCTTAAAGAGAGATCCGCAAAAAATAGAGAAGATTCTATTCAAAATAAATAAAGCCCCAGGCAGATTAGGCAGGCTATACAGGGAATTAAAAGTTATAGAGTATGCCCCCTCTGTGGGTTATATAAAGAAATGGAGGAATGATCTGAATACTTCTATTGACCAGGATGAGGAGAAAAAAGTATGGTCTCACATGAACAGATGTGTGCTCTCCTTGGAGGTTAGGGAGATACAGGTCAAGCTAACCACTAGATATTACCTCACACCAGAGAGACTAAAATTTGGGGACCCAGGGTGTGGGGGCTTGTGTTGGAGGGGATGCGGAGAGATTGGAACTTACATGCATTGTTGGTGGCATTGCGGGAAGGTGCAGCTCTTTTGGAGCAAGCTGTGGAAAATAGTAAACAAAGTTGCAGAAATGGTGGTTCCATTCAGGCCAGAAACAGCCCTGCTGGGCTTAAATCCCAATACAAAATGCATGAAGATTTGCCAGAACTCTTGCAAAATCATCTGCTTAGCAGCTATAAACATCATATCCAGACACTGGCAATCGTTGGAAGATCTTACCATGAACGAGCTGCTTCACAGAATCTGGTATATGCATACTATGGAAGAGTTCCACGCTGAGCTCCATAACAAGAAGCAAGATTTCGAAGCCACTTGGGCACCAATCAAAAAAGCTTTAGAGAAGTTAAAAGGGGACAAGTAAATAAACACTAAGCAAAACTCTTGTACGTATAATCCTGGAAGATGAATATAATATGTACTGCTGATTCATTGTCATGACTCTGAGGAGGAACCGGTGTTTTTCTCGGGTATTTCGGGTTTTTCTTTTTGTTTTGGGTTTATGGGTGGGAGGTTAAGGGTTTTTTCTTGTGTTTAAAGTACAACACATAAATCACTGAATGGTGGTATGTCGGTTGACCAGTGTAAAATGTACAGGGTTAAATTGTATGGAATAAGATTGTTTATGGTCGATTCTGTTGTACTTTGTTTTTCATAAATAAGTTACATAAAAAGAAAAAGAAAAAGAAAAAAAAAAAAGATTCCCTTACCTGGAGCATGCTGATACCAGAGTCTCTCTGCTGATTATTGCAGGGTCACCACCTGCACACGTGTGTGTGCACATACACACAGAGGCTGCACCCCTATGTGTGCTTGCTTCCTGACAAACGGTAACTGCTACCAGATTTTTTTTCCTCCTTGAAAATGTCCCAAAAGTTTGGAACACAAAATGCCAAAAAATACATAAATTGGCACTAAAAGTATAATAGAAATCAGGAATACAAAATTTGCCATCCTTGCACGTCCCTACTATATAATTCTGACTTGTTGCATGCCCTGTGTGACTCAAAAGCTTGCATATTTACACCAACTAGTGGGGCAGATCCCAAGCCCCACAGATCCTGCACACAGTATCGCGCATGCGCAGTCGTCCACAAACGGTGCAGATCTCCATTGTGGGCACATTGTGCCTTGCAGAAACCATATGAATGTATGTGCACGCACAGGATGCGCAAGGCTTGGGATCAGCCCCAATATGAACTACTTTTCTCCAACTCCGGTTACATAGGGTGAAAAAAGATGTGATGCTGGCTTGCTTTGGCCCATGGACTCACCCACATTTTTGTTCCCCCATTGCCCGATATTGGCCCATGGTTGCCCTGGGATGGAAAAGTGTCTGGTCTGGACCCGGAATGTGTCCCCTGGAAGATCCCAGGCACCCATTCCAGGGCAAGGGCTGCCCACATGAGCCAAAGTGGGCCAATGCATCTGTTCAGCCCTGCTATGGGGTGGGGACAGCCATTGCCATCCTCCATGGATGGTCACCATGGATGCCTCTCATGGTGGAGGACAGGGTGCTGGGAGCAGGGTGGGGGCGGGACATCTGCCTGTACATTTGCTGTGTTCCCCCACCCTACCCAGAGTGTGGGGGCGGCTCCCTGGCCACCAGGGGTCACAGACACATTTGTAGCTTGCCACCCGCAGTTTTCCATCCTGGGGCATTCTGGGAAGCCCCCATGCCACCTGCACATCTGTTTTTACCTTTTAGTATTAGTGCTAGCTATTGAACCTCAAGTGAGGTCCATTGAAGTGAATTGGACTTATATTAGCCTTAACATCTGAAGAATAGCTCTGCTCGTCTAACCTGCAACTCTTTCAGTGTGATCCTGAGAACATTTAGTGCTGGCACTTACTATTACTACTGGCATGAATCCTATTGAAGCAAATGGGTATCACACCAGTGTTAGGCACAAGTGCCCAAATGCCCCAAGGATTGCTCTCTATCTCTTTGTAGTAGAGTGGGAGGTGTAAGTAAGTTTTGTTAAAATGGGTTGGATATGATTCTGCTCCCAGGAGGAGTTTTGGCACAGACTCCAGTGGAGGCATTCATAATGAACAGAATCTTTCTTTCCTCCATAGCCACACTGGGCATTTTTACACACACCTTAAAGTTCTGGATTTTTCAATCTTCTGGGTTTACAAGTCCACAAGTAAGTTCCAGATACATTTTTTCTCACACACACTGCCCTGAGGCAGCCTAATGTAGTCACAGCTGTAGTAGATGTGACAGGCTTCCATGGAAACCAAGTGACCACAGCTGCCTGGAGCAAAGCAGTTTGCCAGGAGAACTTTTTACACACAAACATTCTGGGAGAAGTTCTATGCAGAAGTTCAAAGAGCCAGATGTTTAACATCTGGGTGAGTGATTTAGACACACAGAAAGTTCAGGATGTAACAGCGAACAATACATCCAGGAGAAACGTGTATGTAAAAAACACCCACTGACTCTCCTGTCATCCATTATTGGCACCAAAACACATTTCTGATTTGGAGTTTAAAAACTTACTACTTACTTAAAAACTTGCTTATTTGGGTTTAAAAACTTACTACTGGAATCATTACTTTATCATAATATTATTTTGTATAAAACATGTTTGTCATTAGTACCAAAGTGTTTTATTATTTTTTCTTTTGCCTGACGAACCTGAATCAGTCTGAATTTCTTTAGATTGTTTGATCAAAACTTTTAATTAAAATGCACGAGGGTAATTTTTAATTGAGATGCTTGAATGATCTCTCTGATATCAGCTCGTTGCTCTTGACACTATTATAACTCCTCTAAGCAGCATCATTGCACAGAATTTGAGTCCGTTCAAAAGAAGAATTAAAGAAGGAACAAAGGACAATCAAAAGCTTTAGCAATAAGAATTGGAAGCCACTAGAGAACTTTTCCAAACTTGGTAGACACTTCTAAAAAATTATTTTCATTATTTCTTTTCCCCTTTACAGCTGACTCATTCACCCTCCAAGAACAGATCCCTTCTGTTCCAAATTACATTTTGCATTGTCTGCCAGTTCAGCAGTTGATTGAGCTTTGTGTCACTCCTTGACTGGTTAAGATAGGGTCAAAAAGTTGTTAATCATTTGCAGGCTTAGAAGGTGCTTACTTCCTTTTTATTTACTATGGTTCAGATATTACAAGGAAAATTAGATGACCTTTTGCAGAATAAGAATAGCTCCCCTCCCCCTTTCTTAATGCCAGCACAGTATAATTTGTAATTTCATAGTTAAAGAAGTCTAGAGAAGGTTAGGAAGTTTTACACCATCCAACCCTCTCTTTCAATATATTCCCTCAATAATGGGTAGTTATTAACTTTCACCCTTCTCCCTATGTTGTCTTAACTTTCTTCTGACAGTTACCCATGATTCTTTATTTCTGGAGAACTCAGTACAATAGTGTTTACTGAAGCTGGAGCAGGAATGGATGTTGTGAATCTTAATGTGTGTAAGGAAAGAGCGAGTGCCTCTCTACTGCTATGTAAATAACAGCCATGCACAGGATTAGGTATTTAAGCCCCAATGCCTCAGAGCTGGATAACTATGTGTGCAGACCCATTGGAATGAGTGAGCTCAATTTACTGTTGCATTATGGCCCTTTTGCATCCGCATAGGGCAAATGTAACAATACTCTCTCCCAGGAAAGTATACACCTAGAGCAAGGACTCTCTAGTCCAGAAGCAGAGAATTGCTCTCCTCCTATTGGTCACTTTGCAAAGCAGCACAAGCTCCATATGGCAGACAGGGAATTTGGGGCAGGGGTGCTTAAGAGAAGGAAGGAAAAAGCTAATTCATGTACATAGCATACACGATGTCATCCTGAGATCCATATCATCCAGGCAGATCATGTATATAGATATCATCTTTCTTTCATCTTAACCACACCCTTTAAACATACCTGCGACCACATCTCCTGTCCTTGAGTGTATGCCCTCAGTGCTACTCGCTTCCTCTGACCTGACCCTTTCAGTGCTTGTGGGCAGTGACTGGAGCCATGGGTCTGATCCAGAAATTGAGAAGGCAGCATATAAAAAATAGGGATGGGCGAACAGAATGCGGTTTGGATGTTTGGATGTTCGGTCGTTTGGTTTGAGACCCGAGTTCGGGTTCAATGGTTCAGTTCAGTCGAGTTCGGTTTGGCTGAAATTGGCCAAACAAGCAAAAATAGCAAAATCAAAAACGAAAACGAAACAAAATCGAAACCGAAACCTAATTTTCGGCTCTGGAAAGACGTTTTTCCTGCCTCCGAACTTGTCCGAACATGATTGAACTGTTCAGCCATTCGAGAGTTCGGTTCGGACATTCGGTTCGGACGTCCGAACAGACCGAGTTCGGTCTGAACTCTGAACATCTGAACTGCGTTCGCCCGCCCCTAATAAAAAATCCTCCATGGTTCTTGGTTCTAAAGCAAGTGTGCAGCCATGGGTCTCCATGGTCCCTCACCCTCAGCCTCTCTTGAACTGGATAATGGCTCCAGCACTGTTGCAGCACATGAATGCAGCACATGAATGCAGAGCCGTCATCCAGCATTGTTGTTTGTTTATAACCCCAAAAGCACAGCTGCAGAAGCAGCCCAATTGACATTATAAAGTCTGTATAAAGATTAGCTCTGCCTTGACACTGGTTCCAGGCAGCCGGAAAGTCTTTGGGCCACTTTAGACAGAACAAAATGTGTGTGTTTGCAGCTGCAAACACAAGTGTATTTGTTCTGTGTAAGCATTGTGATGTTTTTCCACTGCACATTAGCCCCTCCTTCCCTTTTGCCCCTCATAAAGTACCCAAGTGCAGCCCGAATCTTCTCCGAGCATCACAGGGGTGTTTTTTTTTAATTTGGGTGTTCCCAAATCCTGTTGCGTCTAAGCTGATGTGGTGTGTGTGTGTGTGTGTGTGTGTGTGTATGCAAAAAAGCCCATAACTTCCTGTTTCCAGTCAGGGACTAGCATTTTGTAGAGGGGATGCGATGTAACTCTCTACCCTGTTGAACTCATTGATTGTTCCGTGATTCTTTGCATTTTAAGTCCCCACCCCCACCAAATTTAAATCTGAACTCAAGTTGCTTATTTGTTGTCTTTGCAATGTAGAGAAAAGAAGCCTTTGGCATGCTCCCTTCCCCCTCGCCATTCCCCATGCTCAGCAGGGACTCCCTTTCTGTCACTCCTGTGAGGCTGCAAGCACAAATGGCTTGGAGGGAGATTGGTAAGAGGGAAGAGCAGTCAGCTGGGAGAAAGATCAGCAGGGCTCGCTCTACCAGGACTGCAGAGACCTGAAAGGGAAGCACAATTTCAGTGGGAAGTCCCTTTCTATCACTCCTGGGGGGCTGCAGGCACAAACCGCAAGGAGGGAGAGATGTGAGAAGGAAGCACAATCAGTTGGGAGAAAGATCAGCGGGGCTTACTCTGCCAATGCTGAAGGGATGGGATTTAATGGAGGTGGAGGCAGAAATGGCTTGGAAGGAGACTATAAACAGAGAAATCGAGGGGAACTCCCCTGCATTGGCTGAATCTGCCCTCCGCCCGATCAATACAATCGGCCTGCATAGAAAGAGCATATTAACACAGGCTAGGGTGAAATTATGGGGTGTTTGCACAAGAGTACATTGCATGCAAGAAGGAGGCAGGTAAGGGAAGCGAGCAAAGCAACAAAGGGATTTCCTGAATCCACGTGAAAGACACACAGAGAACATTGACAGGGGCTAGAGAAATTATGGGGTGTGTCCACACATTGAGCATGCAGACACATTGGGGAGCAAAAACCGTTAGAGCAATTGAAATTTTTGTGCCAGTGAAAAGGAAAAAAAGGAGGGACACTTTGGTTGAATGAAATGCGCCTGTCAGGGATGTTGTTTCCTGTTAACACCTACTATCTGTGCTGACATAAATGAAACATGGTATTGAGTAGCACATCACAAATGCCTGTGATGATGCAGGC
Organism: Sphenodon punctatus; assembly: GCA_003113815.1. Taxonomy (NCBI): domain Eukaryota; kingdom Metazoa; phylum Chordata; class Lepidosauria; order Sphenodontia; family Sphenodontidae; genus Sphenodon; species Sphenodon punctatus. The sequence continues at coordinate 740,789 of QEPC01002194.1, read as the reverse complement.
TGGGAACTGATTGGAGGCTGTGTATGCGTCCTTCCAATGCGGGGCAGTCTTAAACACTCATTGGAAGAGTGTGTAAGCAGTGCAACATTGCAAACATTTGTTCAGAAAAGGGTTCATAGATGGGTGTTAACAGTACACCCCAAAAACACACGTTCAGGCATCCAAATTTGTTCTGTCTAAAGGTACCCTTCAAGGAAGTAGAACAACCATCATTCTGGTAACTATGTTACAGTTTAGCAATCAATCAATCAATCAATCAAACCTAAACAAATATGTATTTGTATTCACTCAGGTTGTTTTCTAATCAACTATGTCATCAGATTGTGATGTGCCGGTAACTATTTATTTATGCATCTTTTCATGTTATCTAACTACGGCCGTTTTTACACGGACACCCCCACCTACTGCTGGGGATTTGAGTGGGTGTTTGATAGGTGGGGGCGTCTGTGTAAAAGCTCCAGAAGTAGGTGGGGGTCCATGTGAAAGGACGCCCACCCACCGTGCGAGCACACCCATACCCCCCCACCCACCCATGTAAAAGCGGCCTACCTTTTGGCCTTATGTTTATGCAGTATATTCTATCTGAAACTGTATAAAGCTGATATCTAAGAACCCTCTCTTCAGACCACCTTTCCGCCCCTGAGCTATCTGAGTGGTCTCGAGCTTGGTCCTAGATTCACAAACTAGTGACTTTGCTTCAATAAATAAACTTTTTCTTATACTTTGGCACACGCCTCAGCTCCAGTTCCATTGTCCTGGGCTCTGAGTCGAGGGTGCCTTCTCCAACAAGTGCACGACCACATCTTCAGATGTTTTAAGACAGGGGTGGGTAAGTTCAAGCCAGGCTGGAGAATTTAGTGGGCATAGCTAGACTGCTCTTAACTTCTCTAAGATAGTTTCAAAATCCTGGCTTTCATCTTGATTTCTGAGCAATGAACAATATCATGGCCTGAGTGAAGAAAAATAAAATGCCATCCCCTGGCAAGAATGAAGAAAGTGATGGAGCTTTTCAAACTTTCTAGACACTTTCTCTCTATTTTATTAACATATTTAGAAAACAAAGTATTGAGAGAGTCCTTTGTCTCCTGAAGACTCTCTGCATTTCTTTTGGTGGAAATGAAGGACTATTGCATTATCTCTTTAGAATATTTTATATTCAAATATCCGTGGCAAACAGCAAAGACTCAGGTAATTTGCCTGTTTGTCCCATTGACTCTAGCTCTAAGGGAGTGGGAGAAGTAAGTCCTTTTTTGACCATCTACCCTCTCAACTCAAAGCAAAATTCAGGGTTTGAACAGAAAATGAAAAAAAAAAAAGTTCTTTTTTTAAACATCCAAGGAGTGAAGATTATCCATTTTGTTGTAAAAACCCTTCACGATCACCACTCACAGGCACGTGGAAGAAAAGCTTCGGGCTGAAGCAGTGCAGACCACAAAGCCATTTAAGCTCCCTGTTTAGAATCAGCTCAAGTGTAAGCCAACTTGTTACGTATTAGAATCTTCTCACCTACTGTTTCTGAAGTGTGTACGCTTCAAGAACTGCCTTGCTTAGGAAGCTGGATGAGAAACAGAATACAGGGTGCCACCAATAAAATAATCACATTATAGAAGCACTTATCGGTTGCATATTGCAAGTGAATTCATAGCACGGGCCTTTCCTCCTGCCCTTTGTGCCCTCCTCTGTACCCTTCTTTCCAGATTTAGGTTTTTCAGTGTGAATTTTCAGTGGCTTATATTACTACCTTAAGGACTCTTTCCCACTGCAGTGTCTGTGACTGCTGAAATTGAACAGCCACATACAGTGCTGACATTAAACTACAGGAGCCAATTTTCATAGAGAGCTACTTAAGCATTCCAGAGCAGCATTTTCCTATCAGCCAGGCTTTAGAAGGCATTTGTAATCTGTACAGTTTTAACTGGAAGGAAAGATATTGGCATCAGATAGCAAGGTTGAAGGCGAAAAGCAATCAGAAAAGATTTTCAGAGTAAGAGTATTATGTGTCCTCTATTTATATTTTCACGATTAACACCAGTGGTATAATTTCTATTTCCCACCATTTTTTTTTGTCTTTTTAGGGAGGTGTGGTGGGAAGGGGGTGACATTTTGTTATTTACCCAGAAGTGCAGTACTTCTAGTTAAGGTGATGCCTTGTGAAATGACTCTCAAGGCAGAAATACTTTTGAAGGCTATGAAATGTGGCTTTTCATAAAAGACTATGAGATTGTAACCCAACCTTTGGTCTCTTTTTGTCCTATACTTGTCAATATCAAGTACAGGCAGTGCTTTTCTGTTCTAAAGAGATCGTCTCTTGTGACAATATTAAGAGGCGGTAACACTGTTTCTTTGGGTACTTTCCCACAGACATGGGGTGAATAACCTCAGAGTAGGTCTCGGGGTGCACCCCATGTCTACTCACTTGCAGTCATGTCTGGGTCCATTTTAAATGGACCTGGAGGCTGCTTGGGCCCACGGTCCGCTAGCACAGAACCCCTCCCCCACACCATAATGGCGCAGGCAGAATGCCTGCAATCCCATGGCATTGCCAGGGTAACTTGTGGCCCAGAGTGGGGCTGCAGCAGCTGCCTACTGAGCATGCTAAAGGGTTGGGCTGCCTATTCTTCTGGCAGTGCTCCGGGATGCTCCAGAGAATCTCTAGCAGGGAAGGCCCAGAGCAAAGACAGTCTGCCCCACCTCTCCTCAGTCTCCACATCTGGTGGGCTCTCTTTAAATGAATGGCCCATCCAGGGGTGAGTCAAGGCAATGGTGGTGCAAATGTCTGCGTGAAGGCACCCTTTATCCCAACACACAAAAGAAGGGGGAAAATGTTTTGTCTTGCATAAACGTTTGAAAGTTAAATTAGTTGACTGGTTGAGAATGATGCTATCTCAAGTGCCATGAGAATGGATGTTCTGGTTTCTTACACAAAAGTTGCAATGTATACAGTTTATTTTTTTACCAATGTGCCTCACTCCTGACCTAGAGGAATAAAATGGCATCTCTGGTGCTTCCTTCAAGTTTCTGCGTAATAACTCCTTCAA
>QEPC01002194.1:687956-736352 GCA_003113815.1 Sphenodon punctatus | reverse complement strand
CAGGTCGAGTTCGGGACGAACTCCGAACTTCTGAACCGCGTTTGCCCATCCATAATGGTTTCTCTGTGTTAAGGGGTGTTGTAAAAATGAGCCCTTTCTTGTTTCACTCATGGTGACGTCTTCCAACCACTGACATCAATGTCAAAAACCACATTGACTGTAATGGTGGAGAATTGTCTTGCATTGTAAACACAACTACCTGCAATATCAGGCAGAGATCCAGGAGTCTGCAAAATTAGAGCTAAAACAAGTACCCGGTTTAGTACCTGTGGATAACACTCTAATTTTGAACCCTATGTTGCGTACCCAGCAGGCCACCAGAGCACTGGCCAGGTACTTGATTATCCCCAAATCAGAATTTGATTTTGTCATTACCAATATTGATTTACCAGTTACTGATCAGTAAATAAGTATGGGAAAGTAGTGAGAATTGGGACTGAAACTAAAAAAAATTCAGGACTGGAATTCGGTATTCTAGGACTAGAAGTCAGTTTTCCAGGACTGAATGCAAGTTGATAAATTGGGACATCGGATGTCCCGTTGGGCACTAGTCGGATACTGGCAATAAGTTCCTGGTGGTGGCAGGTCAAATTAAGTATCAGAGGTTCTATGGGTATACTCGTTTTTGTGGGTACTCATTTCAGCTCTACTGAGCTTTGTTTTGAAAAACCCAGACATCATTCATTTTGCAGAAAGAATTAAAAAACTACCAGCTCTCTTTGAACAGGCTGTTGTGTAAAATATTCAGCCAATGTGTCCTCTCTTTTATGTATTCCTTACCCATACATCTCATCTGCTAGGATCTACATATGCAGTGCCAGCACAAGGTGTGACAAAGGTTTCAAAGGAGGAATACAGAAATGAATGTTGCAGGAAATGACATGCTATCAGATTAATATCCCTAAGGCACATAGCTCTTTCTGTAGCCTCCACTTCAAGAGTTAATTTTTAATTTTTTAAAAAAATATTTCTGCTGTAAACCATCATAAAGTATATAAGTGAGTGGAGCATCTGATGTGGAACACAACTTCTACTCTGAGACTAAAAAGAGTGTTGACCCTTTAAAGAAGGGACATATGAGTAGTACACCCCACATTAATAGCAGATGTCAACTTTCCCTTTGTGTTTAAATGAAAACAATGTGACACACAAAAGGAAGGACTAGATTGGGCGAGGAAAGCAGAAATGGCAACACAGGAAGTGGAAGTGAGACAGAGGCCGCTTTTAGATTGGTGGGGCATGCTCACACAATCTGCTCACGTGACTTTTAAAAATACTGCGGGCAGTAATTAGACAAGAAGTTTCGCACGTTAAAGCCAGTCGCGCATTCTTTTAAAACTGCTAATTAAATACCTCTATCGACCATGACCTGGGACAGAGACATCGAGGTATTTAGTTTGTGGTTTTAAAAGAAAGCGTGACTGGCATTAACACATGACATGACTCATCTTATCGCTGCCCACGGCATTTTTAAAAGTCACGTGAGCAGATCACGTGAGCATGCCCTGCGTGTTTAAAAGTGGCCAGAATCAAGTGAATCTATGAGGAGATTGTGTAGCCATTCACCATAATTGGAAGCTTACAGAATGTTGGGACAAATTACTGTTTGTTTGTTGTTGTTTTTTAAAGAATTTTGTACCTAACCGGACCTCTGCCAAGTTACAGTGGAAATGGTGAATGTTCAAAACTCATGAACAGCATCTCAAAATCATGAGTTTTTGAATTGGGATGATTTTTATTTGTTTATTGGTATTTTGGCTGGTCAAAGATGCATGTTTTCAAGCAATTCTAGACAAAGTCTAGAAACAATGTTCTTTAAAAGGTAGGTGAAATTCCCATTGTTATATCACAAGTCCTGCGATGTTAGGCCATGTCACATAGCAGGGGTATCTCTCCTCTGCCTTGAATATTCAGTTTCTTCAGCAGTCACCACAGAGTGCCCCATCCCTAGCAGAAGGGGTAAGGGATTTCCCTTGGCCACACCCTAACATTTGGAGCAAATACAAGGGATTGCCTTGACACCCATCTGGTAGGAACAAAGAATTCCACTCAAATCCATAACTTATCTGTGGCCAAAGGGCTCCCTCACCATTAGCATTGTCTAAGCACTCCTGCTTAGCCCTGGCTGACAGAAGCAGCAGTGAAGGGAGTCTGGGGAAGGTAGCTGTGGTGGGACAGACTCACAGCTGGTAATTCCGCTGCCCCAGGGCATGGTTGGTTGGTGCACCTCATGTAAATTCACGCATGGGCACCACCGTATTGACCACAGACTAACTACAGCTCTGTTCCTCAAGGAATGGCAGGGGATAGCAAATTGGGCCACCTAGGAACAACATAGCACATAGAGGCTGGAGCTTTTTGGAGTAATCTCTCTCCCCCACACTCCAATTTTGGGGACTTGTCAACTCCTATCTTTTTATTAAAAGCCTAAAATCACCAGATTCATGATAAAAATTGTGAGTGTTGAACCCTGTGACTGATTCATTCTTAAAGCAATGAGGCTTTGCTCAGATGTTCAGTTCTCCCATCTACTGAGAGTGAATGTTTCCATGTGTGGGTGTGTAGATTTGGAAAGGAAAAAGATGTGTATGCACAGCTGCAGAAAAAGTGGGATTACCCCACCCCACCCCACCCCCATTTTTCCATAATGGAATTGACTTGTGGGAGGCTGAAATTCAGCTTGTTAAGGCTATGAAGTCAAAGGTGAGCAATGTTAGCCCATCCCAAATCTTCTTCCACCCTGACACATTTTCCAGTTATTATTCTGCAAGTTATTCTTCCAGACAATGCCTCATTCAGTTTTCTTTTCTTTCTTTTTCTTTTCTTTTTTTTTTTTAAAAAAGGGCTAATGATTATATATTTAGTTAAGGTGGAATCTTTTGAGCTGATGAAGGATGATGAAAGGAGAGTGAGGTGGCTAGAGGGGGAAATGATAGGGAAGAAAGGGGAATGAGTCGAGCAATTGAGGAGGTGCACACAAGAAATTCCAACTTGGTTTGGAGGGTCAACAAAATATTAACCATTAGTTTGGTCAGGAGATGAGGCCTTTGAATGTCAGAGGCTTGGGGTGAATACATTAGCATGAAATGGATCACTCCATTATGGCCTCTTGTATATTTCTCCAGAACAATTAAAGCTGGCCATGGTCAGAGACAGTATGTTGGCCTAGATCAGGGGTCGGGGACCTTTTCTGTCCTGGGGGCGACATAGAAAATTAGGACAAGCTCCGAGGGCCACATAGAGGTTGGGGGCGGGGGTGCTTAATGGGTATACAGGAAAAGGAAGGCCCAGATCATAGATGTGTGCTGTGGATCTTTCCCCTACCCTTGTGTGCATGCCCACCTCTCTGCTCCATTATTCTGAGCTCAGTTTTTCAGTGCTTGAGGGTAGAGACTGGATCCAGGGGCCAGATCCAGGCACTAGAAAGGGGCCACATAAAAACTTGTCAAAGGCTGCATTTGGCCCCCGGGCCTGAGGTTCCCCACCCCTGGTGTAGATAGACCATTTGTCTGACCCAGTATGACACTTCTTGTTTTCTTATGATTTTGAAACCTGCCACTCTGTTACTTTTGCTTTTGAAAAAAACTGTTGCTTTTTTACAAATCCAGAGCTTCCTCCAGGATAAATGAGGATGAACAGATGGAAGACACACATTTTAAATTTTATGTTGGTGAGATGTGAGAAAATGAGGTTTCGTAACATAGATTGTGTGGTAGGGGAACATTGTTTTATTCAAAGTGATAACGTTTAAAAATGAACTTTCAGTGGGGTAAAAATTAAGAATTGGAAGGCAAAGTTCACACATTAGAAGAGTCTAATGAGAATAAGCAAAGGATAATAGAATTTCAGCAGGCTAAGGTCGACAATATGTAGACATGGATGAGCTGTGATAATTTTAAAATATTTGGTATCTTGAAGGACATGGAAACCTCTAAAATGGAGGGCTTTCATTTGCAAGTTTCATTACTGGCATCTACCAAATTTCATTAATTATTGAAAGTGATTACAGACTAACTAGCACTTTGCTAGCAAGAGTAGACCATAGGCAAATAATTGTAAGTTTTTGAACCCTAAAGACAGAAATTATTTTTGGATACTTAGAATAAAAATGAACATCTGCTAGGATAGACATTCATAGAAATTAGTAAAGGAAAGGGCATGGTTTCACCCTAGAAATTATCTACTCTGATATGGTAACAGGTTTAGTACTGAAACGGATAGCAAAAAACCCTATTCTTGGTTAATATCAAGTGTTTCGGTTAGTTTGGCAGTTATTCAATAACTATTCTGCCAAACTAAAATACTGTTTCTGCCACTTAATACTGTGACCTTTAACCTACTTGCGACATTACCATTTACCACATTACCACAGAACTGGCTGTTACCGTTACTAGTTTAAAACCAGGTCTAAAGGGAGGGAGTAAAAAAAAAATATGGGGAAATAGTAATGTGGTAAACACACAGTATATGGTAAACAGTAATGTGCAGCATAATAGTAAAGCAGTAATCCAGTTATCCAGATATTCAATGGATGCAAACTGACTTCCAGAAGCTATCGGATAGTGCAGGATCCCACCAGATACCGGACAACAGCAAATACTTGTTCTGCTCTAAACAAGATTAGGGCTGCACCTAATAGTAATTTTTTTAAAAAAAAAAATAATCACAAGTATTTCCAAGTTTCTGAGGATCGGCTCCAGGTGTTAAGCCTGTCCTTGGTAACTCGGCTGAATACTTGACAGTTGGTACTCGGTAAAATACTCAGTAAAATAAATCCAAGTACAGAGTATTTTCCAAGTACTGCGTTCCCTTATCTAGGACCAGGAAAAGCCTCGTATGTTGCAGGAAAAGTCCTGTAGGTTGCCCATCTGAGGATTTACCTGAGAGTACTGGGCTGATTCCTTGGTTACTCAGAACTCAGTAAAACAGAGTCAAATACTGAGATACTAGGTAAAAACCGAGTAATTTCGAATACTGAGTTTCAGCGCTAAACAAGATACAAGAGGCTAAATCCAGTATATAGGGTTTCTCCAAGAATGCAGAAATGGAATATTGGCTCTTCCCATATCCCTTTTCGCTTCTGGATGGAGGTCTCTGACACCTTATGAATTCCCAGATCCTGGTAATGTAAATTAGTGTTCAGATTGTACTGTTTACTCTATTTATGGAGTTATTCATACACACAATTTTAGAGTGTGCATAGCCTACATCACAAATGTTGTGTGAAATCATTACCACTCCCTGACATTTCTTCATTCTCTACCATCTGATGATGGGGTGAACTACTGAAATGTAGGCAACGGCATTGCAACAGGAAAAGACAAACACAGGTTAAGGGACAAGAACTGAGTTTTCAAGATGGAAGAGTGTTGTGCAAAGAAGCCCAAAGGGGTCAGCTCAGCACACAAAGAACCAGGACTTGAGCTTTGTACTACCTCTGTGCTCATTCTACCCAAGCAGTGGCAATCTGCTCTTCTGTGGTGGGTGTGAAAATGGGAGTTGTGTTTCCTTTGAAAGAAGGAAGGAAAACATTATTCTTCATAAGAAAGATAGTATGAAATAGGGGTGAAATGAGAATGCAAAACATTATCGCAAGAATCTCATCAGATTCTAAAAAAAACCCACCAAAATCTCTGAGCATGCAGAAAATTGGCACCATTGGTCATCCTGTGCATGCACACACACCAGTGTCCATTGTATGCATGTGCAGAGTGTTGTTTGAGATTTTCAAGAATATTTTGAGAGTCTCAAAAAACCCCGAACTCTCAGTGCATGCAAAAAAAAAAAAAATGACTTGCAGGGGCCTGCACATGTGCAGAATGGCTGTTACAGCAATTTCCCAAATACATAGAAAGTTTTTTTGTGTCTCAAGAATCTCAGAAGAACAGGTTGAGAATCAGGCAATTCTCAACTTGTTCTCTAAAACCTTGTCGAGAACCTGGTTCTTGACAAGATTTTTGAGAACAGCGAGAGTGAGAACAGCTTTTTTGAGCTAAGGTGATCCCTTAGCTATTCTAAGCTGCCCCTGTCTAGGATCCCCATTATTTGGACTCTTTGGAGCATATCCAAAACAGCTTCCTCCATGGAATACTAGGGAACCCTAGGTTCTCCCCGCAAGTGCTACTCTGTTTGGAGTCTGCTTCTTGCTCCTTTAGAACTCAGGCCCTTCTTTTGGTCTCTAAATTTTGGGTCAAGGTGTTATTTAATCTATCTCCTCCAGGGAGCCTGTTTCACAGCATAGTGCCTTATTTCAGGTCCGGCCTGTGGTTCTCTAAGGCCGCAGGGTTGATCTCTAGTTTGGGCTTCTCTGTGGAGTTTCTTGCTGCTAGGTCCTATCCCGAGGCGCTAGGCCTCGGATTAGAGACTACGAGCGCCAAACAGAGAATGCCCTACTTTCTGCCCAGAAGGTTTACCCTATGTATCCAGCTATCAGATTACCTTCTGGAGGTCTGGGTTATCTTGACAGTTGGACAAATTGGCAAGAATGTAGCGCCTACACCCTCTTTTATTTTCAGGTGTTTCCGTCTGCTCTGATTTCGGGGCGTTTTCAGGGCATACCCGGGCATTTAAGGTTTTGCGCTTGTAATATGTCAAATCAAGTCGAGTCACTTTTGCATGTTTTATTTGAATGCCCAATATTACACTCACCTCGCTTTTGTTTCTTATTGTCATATATTGAGGATTGTTTACCTTGGGAAAGAGAGTTGGTAACAATTAGACTACTCTCTGGCTCGGATACTGAGATGACCAGGAACATGGCAAAATTTTGCCATGGGGTGCTCCTTATAAAACAGTCCACTTTGCACCTCAGTACACGTTGAATAGTGCTTTTGTTTTAGTGTGATTTTAACATTCTGTTATATTGCTTTATTGTTTGTTTTGACTTTATTGTATCCTGATGGAAACATTCGTTGAACATTTTAATTTGTTGGGTTGTGTTGGTTTATTTTTTCTTTTTATTATTTTGAGTATTGTATTTAATATTTGACAGTATTGTTGGAACTGGTTTTAGCAGATATAAGTACAAATTATACGGTAAACTAGCCATCGGGCTTAAGTTCAGTTGTTTAACTAAACTGCATTTGTATTCTGTTTGCGTTTCTGGGAGCTTAATAATAATTTTTTTACATTTTGTTAGTACTCCTTGTTATGTTGGTCAATGACTTTTAGTCACGACCTTAATAAAATAAAATTGTAATAATAAATAATATTTCTCCCACTGTTGTACTCCGTCTCTGCTGCATATCATCAACCTCTCCCTCTCTGATGGCCATCAGTTTCTTTCCTAATCATTTCAAGAATTCCATTGTCTCCCCTAATCTTAAAAAAAATCCACTCTTGATTCTTTCACTTCCTCCAACTATCACTCAAATTCATTCTTCCCTTTCATTTCCATACTCCTTTAAAAGGCTGTCTACACCTACTGTGTTGGCTTTTCTCTCTTCTAATTTTTCCTTTAAACCCCTTCATTCTCTCCACTCTAAGACCACTCTTACCAAAATTTCGGACAGCCTTTTTGTTGTGAAGTCTAAATATCTCTATTTTATCCTTGTCCTGCTTGACATCTCTGCTGTCTGACAGTGTTGACCTCTTCCTTGGTTTTCAGGGCTTGCTTCTCAACTGGTTCTTTGTTTAACTTTCTAACCAATTCTTCAGTGTGTGTCGCTCTTGCTGGTACTTCCTCTGCCTTCCTGTCCTTCTCAACCAAAGTTCTTCAGGGCTCTGTATTGGACCTCCTCTCTTCTCCTGTTACACTCTATCCCTGGGTAAATTAACCAAATATCATGACTTCCAGTACCAACTGTATGCAAATGACACCAAATTCTAACTTTACAATTCACTGTCTCCCCCTCTGTCCAATCTCACTTTACTGTCTCTTTAACATCTCCAATCAGATGTCTCACTGGCACCTCAAGCTTTTTGTTCTCATTTTCAAAGGTCTTTATTTTATTTGATCATCGAAGGCTCAGGACAACTTACAGAAACATTCATGGCCTTGTTCCTCCCTAGCTTTTTGCCCTCATTTCCCACTACATTCCAGTCCAGGATCTTTACTCCTCCTCTGTCGTCATTCTCACTCAGCCCAGAGTGTCCTTCTCCCTAAACCATGTTAGGCCCTTCTTTCACCCATAGTTCTCCCTATGCCTGGAACTCCCGCCCTGAGCATATATGCTACTGATCTTCAAATCCTGCCTTAAAAAACACTTCTGTTAGGCTTTCACCGACCTATGATTATCTTTATACTGTCTCATTCTTTAGAACCAAATCCCACCTCCTATTCCCTTTGTAATGTACACTTTAACATATATTTCTCAATTTCTCAGCTTAGCATATGTATCTTTGGGTAAAAACAAACCTGACAGAAAACCAGTTTGACCCACTGTGGCATGTTTAGGCATGGACCCTGTCTGCAGGTGTATGCAGGAGCTGCCAGATGTTGACCTGGTGTATCCCGGGTTGTGTTGGCAGCTAGCCCAGGCTCTGACCACAGAAAATCTCTATAGTCATAGGACACAGCCCAATAGGGCCAAAGCGTGCTGCCCTGGGGCTGCACATTAGTTCCCAGGCTGGCCTGGTGGCCTGGGCTGGGTCTGCCATGACAGTTAATCATGGTTGACTGGCTGTCACTGGCTGCCATGGCTGTCCCATAATGGCAAGAGGGCTCTGGGTTCAGTGCAGATGCAGCTGCACGTTCCTTGTTCTCTCCTCCCCCAGGCTATGTGGCTGTCAGCCGACACGTGTTTGTTCTTGCGGCCCTGCATGCACCATGTCTGCCTGGACTTCCTGTCCTGGATTATCCCAGGATGCAGCATCCCTGTGTCACTTCTGTTTTTACCCTCTCTCTCTTCTTGTGTACCCCTCCGCTTGTTTCCCTTTCTTGTCCATCCTAGATGATAAGCCCTTTGGGGCAGGGACTTGCATCTAATCATGTGCCAGGCTTATTGCTATCACAATATAAATGAATAAATATATGATAGATAATAGCTGAACCAATATATTGGGCATTTTTACACATATCTTAAAGTGCTGGTCTTTCAATCTTCTGGGTTTACAAGTCCACAAGTAAGTTCTGGATGCATTCTTCACACACACACTTCCCGGAGGCAGTCTAAAGTAGCCACAGTTGTAGATGTTAGGGGCTGCCATGGAAACCAAGTGACCACAGCTGCCTGGAGCAAAAGCAGTTTACCAGGAGAACTTTTTACACACAAGTTCTGGGAGAAGTTCTATGCAGAAATTCAAAGAACCAGATGTTTAAGATCTGGGTGAGTGATTTAGACACACAGAAAGTTCAGGATGTAACAGCAAACATGCAGGAGAAATGTGTGTAAAAACACCCATTGAATAACTGAATATACAAACCGTAACCGAGTAACTGAATACCCAAACCAAATAGCCAAATGAAACAGGACAAATATTGGTTCATATCCCCTCAATCAGTCTTGGAGCAAAGCAGGTAAATTTGTTGGATAATACATCAATTGTGAATATTTTTCACCACTAGTAGGAGGGAGATTGTGGTCAGATGAATCAGGGACACTGTTAGCTTGGCATGACTAATGGGCAGCATACCTATGTAATGAGTGCTGCTGTTTTGAGGCTATGCAACAAAAGAAGCCAGGGTAACTGAATTGGACATAGTGAACCCAGCTTGGTTCCTGTCCACAGCACCTACCTTTAACACAGTAAAACAAAAATTCAGTGAGTTAAGAATTCCAAGGAGAGAGATAGGGGGGAAAAAAATACTGTTTAGGTTTCTGACCAGTGTAGTCATTTTGTCAAGAATCCTCAACATTGGGAAACAATCAGAAATTTCTCAAGAAATCTGGTGTTTGGTTTGGAGGAAAAGAAAACCATCCTCTAGGGAATGGATTTTGGATGATTGTGCTGGTTTTGCTAGTGACTAATCATAGCAGGCTGCTTCAACATAGAAGTTGCTGCCAATCTGGGAGTGAGTAAAAGCTGATGACTCTTGTGTATGAGTCTAAAGGGGTTTTCATCAGTATTTTATTTCTTTGTTCAGAGAAGTGAGAAAATAGAATTGTGTAGAGTTTGATACCTAGTATGAATGGTAAATAATGGATACAGTAGAAAAAAGAATCAGAGAATCATAGATTTGGAAGCGTCATCTAGTCCAATGCTTTTCTTCAAGGCAGGATGCCCTAGATCTGCAGCTTCACTGACAGATACAAGTCCAGCTGTTTTTTATTTTTTTTTAATTTAAAGATCCAAGGAAGAAGATTCCACAGCTTTCCCAAATGATCTGTTTAATTGGATTAAGAATTTATGAATGGATATAAAGCAACAGCTAAAATAACAACCCTCATTGTTTAGAATGCAATCAGTGGCAACAGATTTGAAGAAATGGTTTATGTAACAAAACATAAGCTGATTATATTAAATTAAACAAAGACATAGTTTGGTGTTCATGCCATTTTCTTTGCAAGTGATGTTTGGGATGCAGAAGGTATGAAAGCCTTACAGGGATGAAATTCAATTCGCATTGTTATTCTTTATTATTTATGTTGTGGTTTATGAATGGATGTAAAATTTCCCATTTATTATTATGCCCATTTTACAACTGAGGCTGAGAGAGAGTGACTTCCTCCAGGCCACCCAGCGAGTTTATGACCTATGAAGGATGTGTTGGTTCAAATCCAATGCATTATTAGGCTACACCTGCTCACTCAGAACAGAAGGAAGTAAATTGGAATGTATAGGAAAGGAGAGTCAAGTTATATTTTGATCTATATTTATCCTCTATGGGCTTAAACTTGTAATGAGAAGCTTGCAGGTTCCAACCTATGGAAAAGATTTTATGATTGTGGGTGGCCATATTGACTGGAGGTGGGTCGGAACTGAATCAAAGTTCCAATCTCTTTTCCCAGAACTTGGAGGCAAAATGTTTCAGTGGCTTTTCCCTAAAGAGATGCTTTTACATTTCTTCCAGAAAGAAATAAGTGAGAACTCTGAGGCCACTTTTAGACAAACCGCCGAACGTAGTGCGTTGAAGAAAGCGTTTACTGAAAAGCCTTGTGGAGTGCGTTTAAATGCACCAGGAGCAGCCAGCTGCCATAGGAATTGTGGCTCGCTCGCATGGTCTTTGAAGCCACATTTGGAAAGCCTTGATATCAGGGTTTTCTAAATAGGGCTTCAAAAAGACCCCATGTGTCACAATTCCTATGGTGGCTGGTTACTTCTGGTGCATCTAAATGCACCCCACATGACTTTTCAGGAAGTGCTTTCTTCAACGTGCTACATCTGGCCACTCGTCTAAAAGCAGCCTGAGGCAATCGCATAGAACATGGAGCAGCAACAGCAGGAGCAACAACAAAAATTAAGAATTCAGACATTCTAACTAGAACTGAAGTGGCTAGCATACTTGCTACCTGTGGATAATAATACCCACATATTTTAGTAGTCTATCGAGTGCTCAATCAGTATCTCAGTACCAAGTCAGGCACCTGATTACCCCAAAATAGCAGGTGTTATTGTTAAAGGTTTATCATTTTCCGATCAGTAAAATGGTACAACAGTACAGGAATCAGGCTAGAAAATGAATAATGGAAGTCAGAAAATAAGAATGAAAAATAGTTAACTGGTACATAAGGTAGACTGCTGAGCACTAGTTGGCTGCTGATAAATGTGATGTTATCAGGTTGGGTTGAGTACCGCAATTTCGACAGACATCAATTTTTTAGGGTACTTCTTTCAGCTGTAGTTCTAGCACACTGTGTGGTAATAAAGTAGATTCTGTGATGGTATCTAAACGTCGAATGGGGAAGAGGATAATGGTCTAACTAAAATGAAGTAGCGTGCCCCTTGAACTGTCTTCTATTCCCCAAAGATAGGCTGTGTACACCAGGACTGAAGGCTTAGTGAAGCAGAAGAATGTTTCAAGCAGACATGGGGTAATTTCAGACATTACGTGATCACAGTGAACCACACTGAATCACAGTGGATTCAGGGTGGTGGCTGTGATCACATGAATGTCTGTTTGACCCCCGCCAGATGTTCACCACAGTGAATCTCTGGTGGGGGGCGGGGTCAAAGCTAACCATGGTTCTGGCTCTGAAGTCATCCTCAGGGTTAGATTGGCCACGATCAGGAAAGGGGCAAAAGTAACGTCAATTACCTTGCCCCATTCCAGAATCATGCCCCAAATTACGATACGGGATCAGGCGTAGCTGCCTCATAGGCTGCTGTGCCTGCCTGTCTCCCTGAGGGCAGCCGGCTGTCGGAGTGTGTGGGGGGGGGGCAGGGCCGCTAGGTCACATGTCGTACCGCTCAGCCACGCCCCCTACCAGATCCCATAGAGTGATGGGACCGGCATGTCTAAAGGATGGCAAGCCTCATCATGGACCCAGATCCGAGACAGATCTCGGTCCGGGGATCTGTCTCGGATTCGTGTTGGGCCTCCGGGCCCAGCACATCTGAAAATACCCAAGGCAATCTATGCCATTCTGTACCAACTGTGTGATATTGAACATAGGGAAATTTTCCTTTGTGACTCCAGTGATAGCACTTGGTCATACAAACAAAAGAAAAGAAAGAAACTTTAAATGAGAGTTAAAACATATTATTGCTTATTCAGACTGCATATTTGATCATTCCATTACTGCTTTTAGTTTCACCTTCTCAGGAACACACAATTTAAGGGTAATTTGGAAAATATTTTTTCATTATTAATGAAGCGAAATGTATAATTCTTAACCCCAAGGAACCCCATTGTGGAACTGTTCAGGGGTGCAGGAATACTTGATTGGCAGTGGGAGCAGACTGAAAAAGTGGTGGTAATTAGCCAGACTTGTATTTGAATGGACAATTATGACAATTTTTCAGCTACAAGGAAAATGAACACTAGTATCTCCGATTTAATTATATCTAGAATAAGAAAAATAATGTTGGGGCCAGTTATACATTTTATTTTGAGTTTGCCCTTCACCTCCTCTGACCAACTGATTCTGGATGTAATCAGTTGAAAGGCAGAATTTGATTGGATATATTTCAGTTTGTAACTTCGACAAAGTGACTTACGACTTTGTCAAATACGTTGATGTGTTGATTATTCCAGATATTCCACTACAGCCCCTTCCTAATCAAACCATTCAGTATTGTAATGATAGTGTCACAGCTATTACAAATAGAGTGCTTTCTTGTTTCAATCATTATTATAGAGATTCATTAATACATTTTAAGTGTTTATGTGGATGATACAGTTGAAGATGGGCAGTTGCTGTATATCGACTCCATTCACATGCCTTCTCAACTTCTTTAACTGACCAGAGAAATCTTTGTGCTACTCCTGCTTCTCCTACCTTTTCCAGTTCTACTATATCCTTTTTGGAGATGGGGCACCAGAACTGCACACAATATTCCAGGTGTGGTTGAACCATAGATTTATAGAGGCCATACGATATTTTCTGTTTGTTTTCTATCCCTTTCTGAATAATTCCTAACAATCTATTTGTTTTTTTGGCCATTGTCACACATTGAGCTGAGGAGTTCAATTTACTGTCCACAATGAGTGAAAGATTCTTTTCCCGAGTGATAACTCCTAATTTAGAATCCAGCATTGTGTACATACAGTTCGGATTATTTTTCCCTACGTGAATCACTCTGCACTTAACATTAAATTTCACCTACCATTAAGTCACCCAGTCTCCCAAAATCCTCCTGCAATTCCTCATAGTCTGCTTGGGTTTTAACTACCTTATATAACGTTGTGTCATCTACAATTTACTCAATTTCCTGATCATTAATAAATATATTAAACAACACTGGTCCCAATACAGATCCCTGGGGCACTCCCAGTATTTACTTCTCTCCATTGCAAAAACTGACCATTTAGATCTGCCCTAAGTTTCCTATCATTTAACCACTTAGTGATCCATGATAGGATACTGTCTCCTATCCCATGAATATTTAATTTCTTCAACAGTCTCTCATGATGGACCATGACACTTGTTTCCTAAAAGTCCAGATACATTTGTTAGGGATGACACCATTTCCCCCCAACACAATAGACCCCCTCCCCTTGATAGCACCCCAGAAGACACAGGTCAAAGGGTGCAGGGGAACAGAATGAGGAACAGGAAAAAGAAGAAGAAAAAGGAAAGAAAATCCCCATGCAAAACCAGTCTGGTCAGAAGGGATAAAAGAATGGAACAAGGGAGTTTCCAGGGTAAACAATGGAGCAGTAAAAAAACAGATAGCCTCCCTCTTTTGAGATGAGCCCTCCACGGCCGCCTATAACTCTGAGCAAGCAATTAGGCTGATAGCTCCATGCCTGTTTAAAAATAGCCGTCTTCCCCTGTTTATAGAACCTCCCTTTTGCCCTCTTGTTCATCCGGCCATGCCTCCCATTGAAATTCTCCCAAAGCTCTATTCTCCCCAAAACATCATGCAAAGGTTTCTGTTTCAGCCCTAGAATTCCTGAATAGCTCTGGGATCCCTTTTGTACAAAAGGTTCCTAAGCACCTTTGACACCCCTCTTTTGTGCAAACACTCCCACCCTGCCTCTAAGGACCAAATTGGTTATTCTTGAATGCAGACACAAGCAGGTTACTCTATGCGTACTTGCCTCAAGGATCTCTCCCAGACCACCACCCCCCCACGTCTGTTCAGTTTCTCCCCCTCCCCCCCCAACACCGCTGGATCACCTGTCCCTTTTCAACAGGACTGAATAGGGAATATTGCTTATTTCCCCCTTTTTCCTCTCCCTCCCTCTTGCAACGTCCACTTACACCAGGGTAACCAGACCGAAGGGTTTCTCTATGTGAATTATTGTGTACTTATATCAACTGTGTTTGGGGGGAAGGTATAGAAAATTATTTGTAGCATCCTAATTGGCCCATGGGTGAACTGATTAATTATTGTATAGTTTTGTGTCAATAAATCTCCCTCATTTTTATCGGAGTATTCCCTTTCTCTGTTGGGGTGTGGGAGGGAAATTCCAGTCAGTTTGACAGTGCATCGTGTCCTCTGACTGATCTCAGTGGACACACGTGGACCCTTTCTTTTACTTTGAATAAATTTGGCTAATTCGCCCTAAATTTAAGAGGTCGTTTGGATATTGGGGTACTGGCCCCCAATATTCACTCGTGAAGTGGGTCCATGTCCTAACACACTATATCGACTGCCTCACTCTGATCCGTGTGCATATTTACACCCTCAAAGAATTCCAATAGATTAGTGAGGCATTACTTCCCCTTTTCTAAATCCATTCTGTCTGTTCCCCATTGTGTCATGTTTATCAATATGCCCAGTAATTCTATTCTTAACCATTCCCACCAGTTTGCCTGGCACTGACATCAGGTTCACCAATCTTTAGATTCCAGGGTCACCTCTAGCGCCCTTTTTAAATACTGGAATTACAGAACAATGATACAGTCCCTCCCATTCTATTCCATGTGCTCCTCAGAGCAGGCACTCTCATTCTGTCCAGAAATACCGACCTTTGGGCAGTGCTTTCGACCATTCATCTGTATTTTCTGCTTCTGGTTTTATCATTGGGGCCGATCCCAAGCTCTGCAGATCTCCCATGCACTCGCAAAGGCACAATGTGCCTGCAACAAGGGTCTACGTGGCTTGTGCGCAGCTGCACACAGAATCTGTGGGGCTTGGGATTCCCAAGCCCCACAGATTCTGTGTGCATTGGGATCGACCCCAGTCTCAGCACCCATGTTTTCCCATCATTTTTGGGGGTAATTTCCGGTATTACCGATAATATCAGAAATTACTGGAAATTACCAAAATGGCAGAAAATAGAAGAGCATTATGGAAAACATCAAAAATGCTGGAAGATTTCCTCCTCATGCAAATGAAGGTGAAAGCTGTTTCAGTCAGAAACAGCACTCTCAGAAATTTTTCATTTAAGTCTTCTCAGACTCTTGAGCACGTAAAGAGTCTGAGAAGAGGAATTCTCTACTGCTTTGTTCCTTGTATCATTACTTACATCAGTGCAAGGTAAGTGCCTTTTTATTATGGCACCATTTACACTTCCTTTCATTTGCAGACTTTCCATATTTACTTTAATCCTGCCTAGGTAGAAAGATGAACCAGATAACCTATTGGGTCTTTCATTTCTAATTTCTGTGATTCCATAATTGAGGTTAAATGCAAATTAAATAAAATGGGGGTGGGGGGGAGAAAAAATTAATTACTCGATCTGTGACTTTATTGCATGAGCTGGGTGATTACAGGCATGACAGATAAAAAGAAAAGATTCATTGAGGGCAATTGTGGGAAATCGGAGTCCAAGGAGGTAATTCATTTAATTCTTTTGAGAGAATACATACTTCGTTTAAACCGTTTTATGTGAATTTTCATGAATTGTCAGAGGAGATAGGGCCTCTGAAGATTAATGATTCCCTGACTGCATTAAATCTTTCTAAATTATCTCCAGAGGATAGATAAAGTTTCAGCCTATAGGTTTATTAGATACTTGTTCAACTGTTCATAAACTTTAACATGGGGGAATTATGAAAATGACGGGCCTAAGCAAATTCTGCTCTTCTCTGTCACATAACTAGTTCAACTGACTTATGGGATATGTTGAGACACTTTATATAAACAATGTGAACAAGATTTGACCCAGAATAGCATTAGTTTTCATTAACAGATTTAATTCCATGCATGTGTGTCACGTGCATGCACATCCATTGTGAGTACATTGTGCTGCATGAATCCTGCACGGAGGGGATCTGGGATTGTGATCGCTGTCAGGATAAAACACATTTCTGACAGATTCAAGATAATGGAACATATGGTTATGAATGCAGGCCTTGGTCATTTTGGAGTTTTTATTTCTGATGTTCTAAAGCAAAAATGGGTCTAGATAGTTGCATTTCCCTCACAACAAAAAGTCACAAATTGAAAGACAGCAAATTTAAAACTGTGTTAAAAGGTTTTCTCAAAGTTAATCTGTAGAATTCATTGCCACAAGATCCACTATCTTTTAGGGGTGGGACTATCGGTATCGGATTAATCCGATAATACCGATAATTGTCAGTATCGGTATATCGTTTTTTTAACATTGCCGGTTTCTCTCAGATTTTTAACACGATGCCATTTATTACAATGGCCGCATGTTAAAGATCCCATAAATCGGCAATGTTAAAAACCCGATATACTGATAAATCCGATATCTGATTAATCCAATATCAATAAAACCGGTAACCAATAATTCATCTGGAGTCCCACCCCTACGAAGATAGTGGATCACTCCAGTGTCACTGAATCCATTATTCTGTATCTAGTACTGTCTCATGTAAAAAGAGCCACTCATGCCCATGCAATGGATCTGCATAGGCATGAGTGGCACCATCCTGTGTAAATCCTGCGGACTGTGAGTAGAAGAGTATGCACGCTCCCACAAAACATACAGCTCCCAATCACACACCCCACACCTGAATCCTCACACACGGAGTAACCAGAAAAAACTGAGGTTGCTCCATGCGTTGGGGTTGTGGGTGCACCCACAAGCTGCCCATGCTATGGCACGCACACCCATCCCCCACACAGTCATGGCATATGTAAAAAGAGCCTCTGTTAGAGTCAAATATTTGACAGTGGAATATGTAAGAAAGCATGTTGTTGTTGTTTGTTTAGCACCAACAACGTACCTGGCATTCTACAATCCTAATTAGAGACCGGTCCCTATGCAAAGGAGCTTACACTGTAGGAAAGAAAAGGGAGAGGGGAAAAAAGGAAGAGAAAGGGACACATCCATGAAGTTGAGAAGTTTCAGATGTACATTCTTAGTTTACTTACATGGGAGAACGAATGCTGTGTGAATGGATAGCATTAGTGAGCAGTCTTGGGGATGAGTAGCTAGGGAAGGCCTGATGGAAAAGTTAGGTTTTTAGTAGGGATTTCAAGGATCGGGGGGGGGGGGGCGCAGATTGAATGTATTCAGGAAGGGAGTTCCAAGCATAGGGGCAGCATGGGGGAAGAGCAAAGACATTTTTGGGAGGACGGCACTGGGACAGGGGAGGATGATGGGGGAGGAAGAGGAGGAGCAAAGCTCTCTAGTGGTGATATAGCAGGAAACAAGTGGATAAAAATTGTGGGGAGGGTATGGCCTCGAAAAACCTTCAAGATGTAAAGATAAGGAGCTTGTATTGAGTGCATTCCGGTAGAGAGAATCAATGGAGTGAGGTAAGGAGGGGCTGAAAATAATCAAAGCGATGGGCAAGGTGGATGACTTTAGCAGCATGCTTTTGAACAGAAATAAGCTGGTCAAGATGAGAGCAGGAAAGCAGGAGTACAAAGGAGGTTGAGGAAGGTGAGAGATAACTAGAGCATGGTGGGAGATAACTAGAGCATGGTGTGGATTTTTAGCAATGGAAACCGTAAGGACGGATTAGAGCTGAATCAAGCAGCCATTTACTTTTGCTATCACATGAAATGGGATCGATATCCTGACCATTTCCCAGTACTGATGCGATTTCTCGATTCTCACAATAGTTTGACATACTGTCACAATATAAGAACTTTCTGCTTACTGTTTACTGCATACCATTCATTTACTGCAGTGCTTACAGCATAAGGATGGACGAATGCGGTTCGGAAGTTCGGAGTTCGGCCCGTACTTGGTCTGTTCGGCCGACCGAACCCGAACCGACCGAACCAAACCTGATTCCGAACTCTGAAACAACCAAACAGTTTGGCCGGTTCCGATTGAGTTCAGGTGGTTCTGGAGGGAAAAACGTGACTGGAAGACAAAAATGTGATAGGGAGGGGGAGTCAGCTGAGGAGCAGACTTCTAGGCACCAGGGGTGGAAAGGCTTGGACTAGCAGCCAGCCTGCCCAATCAACAGCCCTTTTCTCCTTAGACCACTGGCTTCGCAGTCTGCGATTGGCCACTGGCTAGGCTGCATGAAGCCAATGGGGGTTGCGGTGAGGCAGGCACCGCAAGTAATAAAACTCCTTGCCCTCCCCCCTGCCAATACCTTCTGAGCTAGTCACTGTTCCTGAACAGTAGGTATTTTCAGAAGACTCCCTCTCCCAGCAGTTTGTTCTCCTCAATCTATTGCCATCCTAGTCCTATTTCACCCATCCAACCCATTTACCTCCATATTACCATTTATTTAGCTTATATTAGATAGATTTAGGTGTTATATTTTGTTTTTACCCCTGTGTTCCCTTTGTTCAATCTCCCTTCCTTCCTCACCCATTCATTGAACCCTTTCCCTCTCCCTGTATATATATTCCGTCCCTGATTCCCTTCCCCTGCTTTTTTATTCATTTAGAGTAGGATTATTAGATTGATTTAGGTTTCATTTCAGTTATGTACCCCTCCTTGTGTTGTTTGTGATCCCCCCATCCCAGAGAGAGAGACAGAGCGAGCGAGAGAGAGAGAGAGAGAGAGAGAGATATGTAGGCATTAGCTTAGTGATAGAGATAGTGTTTAATGATTTAGTTTTAGTGTTTGTAGGAGTAGCTCTTTGTAGTTATTAGATAATTCATTTAGTTCATAGCATTTAGAATAGTTCATAGCAGATAGATAGATAGATAGATAGATAGATAGATAAAAAAATTGAATAAAAAAATAAAAATAATATAAAATATAAAAACATATTATTTTGGAGGGAGAAATGGAGAAGGGAAGGAGAGGCCGGTCTGCTGCCCATCAGACAGGCAATGGGGAATGCGGGAGAGGTGGTAGGGTTAGGGGCCATACCAGT
The DNA here is from genome assembly GCA_003113815.1 of Sphenodon punctatus. Taxonomy (NCBI): domain Eukaryota; kingdom Metazoa; phylum Chordata; class Lepidosauria; order Sphenodontia; family Sphenodontidae; genus Sphenodon; species Sphenodon punctatus. Next base: position 716,661 of record QEPC01002194.1, on the reverse strand, counting down.
GGCATGGCAGCAAGCAGCACTCAGCCGCCAGAGCTCATCACCACCCCCAAACTCCACACGCCTCCTTTGGGGCAACAACAGGCTTCAGTAACTCAGTGTCACCTCCTGGCAGTGCCATCCTCCACTGTCACGCAGGGCACTGTAAGGTCTTCAGCAGGACAAGTTGGACAACATGAGGCTGTGGCTGTCTCTGCTGCTTCTGGAGCAGGATCTGCAGTTTCATATGTTCCTCCAGGGCCACCAATGTCCCCCATTGTGGAGGCGATCCCCAGCAGCAGTCCAGAGCTGTTGGAGCCCTCCCCTGCTGTTGGAGGCAGGGCAAGATCCACGGGCAATGGCAGTAGGGAGAGGAGTAGCACCAGCAGCAGCAGTGACAGCTATAGAGGGGGGCACAGGGAGAATGCCAGGAGCATGGCGGGCAGTCAAGTTCTGCATCACAGTACTCCCCTATACGGGACAACATCACAGTGACTGCAGACAGTGACTCAGACACTACCGCAGAGGAGATGGCTGACCCTCCTCCAAGAGCTGTGTCGCCAGTGCCACCAATTCTGCCCCTTCCAGCAGCGCTGGCAGCAATGTGTCAGCTGGGGTGGGCCAGGAGGCAGGAGGGGGGGAAATCCTCAGTCTGGGATCATTTTAATCAGGTGCGGGCAGATCATCCCAGAGACGTGCAGTGCACTGTGTGCAAGAAGGTGGTAAAGCGTGGGCAGGTGATCAGCAACCTGGGGACAAGGACAATGGCAAGGCACCTAAAGTCATGCCACAGTTCTCTGCTGCTCAGCAGGAAGGCAGGGGAAGTGGATGCAAGCGGGTTCCCGACTGCAGCAGCCAGGCCCCTGGCTCCTTCAGCAGGCAAGCATCCTGCAGCAGCACCAACCACTTCCTCTAGCAGCAGGAGCAGTATTCCTCCTGCTATGGGGGCAGAACAGCAGCAGGAGCCTCCCCAGAAGTTCCATCAGTCCACCATGGAGGAGCTGGGGTGGGGGGATCTGTCAAGGCCATCGGCAGAGCACCATGGCACTTGCTTCCAAGAGAAAGTGAAGCGCCTGTTGGCAAAAATGATTGTCCTAGATGGGAAGCCCTTGTCCATTGTGGAGGACAAGGGCTTCCAGTGGCTGATTGGGTTCCTGGCCCCCAACTTTAAGCTCCCTTCCCGCTCCACCCTGAGTCGGACTGTGGTGACACAGCTGTACAGGGCTTTGCAGGAGCTGGTGAGGAAGCAGCTGGCAGGGACTTGGGGGGGACATGGTCCACTCTACCATGAACCTGTAGTCCAGCAGGAATGCACGGTAAGCCTACTTGGCAGTGACAGCACACTGGTGGCAGGACCAACAAGCAGCGTTTGGCAGTGGCAGGAGGGGACCTGAAGCAGGGTATAGGTGGGCCCTGCTTCAGGCCCATGTAATGGACAGCCCCCACACCTCCAGTAACCTCGAGGCAGCCCTGGCCGCCATGCTGAGGGAGTGGGTCACACTAGTTGCGGCCTTCATCAAGGGGTGTGTGGTGATGGACAATGCCACAAAGGTACATAAGGCAGTTCATGACGGGGGCTTCATCAGGATCCCTTGTGCTGCACACAACCTTCACCTGGTGGTGAAGGATGCTCTGGGCTTTATAAGGGGATTGGGGAAGGCACCCTTATCTCCCTGATCGAGCAGGGGAGGAAAATGGCGGGGTTCTTCAACCGCAGCGTGAAGGGCAGCGAGCTCCTCCAGGAGAAGCAGGCATAGCATGACTCCCCAACGCACCAGCTGGTGCAAGATGTGACCACCAGGTGGAATTCCACCTTCCTGATACTCAAGTGGCTTCTGGAGCAGAAAGCCACCTTGCATCAGGTTGAACTGGACACAGATATCGAGGCACCTCCAAGGTACAACAGGGAGGAATGGGAGATGATTGCTCAGATGGTCTTCATCCTGAGACCATTCCTGGCCATGACGGAGACCTTGAGCAGCTCCACCGCCATCCTCAGCCAGGTGACCCCGCTGGTCCATAGTCTCTGCAGCAGCCTGGATGAGATTCTGGGGGGTGGGATCATGGCCCTGCAGGCAGGAGGATGTCAGATGAGGCAATTGACCTTGTACGGAAGCTGAAGGTGAGGCTGAGTGTGCACTTTGATGAGCTGCTGTGCAGGGAGGATTATGTGCTGGCAACTATGCTGGACCTCAGGATCAAGGACAGCATGGCACGCAAGTCAGTGATATATATCCTCCGGAAGTAAGTGCTGGTGCAGAGGGTCCAGAAGGCAGAGTGGGCTATGCAGCAGGACACCCCTGTGGATGGTGGGAGTGGGAGCAGCCACCTTTCTAAGCAAGGTGGGTCTATCCATGCCCCCAGCCCTACTGGTAGCAGCAGCACCAACATCAGGATGTGCATTGGGATCGACCCCAGTCTCAGCACCCATGTTTTCCCATCATTTTTGGGGGTAATTTCCGGTATTACCGATAATATCAGAAATTACTGGAAATTACCAAAATGGCAGAAAATAGAAGAGCATTATGAATATTTATTTTATTTTATAAATTTCTACCCCGCCCCTCCTGTAAACAGCTCGGGGTGGCTTCCAACAGTAAAAATACAACACATAAAAACAATTTAAAACCATCAATAACAATAAAAATCATATATAAAATTATTAAAAACAGGGCCCGGGACTTCCATTTAAACACAAAATAAGGTAGGGGAGCTAAAAGCCTTACCACACCCTTCCACCCTCCCCAAAGGCCTGGGCAAACAGCCAGGTTTTACAATTTTGCCAGAATATCAGCAGGCTTTGGGCCAGGCGGGCTTCCTCTGGAAGGGAGTTCCAGAGGCGCGGCCCGGCGCAGCCACCGAGAATGCCGTCTCTTTTGTGGCCCCCCGTTTAACATGGGGGACCTCCAAGAAGGCACCCCCGGCAGACTGAAGGAGTTTCTCTGGGCGCGGAGGGCGAGGAGGTCCCTGAGGTATGAGGGGCCCAGACCATGAAGGGCTTTGTAGAACAGCACCAAAACCTTGAACCTGGCTTGGCACGCTATCGGCAACCAGTGCAGAGCCCGGACCACAGGTGTAATATGCTTCTGACGACCCGTCCCCGTAAGGAGATGAGCCACCGCATTCTGAACTAGCTTCAGCCTCCGAACCAGGCACAAGGGAAGCCCCACGTAGAGCGCGTTACATTAGTCCAGCCTCAAGGTCACGAAAGCATGGATGAGGGAGGCCAGGTCCGGGCTGGAGACAAACAGATGCAGCCTACGCACCAGACACAACTGACAGAAGGCAGCCTTAGTGACTGCCTCCACCTGCCGCTCCAGGCAGAGGTCCAAGTCCAATATCACCCCCAGATTCCGGACCTGCTGAGCTATAGGAGGGTGAACACCCCTAACCAGGGGGGCCACTACCTCCTTCGCTCTCCCAACCAACATCACCTCCATCTTATCGGGGTTGAGTTTCAGTCTGCTCTGCTGCATCCATTCCGCCACAGCCTCCAAACATTGGGATAGCAGCGAGACGGCAGGGTCTGGGTCAGTTGAAAAAGAGAGGTACAACTGAGTATCATCAGCATACTGGTGACACCGCACCCTGAACCCTCTCACGACCTCCCCCAAGGGCTGCATATATATATTAAATAATAATGGAGACAGACTAGAACCCTGTGGAACCCTGCGGATGATAAGGCACGAGGGCGCGATGTCTCACCACCCACTGGCTTCTCTCCAAGAGGAATGAGCGGAACCATTCAAGAACAGTCCCGTCCAGACCCCCCAGGTCACGCAGCCACCTCACTAGTAGCCCATGGTCCACGGTATCAAAAACAGCCGAGAGATCTACCAGGATGAGAAAGGTTGAACATCTTGCATCCATCTCCTGGCAGAGGTCGTCTATCCAGGCCACCAACGCCGTCTCAGTGCCATATCCAGGGCGGAACCCAGATCAAAAAGGGTCTAGGAAACCGATGCTATCCAGATGCAACTGGAGCAGGAGTGCCACCGCCCGCTCAATAACCTTCCCTAAAAAGGGAAGGTTAGAGATAGGTCGGTAACTGGCGAGCGCATCCACATCTAAGGATGGTTTCTTCAGCAGGGGGCACACCACAGCCTCCTTGAGGCAGGGTGACAACCTCCCCTGCTGCAAGGATGCATTCACTGCCCTCGCCAGCACTGTCCCCAACGTCTCCCTGGAGACTTTCACCAACCAGGACGGGCATGGATCAAGTTCGCAACAGGTGGCCCTCACAGACCCCAAAACATCCGCCGCATCGGCCAGCATCACTTCCTGAAACTCCCCCCACAAAGCTGGACCAGACGGGACTTCTGTCCCCTCGCGCTTTTCCCATACTGCCCCTAATCCAACGTCAAAGTCGGTCTGAATTCAAGCAATCTTGTCTGCGAAGTAGTTGACAAACTCCTCACAGCGGGCCTGGGACAAGTTCCCGTCCAGGCGGAGGGAGGCTGGACTAACCAGCCCCCGCACCACCTGAAACAGCTCCGCCGGGCATGACTTCGCAAATGCTATGAGGACAGCAAGGAACTCCTTCCTTGCCGTCCTCGTAGCGTCAACATAGGACCGCAAATGGGCCCTATGGAGAAGATGGTCGGAGTCAGATCGAGTCCGACGCCAGCGTCGCTCCAGCCTCCTGCCTACTCGCTTCATACACCACAGCCCCTCAGTAAACCAAGGAGCCCTGCGGTGATGAGACTGCGGCAGAGGGCATCTCGGAGCCACCCTGTCAATGGCCTCCTCCAGCAAGCTGTTCCAATGCTGGACTAGCTCATACACAGAGTGGCCGTCCAGGTCCAAGGTTAACTGCCTCAGTACCTCTTGGAACTGTTCGGGTTCCATCAGCCTCCGAGGGCAGACCATCCTAACTGGTCCCTTCCCCTTCTGGAGGGGGTGCGCTAGAAGACTTGCCTGAAGGAGATAATGGTCCATCCATGACAAGGGCACAGCTCTAACCTCCCCCACAACNCAAAATGGCAGAAAATAGAAGAGCATTATGAATATTTATTTTATTTTATAAATTTCTACCCCGCCCCTCCTGTAAACAGCTCGGGGTGGCTTCCAACAGTAAAAATACAACACATAAAAACAATTTAAAACCATCAATAACAATAAAAATCATATATAAAATTATTAAAAACAGGGCCCGGGACTTCCATTTAAACACAAAATAAGGTAGGGGAGCTAAAAGCCTTACCACACCCTTCCACCCTCCCCAAAGGCCTGGGCAAACAGCCAGGTTTTACAATTTTGCCAGAATATCAGCAGGCTTTGGGCCAGGCGGGCTTCCTCTGGAAGGGAGTTCCAGAGGCGCGGCCCGGCGCAGCCACCGAGAATGCCGTCTCTTTTGTGGCCCCCCGTTTAACATGGGGGACCTCCAAGAAGGCACCCCCGGCAGACTGAAGGAGTTTCTCTGGGCGCGGAGGGCGAGGAGGTCCCTGAGGTATGAGGGGCCCAGACCATGAAGGGCTTTGTAGAACAGCACCAAAACCTTGAACCTGGCTTGGCACGCTATCGGCAACCAGTGCAGAGCCCGGACCACAGGTGTAATATGCTTCTGACGACCCGTCCCCGTAAGGAGATGAGCCACCGCATTCTGAACTAGCTTCAGCCTCCGAACCAGGCACAAGGGAAGCCCCACGTAGAGCGCGTTACATTAGTCCAGCCTCAAGGTCACGAAAGCATGGATGAGGGAGGCCAGGTCCGGGCTGGAGACAAACAGATGCAGCCTACGCACCAGACACAACTGACAGAAGGCAGCCTTAGTGACTGCCTCCACCTGCCGCTCCAGGCAGAGGTCCAAGTCCAATATCACCCCCAGATTCCGGACCTGCTGAGCTATAGGAGGGTGAACACCCCTAACCAGGGGGGCCACTACCTCCTTCGCTCTCCCAACCAACATCACCTCCATCTTATCGGGGTTGAGTTTCAGTCTGCTCTGCTGCATCCATTCCGCCACAGCCTCCAAACATTGGGATAGCAGCGAGACGGCAGGGTCTGGGTCAGTTGAAAAAGAGAGGTACAACTGAGTATCATCAGCATACTGGTGACACCGCACCCTGAACCCTCTCACGACCTCCCCCAAGGGCTGCATATATATATTAAATAATAATGGAGACAGACTAGAACCCTGTGGAACCCTGCGGATGATAAGGCACGAGGGCGCGATGTCTCACCACCCACTGGCTTCTCTCCGAGAGGAATGAGCGGAACCATTCAAGAACAGTCCCGTCCAGACCCCCCAGGTCACGCAGCCACCTCACTAGTAGCCCATGGTCCACGGTATCAAAAACAGCCGAGAGATCTACCAGGATGAGAAAGGTTGAACATCTTGCATCCATCTCCTGGCAGAGGTCGTCTATCCAGGCCACCAACGCCGTCTCAGTGCCATATCCAGGGCGGAACCCAGATCAAAAAGGGTCTAGGAAACCGATGCTATCCAGATGCAACTGGAGCAATCTTGTCTGCGAAGTAGTTGACAAACTCCTCACAGCGGGCCTGGGACAAGTTCCCGTCCAGGCGGAGGGAGGCTGGACTAACCAGCCCCCGCACCACCTGAAACAGCTCCGCCGGGCATGACTTCGCAAATGCTATGAGGACAGCAAGGAACTCCTTCCTTGCCGTCCTCGTAGCGTCAACATAGGACCGCAAATGGGCCCTATGGAGAAGATGGTCGGAGTCAGATCGAGTCCGACGCCAGCGTCGCTCCAGCCTCCTGCCTACTCGCTTCATACACCACAGCCCCTCAGTAAACCAAGGAGCCCTGCGGTGATGAGACTGCGGCAGAGGGCATCTCGGAGCCACCCTGTCAATGGCCTCCTCCAGCAAGCTGTTCCAATGCTGGACTAGCTCATACACAGAGTGGCCGTCCAGGTCCAAGGTTAACTGCCTCAGTACCTCTTGGAACTGTTCGGGTTCCATCAGCCTCCGAGGGCAGACCATCCTAACTGGTCCCTTCCCCTTCTGGAGGGGGTGCGCTAGAAGACTTGCCTGAAGGAGATAATGGTCCATCCATGACAAGGGCACAGCTCTAACCTCCCCCACAACTGGACCCCCCCCCAGGCCAGAACCAAAGATCAGGTCGAGGGTGTGCCCCCCCAAGTGGGTCGGGCAGATAACCTCCTGGAGCAAATCCATGGTTGCCATGGTGACCATGAATTCTCGCTTCGCCCCGACAAGGCCGGCATCGGCGTGGATGTTGAAGTCCCCCAGAACCAAAGTCCTAGAGGAGCCACACACCACCTCCGAGGCCAGCTCTGCTAGAGAGGTAAGGGATGCCGCCGGACAGGAAGGGGCCGGGTATACCAGCAGCACCCCTAACTTGCCCCCGGCCAAATCGAACACCACGTGAAGGGCCTCAATACCCATAATCTCCTGGACTGGATACCTCCTAACAAGTCACTCCTCTCTAAAAATAATAGCTACACCACCTCCCTGGCCATCCGTGCAGGCCTGATGCTGCACGGCATACCCAGCCGGAACAAGATCAGCCAAGGTTGGACCAGCCAACTCGTCCAGCCAGGTCTCCATGATACATGCGAGGTCCACGGCCCCATCCAAGTTTAAATCTCGGACGATTGGGACCTTGTTCACAACAGACTTCGCATTTAACAGCAGCAGCCCCCCACGTGTGGACCTTGTACCTGGCTCCTCCCTCTCCCTCAGTGGGGGGATGGCAACCTTCACCTCCCTCAGGTACCTCGGTCCCCTCGGGGCACATGCCATCCGACCCCATGGACCATACCGTCCCCGCCCCAGGACCACACCAATAGCAGCGCCCTCACCTCTATCCACCTGATCCTGGCCCCCCAAACCTGGCTGCTCACCCAGTAGCCTTCCCCCACCTCCCCTCTACCTCCCCCCCCCCACCCCCGGCCATCCTGCTGCCACCAGGGGCCGGTAGGGGCCATACCCCCTCCTCGACTTCCCTCTCTCACAGGGGCCAAACCACCCCCTTCCCCCCAATAACCCTCCCAGCAGCCGAACCGAACCGCACCGAACTGCAGCCGAACTGAACGGCTGAACCTGAACCGCGATCTGTTCGCCCATCTGTATGCTGCTGAAGTGCTCTCCCTCCCTCCATATGCCTGACACCTGTCCTGCCCCCCCCCCTCTCTCTCTCTCTCTCTCTCTCTCATACTAGATGGCCATGGCTGCCTTATCTGACTGACCTCATGATGCAGGGTGGCATTGGGAAACGAACTGTAAGCCAGCCAGCCGGCCTATGGCTACACGATCTCGTCCCGCCTATCTGACACTGACTGACTTTTGCTCTCTCATGCTGCACAGTCTTTGCAATTCTATCTGAGTGCCCTGCTGCCAATGTCCCCGCCTGCCTGTCCTACTGCCTCTCATACCACGCTGCCTGTCTGCCCGCCCAGCTTGCCCCCCAAGCTCAAAACATGCCTCAGTCTGCCTTCCTGCCTCCCATGCCAAGGTGCCTGTCTACCCACCCAGGTTGCCTAGCTCAAAACCTGCCCAAGCCCACCTGCCCTACTGCCTAATTGCCGATCATGCCGTGCCACCTGACAGCCTGCCCCGGCAACCAATGTCTGCTGCTGCTTGTGCCAATGGCCCCCAGACCTATATGCTGTCTGTGACCAGGGTTCTGTACCCTGGCAACCCACTCTATGCTGCTGCCAATGGCCCCCAGGCCAGGCCTATATGCTGTCTGTGCCAAGGGTTCTGTACCCTGGCAACCAATGTCTGCTGGTGCTAGTGCTAATGGCCCCCAGGCCTATATGCTGTCTGTGCCAAGGGTTCTGTACCCTGGCAACCAATGTCTGCTGGTGCCAATGGCCCCCAGGCCTATATGTTGTCTGTGCCAGCCAAGGGGTCTGTACTTGAGAAAATTGATGGCTGCTGCTGCTCCCAATCATGCCATGAAGTCTGTCTGCCTGCCCAGGCTGCCATTGCCCGCTCAAAGCTTGCCCCAGCCTGCCTGCCTGCCTGCCTCTCATGTCAAGCTGCCGTGGCTGCCTGGCTGCCTGCCTGCCCACCCTGGTTGCCAAGCTCAAATCCTACCTGAATGCCTCTCATGCCACGCTGCTTGCCTGCCCCTGCAACCCATGTTTGCTGCTGCCAAAGGCCCCCAGGCTTATATGCTGTCTGTGCAAAGGGTTCTGTACCCTGGCAACCTGCTGCTGCCAAAGGCCCCCACACACCAGGCCCATAAAAATGTGGTCTGTGCAAATAGTTCTGTACCCTGGCAACCAGCAATCCACTGTCTAACCACCAGCACCCACCGCCCACTGCCAAGGAGCCTGTCTCTCTCTCTGGCACACCCACACAGACACAAGCCCTGCCCCTCCTGGGGGACTGTCTGAAAGTTGATACCCTGCTTCTACCTGGCACATCTTTGGGTTAATACCTTAACTATGCTACATGTGGAGCCAGCCAGATGCTGTTGGTAGGGATCGACAAGTAGAGATGGGTGAACAGAACGCTGTTCAGATGTTCAGTCGTTCGGTTAGAAACCAGAGTTCAGGTTCGATGGTTCGGTTCAGCCGAGTTCAAAAATAGCGAAACCGAAAGCTAGTTTTTGGCCCTGGAAAGACATTTTACTTGTCTCTGAAGTCATCCAAACTCATCCAGACACAACCAGACAGTTAAGTTGTCCAAGAGTTCAGTTCGGACATTCGGTTCGGACGTCCGAACAGACCGAGTTTGGTGCGAACTCCAAACATCCAAACCACATTCGCCAATCCCTATCGACAAGCTGTTATGAGATTCTGCCACCTGTCTTCCAGAACTTCAGCACATAGGGATAAAAGAATGGATAAGTTAAATGAAGCTTGTAACAACAAATGGAACAACTTCTATTAAAACTATTTAAACAACAACAACAACAACAACTTTATGAAACCAAAACCAAACATTTAAAGGAAACTTATAAAGGAAACAATTAGTCTCTGGGCCTGCCTTTGAGGGAAAGGCTGAAGGCATTGGGGTGCAGCACAGGACTGAGGGGTGGCCATCCGGTCCTCTTCAATCTCGTAGCTGTGGGAGATAGGAAACTCCACAGTCCCTTCCACATCCCGATGCCACCTGGAGACTGCCTGGTGGTACAGTTCCAGGCATTCCATCTCGGCAGAGATGTACTGGGAGTACGCCTCCACCTTCTTTTTCTCCACCTTCTTTTTCTCCACCTCGAGTGCCTGGAACTGTTTAATCAGGCGGTTCTCCAGGCAGAGTACACCCTATATCATTTGGTGGCCAGGCCTCTCAAGTTCGACCCGAAAGACCTTGGTCACAGCAGACTCCTGGGGGACTCCACATTGGGACTGGAGGAGGGGGAAGGGCTTACACGCCATCGCTTCTGGGTTGCCTTCCCCCCCTTCTTCTGGCGCTTAGGCTGGGGCGCCACAGTCATGCCAGAGTCTTCCTGCCACCTTGCCGTCAGGCCGTTGAGCTTTTCAGTATGGGCAATGAGCCCTGATTTGTCCCTTCTCTCTGCCTCCTTATTCTTTTGCCACAGGTCTAAAGAGCATAAAAAGATAGGAACATAATAAGTGCCATACTGTGTCAGACCAATAGTCTGTCAAGTCCTGCCTGCATTCTGTCTCCACAAGTGGTTGGACTGGGTGGCCAATCTCTCTCTGCAGGGGACTTCCATTCCTAACAGGTCATAGGGCAATCCATTCCCTGTTGTTCCAGTCCTCGTGCCTTACCTTGCATATGGCAGTTAAGTCGCCGATCTCATAAAACTTCCAGACATCCGACCTTCTCCACCGAATGTCTGGGGGTGTCACTGGCTTAGGGGTCCTCCTTGGCCTGGCACCAGTGCTGGGGCCGGCATCTGATTCCTCTCTGAAATGGGAACACATTAAGAACACCAAAGTAATATCACGCATTTATGATGATGCCTCTAGTCCTCCCTCCTTGGGGTGCTAGGGATGGCAACGGGAGATGGGACCCTGACTGGCATGGGCAAATCCTGCCCTTCTTGGGGTGCTAGGTGATGCTAGGGAATGGAATGGCAAATGTAGAGACCCTGGCTGGCATGTGCAAATCCTGCCTTCTTTAGGTGCTAGTAGAGATGGCAACTTGAAGTACCCTTGCTGGCACATGCAAATCCTGCCCTCCTTGGGGTGCTAGAGGATGCTAGGGATTGCAGCTAGAAAGGCCCTGGCTGGCACGTGCAAATCCTGCCCTCCTTGGGGTGCTAATAGCAATGGCAACTTGAAGTACCCGTGTTGGCATGTGCAAATCCTGCCCTTATTTGAGAGTGCATAGGGAATGGGATGGCAACTGGAGAGTAGAGACCCTTGCTAGCCTGGCACATGTTTAGGTGGGGTGCTGCTCATGCCTGACTGCTGAAAGAGCCCCCCACACTACAGTACCCTCTCTCTCTGTGGCAGATATCCTCTGCTACCCACTGATGCCCACTGTTTGTGCCTGACTGATGCCCACCACCGACGTACCCACCCTCACGCCAGTGAGCTCACTCTAACAGATAGAGCCTTTCTTGTCCTCGAAGTTAAAAAAAAGTTTACAAACCTGGAAGCACCTCCTGTGCCTGCCGCTTGCGCCTCATCCGAGGAGCTGGCCACCACCACCAAAGGTCCAGGGGCAGCAACTTCCTCCTCCTCCTCCTCCTCCGAGAGCACCATGTTGGCCCCCAGCCATGGCATCAGCACAACAGCCTTCTTCGTTTAAAAAAACAACAACATGCAGTCAAAGCATGCAACCAAAACACACAGTCAGTCACCCACCACACATCAACACTCACCAACCAGCCAGACACAGCCAAACCAAACGCAAACAGCCAAAACACACGAACCGAACAGTCACCCAGCCAAACACACACTCTTTCACCACACAGCTCTGTACACACTTGAATTTCCAGTTTCCGACGTGATCATGCGCTCTTGCAATACCTTTTTCTGAATGGCCGAACCGAACAGCCGAACCCGAACTCAGTGAACAACCCAAACGCCTGAACCGAACCGAATGGTCGAACCTGAACCGTAACCTGTTCACACATCCCTATTACCACATTATCGAGGTTACCACTTTATCTTTGGGTTTGTTGTGTCCACATTTCTGAGCCAGTCACTAAGCAAATAACCCATCCCTTAACCTGCCCCATGTGCCCCTTGTTATCCACTCCAGCGACTTCAATCAAAATTGTTGCTCTATGTTCTCTTTACTTAACCAATCTGTAACTGGATTTCAGATTTGTAAATGAATCTGCATACCAGTCAATGAGTGACATGGACATATAAGAGGAAATGGAGTACAGAGAAGATAGAAGAAATGTGGCATTGTGTTGGTATTGCCTCTTGTGATTTGAAATTTATGGCAAAGTGGTAAATGGCAAAGCAGTAAATAGCAAAGCAGTAAACGGGATCTTGGTAAACAAACGATACGTCAAATCAGGAAATGAAATGTTGATCAAACATTCCAAAGTACTGAGAAGTTCCTGATAGTCTCAATAAAATCAAGAACTGCTATTTCAATGCAGTTTTGAACTGCATTTGGGAATTCCTATTTTTGTGAAAATATGATTCATCCCTAAAAGGGATCAATTTTAGAAGCTTAATGCAGACAGAAGCAACAGGTTTAAGAAAACTGAGGGTTATAGGAGAGGGAGGAGTCAAAGATGAACTCCAGTCTAAGGGACAGGCTGGAGGAAGTCACCATCAATAGAAATTGAGAGTGAAGAGAGAGAGGAAAATTTAGAGGGAAAGATGTGGAGCTTAGTCTTGGACATATTAAGCTTGAAATGGTATGAAAGCAGTTTGTGATGTGAGATTGCATGGAGGGGGTGAAAGTGGGTGTGAAGAGCTAGAGCTGAGTTGAGTGTCATCAACATACAGACAATAGAGACAAAGTAGTAAACTGATATATTTTATTAGACCAACTACAGTTGGTGGAGGTATGCAACCTTTCAGACCTCACAGGGTCCTTAGTCACAGACCTGCCTGATGAAAGACGCTGTGAGGTCCAAAACCTTGCATATCTCCACTAACTGTAGTTGGTCCAATTAAAAGATATTGCTTTACTATGTTGGGGATTTTCACACAAGACACTCTCCACCCACTACACTTTTATTTTTTTATTTTTTTATTTTTATTTAAATTTATATGCTGCCCTCCCCTCTATAAGCATCTCGGGGTGGTTAACATTTAAAAATACACAATGAGATACAATACATTAAAACAACACCACTCATCCCAAAGTTAAAATAACCCAATACCAAAAAACCCTCTCTAACCCAACCCACCCATTCCATTTCCCTTGGTAAAGGCCCAGCAGAACAGCCAGGACTTACACTGTCTATGGAAATAGGGGAGGTCAGCGGCCAGGCAGACCTCCAATGGGAGGGAGTACCACAGCCGAGGTGTAACCACAGAGAATGCCCTCCTCATGGTCAATACCCGGGAAACCCAGGGGACTTAAATATTTATTTATATCCCTCCTCTCCTGCCAACACAGCTCAAGGAGCTTTACAAAAGTTAAAACATCATTAAAAAATACATATAAAATACACATAAAAAAGCATAAAAATAAAAACCCTCACCCATCCTTCACCCACCTCCCTTACCAAATGCCTGGTGGAACAGCCAGATCTTGCACCGTTGTCAAAATGAGGCAATTGGGACCACCCTGGTCTCCATCGGAAGGGAGTTCCACAGCCTAGGTGCCACCACCAAGAACACCCTCTCCATTGTAGCCCCTGCACCACCTGGGAGACATCAAGAAGAGCATTCTTGGCAGACCATGTAGGGCTTTATAGGTAAGCATCAACTCTTTGAATCAGGCCTGGAAGACTGTCGGCAGCCAGTGCAAATCTCTGAGCACTGGTGTAATGTGCTCATGATGACCCCTCCTGGTGAGGAGACAGGCTGCCACATTCTGCACCAGCTGCAGTCTGCAAACTGTCACCAGAGGTAACCCCATGTAGAGCACGTTGCAATAGTCCAGTCTTGAGGTGATGAAGGCATGGATGACAGTGGCCAGGTCAGAGTCTGAGAAATATGGTCAAAGCCATTGCACCAGATGTAATTGGCTAAAAGCACTCTTCGCCACAGCCTCAACCCGAATATCCAGGCAAAGCAGTGGATCGAGGAGTATCCCCAGACTCCAAATCTGAGAGATCAGTGGTAGACAAACCCCATCAATGATGGAGGACATTGCACCCACTGCCCTCCCCATCAACATCACCTCCATCTTGTCAGAATTTAGTTTCAGATGGCTCGTCCTCATCCAATCCTCCACAGCCGCCAGACATCAGGTAAGCACTGAGACCGCTGGGTCTGGGTCGGATGAAAAGGTGATGTACATCTGGGTGTCATCAGCATACCATCTCACAACCTCACCAAGCAAATGCATGTACATATTGAACAAGGGAGGGGACAGAATGGAACCCTGTGGAACTCCACATTTAGGGGTGTGCATGTTGTTTTTGTTATTACAATAATGATAATTAAAATTGTCATTTTCCCTATCATTATTGCAATAATGAAAATGACAAATAATAATAATAATAATTAATAATGAAAAGAGAAACAAAAATGACATTTTGTTTTTTAAATAAAGAGAAAAAACTGAAAAACGTATTTTTGACTATAACTTTTTTGTTTCTTATTTAATTCTGATGAAACTTGGGGGGTTGTGCCCCAAACTGAGGGCACTATCGGTACCACATAAAAAAAATATTAGATAAAGGGAACCGATTTAAGAAGCAATTGAATGTTGTGATTTTAAGAAAAACTCCATACACATTCATGGACAAGGCTTCTTTATCTTCCAGTCAATGTTTATGGAACCTGTGAATATTATGCCCCTCCACAATCTTAACATTCTTGCCAAATTTCAGAAAGATTGGATAAAGGGTCCTGATGGCAGAAGACATTAACTGTATAATACATTTCCAGCTGTATCATGTTTATAATCTATCCTCTTTACAGGATATTTGGCAGGAATGTATCACATACCTATCCTGTCATCTCTGCCAAACTACAGGACAATTTGATAAAGGGACCGAATTTTCTAAGCAATTGAAGTTGTCACCTTGAAGACCATTATTCAGAAGTTGGGATGGTCACAGCACAGAATGAGGATATTTGGTTGCCATGTCTGCTGACCAATTGACATCACAAACCAATCTTTTAACAAAGTAGGGATGGGTGAACAGAATGCTGTTCGGATGTTTGGACATTCGGTCATTCATTCCCAAACCTGAGTTCGGGTTCAGCTGTTCGGTTCGGCGAAGTTCGGTTCAGCCGAACTTAGCCGAATAGCAAAAAATAGCACTATCAATACCGAAACTGAATTCAATTTTTTTTTCCGGTATCGGTATCATTTGACCTTTAAACCACCCCTGGTCTCCACCCCTGGTGCCAGTTAAGTGTGCTCCTCAGCTGCCTCCCACTTCCAGTTACGTTTTTCCTGCCTTCCAGTCATGTTTTTCCCACCCCTGAACTCATCCGAACTTTTCCGAACTGTGCAGGCATTAGGGATGTGCAAATGCGGTTTGGATGTTCAGAGTTCGAGCTGGACTTGGCCTGTTCGGACAACCAAACCAATCGTCCAAGCTGAACGCTCGAACAGCCAAACGATTCAGAAAATTTTGGATGAGTTCGGATGAGTTTGGGGGTGACATCTGAGGAGCAGACTTCCTGGCACCAGGGGTGGAGACCAGGGGTGGTTTCAGGGCCAAATGATACCGATACCAAAAAAAAAATCAATTTCAGTATCGATAGCACTATTTTCAGATGTTCAGCCAAGTTCGGCCAAACCAAACTCTGCCGAGTCAAACAACCAATCCCGAACTCGAGTTTCAAACCGAAGTACAAACATCTAAACCGCATTCTGTTCGCACATCCCTAGCAGACATATAAAATTGTGACCCTTTATCACATCTTTCTGATATTTGGCAGAGATCGTTGTGAAAGTGTAATATACAGCCCTGCCAAATTTCATATACGCTGGTTGGACTACAAAGATGTTACAGTCATACATACATTTATAAGTTAATTGCTTATACCGCCAGGGCCCTTTATCCAATCCTTCTGAAAGTTGGCAGAGCTAATAAATATGGGAAGGGGTATTCACTTCCCAAGTTTCATCTACATTAACATGAGGCAAAAAAGTTACATCTAAGAATGTAAATGATGGTTTATGCAAAATTATATAGTTAAACGGCTTATAAAATTGAATTCCTTCATCCAACCTTTTTGGAATTGGTAGACTTAATGCCTTCCATTGGTGATACAATCCCTCCATGTTTCAGCCAAATATAATGTAAGACAAAAATGTTACAGCAGAAAATGTGTTTTTCATTTAAACCACTGGAAAATGAAAGCAAAAACAAAAATGACCATTTGATATTTATGAAAACAAAAATGATAGATTTAAATAATGAAAATGAAAATGACATGGGCCCTGGTGCACACCTCTACTGTACATGTGAAGTCCCAGGGAGAAGATGAACAGTCAGCACAACCCATTGAATTCTCCCAGCCAGGAAGGAGAGGAACCATTCAAGAACTGTTCTGCCTACCCTGGCATAGTCCCGCAAGTGTGTCACCACCAGCATCTCATGATCAACAGTATCAAATGCAGCCAACAGATCTCCAATAGGATTAATAGGGTCAAATGACCCTGATCCAGTTCCCGGCGAAGGTCGTCGACCAAAGTCACTAAATTCAGTCTCCAGCTGCATTCACAGCTGTGGTGGAAAGACTTGTGAGGGAAGACACAGCAGCGGGAAGGATCCAGAGAGTGGAAGAAGAGCCGGTGGAAACGGGGATGTGCTGCGACTTCTCTCGTGCATGTAAGGGCAGAATGTTGAGCCCTGACATGCGTGGGGGAAGCTGTGGCACATCCCCATTTGCACCAGAGGGAAGCTGCGTGTTCCCTCGTGGGTCTCTCTTCCTCAGTTGTGATTGCAGCCTCAGTACCATAACCAAAACAAAATCTGGAATGCGATGGATCAAGAAAACTGCTGTGGTCCAGATGCTCCTGCAGCTGTTGAGTCACCATGTGCTCAATAACCTTCCCTAGAAAGGAAAGGTTAGAGACTGGCTGATAAATGATTGGGGATTCAATGTGAAGCGATGTTTTGGGGCGCAGGGGTCACATCACCACCTTCTTGAGGCAGCCCAGCACCCTGCCCTTCTGAAGGGAGGCATTAACACCCTCCAGCAACAGCCCCAATGTTTCCTGGCTGGTCTTGACCAGCCAGGACAGGCATGGTTCTAGTTCACAAAATGTGACTCTAACAGCACCCAGAACATTCACTGCAGCAACAGGACAGATCCCACAAAACAGATCCACAAAACCAGACAAGATGGAGCCTCCATAACCTCTGGTTCTCCTATTGTCATAAATGCAGAGTTGAAGTCATGGTGAATCCGAGCAATTTTATTCTCAAAGTACTCAACAAACATGTCGCAGTGGGCACTGGAAGACTCCAGTTCCAGGCGGAGGGAGGCCGGACTGACCAACCCCCTCACCACCTGGAAAAGCTCCACTGGATGAGACAGGGTAGCCAAAAACTCTGTTTTTGCTGCCCTGCCAGCCACAGCATAGGCCCATAAACAGGCTCTATGCCACAATCGATCAGTTTCAGCACGAGATCGGCACCACCGTCGCTCCAGCCACCACTCTTCTTGCTTCAGCTGCCGCAGGCCCTCCATGATAGTAATGTAACAAACAATATACTGCTACCTTGGTATCTTATGCAAGGTCAGGCAAATATGGAAAAAAAAAACTTAAATTTTAAATGGCAGAGAGATCAAGCAGGACAAGAATAGAGTGGAGACCTGTAGACTTAGCTAAGAGAAGGTCATTAGTGATTTTGGAGAGAGAAGTGTCAGTCGATGAAGAGGGTGGAAATCAATTTGAAAGGGGTCAAGGGAGAAATTGGAACTGATGTTAGGAAGTCAAGACAGCAGATATAGACACTACATGCATTCTGGGAGCTTGGAGGCAAAGGGGAGTAGTGAGATAGGATGATAGGAGGGGTTCTTTGGAGGGGCCAAGAATGGTTTTTTTAAGGATAGGGGAGACAGTGACATCATGTTTGAAAGCAGAGTAAAATAAACCAGTGAAGAGGAAACGATTGATGCGCAGCAGAAAGGATGCAGTGTTGGGGACAATAGCTGTAAGGAGTCGAGAGAGGATGGAGTCAATGGGATAGATAGTAGGGACTGCATAAGGTGAAAAGGGAAGTAATCTCATCAAGGGAAGTTGAAGAGAAGGAGGATATGAGGAAAAAGAAGAGGGAACGTATTAGGGAAGGAGATGTGTGAGAAGCAAGGCCAAGATTTTTTTTTTAATCTTGTCATTGACAAAGAAAACAAAAACCTTTACAGAGAGACAAGAAGATGGAGGGAGGCTTGCGAAGAGAGTTAAAGTTTGAAAAGAGATGGAAGGGATTGTGAGAGTGAGACTCAACTAGGGTGGAATAGTAGTGATGTTTGGCAAGGGAAAAGGGAGAGTCGAAGTCGGAGTGAATTTTAAAGTAGAGATAGTCAACAAATTCATAGGAATTCCACCAGAGGCATTCAGCAGCGCAAAAGTGGAGACAGAAGATGGTGGTTACGATAGTCCGTTATGAGGGAATTTTCACCTAGAAAGTTTTCTCCTAGTCCTACACACACCCACAAACGTACTGTCATTTAAAAAAAAACACAACTTGCTACAAAGTATGTGGGCTTAAATTCTTTCCAAAGTCCTTGACATTTAAAAAAAAAATATTTACTGCTGTAAGTCTGGATATTCTTGTTATCTGTATAAATGTCTAATCCCTTTTCAAATCCTGCTGAACACTTGGCCTCAATAATATCTAGCAGGAAGCTCTCATCATCTCCAAAGTGTAAGCCTGTACTTCGATGCCTTTAGAAAACTCTGTGAATGTTACAGTACTAATTAATTTCTTCTAACAAAAGGCCTTTTTAATCTTACAAAATTATTTTATTGCTCTCAAGAGCATAATGCACATTAAATAAATAAATAAATAAATAAATAACACCACATTTGCTCTTCGTCTGTAGCAGGGTTGGGCAAAGTGCATACCAACGTTGTCAAAACCTGTAAGGCATTTTACATTGATTGTTGGTTTCCCCCCAGTCCTGGGGACAGGGCAGCATCGCTCTTCCCCCCCCCCCCCAATTATGCCAAAGCTCTGGGTCCCAGGTCATCTGTCGGGTTTGAGACACAGCAATAGTGGCTCGGGGCACACTGCCTCAGCTCCCATGACCCCTAGAAGGCTTCAGTGGAAACAGCAGTGGAAATAGTAGCTCAGCTTTTCCTGCTCATGAGAGAGACCCACATGAATATGGCCCCAGGCAGCCATTTCTGGCAAAAAGCCTCCTAGAACTGCCTGAAAACTGCATTTGGCTCCCAAGTTGTTCTTTGACCACCTTTTGGTATATAGACTTTTTTCTTCTAAACCCTGAATCGGAAAAATAAAAGTATTCACATTTTTTAAAAAGGATTTATTTTTTTTTACCAAGTTCCTACAAAATTTTGAGAGTGTTTTCCTGTGGTGTATGTTTGAGCTTGGAATGGCTTTGTAATCTGAGTCATAAAGATATTGAGAAAGAAGGCTGATTAGGGAGTGAAAACCCCTATAATGGCAGTAGCATGAGGTGCTATAATAACATTCCTTCAGCAGAGGAAGTTCATTCTTGAAAGTCATTTGACCTTATAGTTCCATTATCCATGACGGTGCTATGTACAGTGATGCTAATCCATTCCAGTAGAAAGAAGGCTTATGTTAAAAGCCCCTAATCGTAAAAAAAAGTCACTGCTCATTGTGATTATGTCACAGTGCAGGATGGATAGGAGACTCTGTTCTGCACTTTTACATACTAGCATATGGTTTTCTGTATCTATTATTATTATTATTATTATTATTATTATTTATATAGCCCCAATGATGTACCTGGCACTTACAAAGAACAAGATAGACATGGTCCCTGCTTGAGAGCTTACAATCTAAAGACAGGTGGAGGGGAGACAGGGAAGGGGAGAACAGAGGGAGAGTCAAGGGATGTGACATTCATGAGGATGCAAGAGCTCAGGTACATGTTCTTGGCTTGGTTATAGTACATTGGGAGTTTACAGAACAGGTAGGGGATAATCCTGGGTGAGGATGCTTAGCAGGAGTTTGGAAGTGCGGAGCAGAATAGGTGGGTTTTGAGGAGGGACTTGAAGGCGTGGAGGGTGGGGGCAAGGCAGACAATAGCAGGGAAGAAGTTCCAGATGTACAGGGCAGTGAGGGAGAAGGGCAGTTGGCAGAGCAGGGGAGGCATGGGAGGGTGTGGGAGGGGATGGAGGAGAAATGGAGTGCTCAAGTAGGGGTTCAGAGGGAGATCAAGGCAGAGAGGTAGGGGGGAGTGAGGTTATGAAGGGCTTTGTAGGTGAAAATGAGGAGCTTGTGAAGAATACGCTCAGGAAGAGGGAGACAGTGGAGAGAGGAGAAGAGAAGTTTCACTTGGTCAGAGCGATGGGCTAGGTGGATGATACTAGCAGCAGAGTTTTGAACAGACATGAGGGAAGAAAGGTGGGAGCAGGGAAGGCCAGTGAGGAGGAGGTTACAATAGTCAAGGTGTGAGATGACTAGGGCGTGGATGAGAGTTTTAACAGAGGGGAGAGACAGAAAAAGGTGGATTTTGGCAATGTTGTGGAGGGAGAAGCAACAGGATTTGGCAATGGAGTCAATGTAGGGTTTGAAGGTAAGGTGCAAATCGAAAATGAAGCCCAAGCTGAAAGTGTGGGATACAGGGTAGTGATGTGCGAAAGCGCTTCGGAGTTCGGACCAAACTTGAATAGTTTGGTCGACCGAACCGAACGTTCGAACCGAACTCGATTTTTGAACCAAACCAAATTTCCAAACTCAGTTCTGTTCGCATATCCCTAGTACAGGGGGAATGGAGACCCTGTCAATGGCAATTGACAGGGAAGAGGGAGAGGAAGGACTGGGAGGGAAGATCAGGAGTTCAGTTTTTGCCATGATCAGTTTGAGTTGGCGTTGAGACATCCAGGCGGAGATATTGGAGAGACAGTTTGTGAGACAATCTTGAACAGAGGGAAGGAGTGGAGAGAGAAAGTTGAGTGTCGTCAGTGTATAGGTGGTATTGGAAGACATGGGAGGTAATGAGTTTGCCTAGGGATTGGGTGTAGATAGAGAAGTGGGCCAAGGATGTAGCCTTGGGGAAGCCCAACAGAGAGGAATAGGGAGGGGGAGGAGGAGGGGGAGGAGTTAGGAAAAGATACACTGAAGGAGTGGTCAGAGAGGTAGGATGAGAACCAGTCTAGGACAGGGTCCTGGAATCCCAGGGCATGATGCAATTCAGCAGGAGCGAGTGGTCAAACAGTGTCAAAGGCAGCAGAGAGATCAAGGAGGACAAGACTAGAGTAAAGGAAGTTGGATTTAGTCACAAGAAGATCATTGGTGATCTTAGCCAGAGCAGTTTCAGTGGACAGAAGGGGGCGGAAGCCAGATTGGAGGGGGTGAAGGGAGGAGTTGGCAGAGAGGAGGTCGAGTTAATAGGAGTAGACAACCCATTCAAGCAGCTTGGAAGCAAAAGGGAAGAGCGAGACAGGACGGTAATTAGAGGGTTCAGAGGGATCCAGAGTGGACTTTTTGAGGATGGGGGAGACAGTGGCATATTTAAAGGCAGAGGGGATGGAGCCGGTAAAGAGGGAGGGGTTGATCATGTGCAGGAGGGGAGGAGCGATGGTGAGGGCAATGGAGGTCAGGAGGTGGGAAGGAATGGGGTCCAGGGGGCAAGTGGGGGGGTTGGAGGAGGAGAGCAGGGAGGAGATTTCCTCAAGGGAGGTGGGATGGAAGGAGGACAGCAGAGAGGTGGGGTGGAGTGATGGGGGAGAGTAACAGGGAGAGAGGAATTGGAAGCGATATCCAGGCGGATCTTGTCAATATTAAAAGTGAAAAAGAGAGCAAGATCCTGAGCATTGAGAGAAGAGGGTGGAGGAGGATGGGCGTTTGAGAAGGGAGTCAAAGGTGGAAAAGAGGCGGTGAGGGTCCTGAGAGAAGGAGTCAATGTGGGAGGCATAGTACTGCTGTCTAGCAAGAGAGAGAGAGCAGATTTGAGTGATGAGAGGCAGAACTTGAAGTGGAAGAAGTCGGCGTGGTAGTGGGATTTGCGCCAAAGGCATTCCACTGCCTGGATGCAGGAGTGGAGATGGCGAATGGTGGGGGTGAGCCAAGGACAAGGGTTGCAGGAGTGAGTTGGGCAGGAGGAGAGAGGGGCAAGGGAGTCGAGGGTGGAGGTGAGAGAAGAGTTGAAAGTGGAGATAGCAGAATTAGGGGGAGGGAGGAGGAGACGATTGAGGGGAGAAGAGGAGAGAGGAAGGAGGCGAAGTCCTGGGGAACAATGGCTTGCAGATCATGGAAGGGATGGGGAAATGGGGGAGAGGAGGGGGAGCAGTTGGAGAGGTTGAAGGAGGCAAGGCAATGGTCAGAGATGGAATGGTGTTCGAAGAAGAGATTGGAGACAGAACAGTTCCTAGAGAACACGAGATCAAGAGAGTGACTATCAGTGTGGGTGGGGGAGTTAGTCCAGAGGTGGAGATTAAAGGAGGAGGCTTAGGAGAGGAAGCGAGCGATGCAAGGCTGAGAGGGTGCATCAATATGAATATTGAAGTCACCAAGGATGAGTATGGGAATGTCATCAGAGAGGAATAAGGTGAGCCAGGACTTGAACTCAGAGAGAAAAGAGGATAGGGAGCTGGGGGGCGGTAGATGACAGCAACATGGAGGTGGAGAGGGGAGTAGAGGCGTACATAGTGAGCCTCAAAGGAGGGGAAGGAGAGAGAGGGGGGAGGGGTTGAAAGTGGCAGGAAAAGGCGAGGAGGAGGTCCACGCCACCACCGCCTTTGGAGCAGGGCTGATGGGAGAAGGAGAGGCCTCTGTAGGAGAGGGTGGCAGGGGTGACAGAGTCAATGGGGGAGATCCAGGTTTCAGTGAGGGTGAGAAGGTGAAGGGAGTGAGAGAAGAAATGATCATGGATATAGGGGGCTTTAATAGCAGAGGATCGACAGTTCCAGAGGGATCAGGAGAATGGGAGTTGATCAGGGGGAGACAGGGAATGGGGATGAGATATGGGGAAGGGGGGCGATGGGATCGGCAGGAGATGGGCATTGGGGCAGATGGGGAGGGTGTAAGAGGTGGTGGGGGAGGAGAAGGAGGATGTGTGAGGATGGTGGGGTGAGATGATAGGCATAGCGGGAGGCAGGAGGAGAGGGGAAAGAAATGGAGGGAGAAGCAGGAGAGAGGGTATGGGGAGGGAGGGGAAGAGAGGAGGAAAGGGGTGAGAGACAATGACAGGCATCTTGGTGGGTGCACAGATACAAGATGGTACCAGGCATGAAGGAACTTCCTTGGAGAATGCCTCAGTCTTTCAGAGTTGCTGACGGCAACGCTTGTTCCCTGCGTGTCCCCAGGCCAAGCCACCACAGCTTAGTGGTAGCATGCTCTCTCCACTGACATCAGTATTTTGAAATGGATGGGGCTCTACCACTGTGGACCCTGCGAACGGGCCCAGCCAATGGGTGACACCCTTTGGATGTCGCCCTTCGGCTGGCACTGAAGGGCTGACGCCCAAAAAGCCCCTGGATAACTCAGTACCTGGAGGAGGAAAAAGAGCCTATTGGCGCCAGCCACTCCTAGTGCATCCCTCCCATTCCCCAGCTCTGCCCAGGTGCAAAGACTCCACCCCAAAGGGCCCCTGCCCCTGGATAAATCAGTACCTTACTCCGCACCGCCGGCCCCCCCCCCCCCCGTTGACTGGGTCACCCTCTAGTTGCTCCACAGAAATATGCATAATTTTTTAAGCATGGTGTAATTGGATGGGGGGGCAGTAGGGAGGCATTCAAAAGTAGAGGTTGGAAGAAATGGTGTATTCATGAAGAGAAGGAAATCTATGACAACAGACGTAACTTTGAATGCAGTTACTTTGTATTAGCCAGCCATGGAAAAAACTTAGTGGGAATTCAAGAATTATTTTGCTCTTCCTTGGTAATACGTGATGATTGCTTGAAGTGGGTCATCCTATGTACATACACACAAGTATATACCCCATCAGCTAAATTCAGCTCTCTCATTAGTTTTCAGTGGACATGGTACAAAGTGGAGCAAATTTTCAGTTTTTCACACAGAGATATGAAGCGAAGACCTGATCCAAAGCCCATTTAAATCAATAGAAACTTTCTCACTGATCTTTGATCAGACCCCCCCACTGCAGAGACACTGACTGAGAATACAGCAAACAATAAAATGGATGCTGATGAAAATGTTTAGCTAGTGCGGTACAGCAAAGGCAGCCCAGTGTGAAATGAAGGAGTAAAGCCCTTTAAGCAAAGAGATCCAGGTCAGTAGGGAAGCAACACATAAGGTTCAGAATCGCTGGAAAATCAGAGGGACAAATTTGTCAACGTATCAGCAATGAGGTTACACAAGTTATTTGGTAACCTCTGATTATCACACGTTGGCCTGTAGGATCATCACACCAGTCATGAATATAACTCTACATAGTTGACGCAGTCCTCTTCGGGTGTGAGGGATACATCACTAGGGATGGGTGAACGCAGTTCGGAAGTTCGGAGTTCAGACCGGACTCAGTCTGTTCGGACGACCGAACCTGAACCCGAATCTGAACACGAACTGACCGAACCGAACTAGATCCGAACGTCAAAATAACCGAACAGTTAGGTCAGTTCGGATCGCATTCTGGTGAGTTCGTGTGGCAAAAAAAGTGTCACTGGAAAGTCAAACTTGATAGGGAGGGGGAGCCATCTGAGGAGCACCAGGCTTCCAGGCACCAGGGGTGGAGAGGCTTGAAGTAGCAGCCAACCTACCCAATCACCATTCCTTTTTGCCTCAGACCACTGGCTTCGCACTCTGCGATTGGCCACAGGCTAGGCTGCATGGAACCAATGGGGCTTGCGGTGAGGCGGGCGCAGCAAGAAACAAAACTGATTGCCTCCCCCCTTCCCAACACCTTCTGAGCTAGTCACTGTTCCTGAACGGCAGGTGTTTCAGAAGGCTCCCTCTTCCGGCAGTTTTGGTCTGCTCAATCCATTGCCATCCTCCTCCTATTTCACCCATCCAACCCATTTACCTTCATAGTTTCATTTATTTAGATTATATTAGATAGATTTAGCTGTAATTTTTATTTTTTACCCATCCCTGTGTTCTCTCTCTCCCTATCCTCCATTGAATCCATCCCTCATTCCCTTCCCCTGTTTTTTTATATATTAGAGTAGGATTACATTGATTTAGGTTTTATATCAGTTTTTGTACCCCTCCCTGTGTTGTTGTGAGCTGTCTGTGTCCCCCCAGCCCCTCCATCCCTGTGTAATATTGTATATTTATATATAGAGAGAGATTATAGTAGTTAAGTAGAAGTTAGTTATTAGTTAGTTAAGTTAGATTAGTTATAGTTTATAGAGATCAGTGATTCAGTTTTAGAGTGTGTTTGTACGACTAGGTGTTCGATATTCCATTTAGTTGCATTGGTTTTATCATAGATAGTTAATAGGAGTTAGATTTATAATATAGATATATATAATAGATTAAAAAAAATAAAATTAAAAAATTGTTTTTAGAAAATACTTGTGCATTCTTTTGGTGGGAGAAATGGAGAAGCGAGGTAGGAGAGGGCGAGGCCGGTCTGCTGCCCACAAGTCAGGCAATGAGGCACGTGGCAGAGCTGGCAGGGGCCATGCCAGCAGAGTGCCAGCAGGCAGAAGCAGCAGCCCATCACCACGCCCCAAGCTGCGCAGGCCTGATTATGGGTTTTCCTCTCCCAGCACTAGTGGCACTAGTGCTCCCAGTGGCACTAGGAGCCAGGGGGTTAGGCGTTGTCTCCTGGCAGCGTCCTCCACTGCCATGCAGGGCACTGTAATGTCTGCATTGCAGGCGGCTGAGGCTGTCTCATCTGCGGCTACAGGTGCAGGCGACTCAGTGCCTGAAGCTCCTCAGGGACCACCATTGTCCCCTGACTCCCCCATAATTATAGAGGCAATCTCCCAAAGCAGTCCAGGGCTGATGGATCTCACCCCGGCTGCTAGAGGCAGGGCCCAATCCCCGGGCAATGGAAGAAGGGAGCGTAGCAGCAGCAGCAACAGCAGCAGCAGCAGCTATAGGGGGCAGGGGTAGAGTGCTTCTCAGAGTGGGAGCAGCATGAGGAGTCCTGCAGCCTCCGTCACTCTGTTTGGGGATGGGGACAACAATGCAGAGATTTTGGTGAAGGAAGTCTCTGTATCTGGTGCTCTTGAGGTGATGGCTGTCCCTCAATGAGCTGTGTCACCAGAGCCACCATGTCCTGCCCCTCCCTGGAGTGCGTCACCAGAAGGCAGGAGGGACTAAAAAATCATGGGTCTGGGAGCATTTTAATGTGCAGGCAGATGATCCACGGGAGCTGCAGTGCACTTTGTGCAATAAGGTGGTGAAGCGTGGGCAGGGGCTCACCAACGTGGAGACAACCACCATGTCGAGGCACCTGAAATAGTGCCACAGTGCTGCACTGCTAAGCGGGGAGGCAGGGTCAGTGGATCATAGTGGGTTCCTGACCCAAGTGGCTAGTCATTCGCCTCCTTCATTGGGCAACCGTCCTGCTCCAGCAGCTGCATCTAGCAGCAGAAGTATCACTGCTAGGGGGGAGCAGCAGGAGCAGCAGCCTCACCAGCAGCATCAGCCCACAATGGAGGAGCTGGGATGGGGACAACTGCCAAGGCCATCGACAGCTGGAGGGTGGCGTGACTTTCAAAAGAAAGCCACGCGCCTGTTGGGTGAGATGATCGCTCTCAATGGTCAGCCCTTCTCCACTGACAGGGACACTGGGTTTAAGTGGCTGATGGGGTTCCTGGCCCCACAGTTTAAGCTGCCATCCCGTACCACCCTGAGTCATATGATGGTGCCATCCCTGTATGGGGTTTTGAAGGAGCAGCTGGCTGGGACTGGGGGTGCCACTGTCCATTTCACCACTGACCTGTGGTCCAGCCAGAATGCCCAGCGCACGTACCTGGTGGTGACAACGCACTGGTGGCAGGACCCGGAGTCGGCATTTGACAGTGGCATGAGGGGTCCTGAAGCAGGGTATAGGTGCGCCCTGCTTCAGGCGGAAGTCATGGACTGCCCCCACACTACCAGAAACATAGACGCAGCCCTGAATGCTGTGGTGGAGGAGTGGGTCACACCAGGTGCACCGTTCACCCCGGGGTGTGTGGTGACCAATAATGCAGACAAAATACTCAAGGCAGTCCGCGATGGGGGCTTCACGAGCATCCTTTGTGCCACACACACCCTCCAACTGGTGGTCAAGAACGCTCCGGGCTTGGGGGATAAGGGGATTGGGGAAGGCACCCTTAGATCCCTGATCCAGTCGGGAAGGAGCTGTCTGGGTTATTTAATCCCAACGTGAAGGGCAGCAAACTCCTCAGGGCCAAGCAGGCAGAGCAAGGCTGCCCAGTACACCAGCTGGTGCAGGATGTCTCCACCAGGTGGAATTCCACCTTCCTGATGCTTGAGTGGCTTGTGGAAAAGAAAGCTGCCTTGCATCAGGTGCAATTGGACACAGACAGCGGGGCTCCTCCAGACTTCAATGGGGCACAATGGGAGATCCTCTCCCAGATGGTCTTCGTTCTGCGACCATTCCTGGAAATGATGGAGACCATCAGCTCCTCCATGACCACAATCAGCCAGGTGACCCCTCTGGTCCAGAGTCTCCACCGGAGTCTTGAGGAGATTCTGCAGGGGCAGGATTGCAGCCCTCGGGGCAAGAAGCGGGGCTGACGTAGTTGGGCTGGCACAGAAGCTAAAGACAGGCCTGAAGGCGAGGTTTGATGAGCTCCTGCTGCAGGGGGAATATGTTTTGGGAACAATGCTGGACCCCAGGCTCAAGGGCAGCATGGCATGCAAGTCATCTCTCTATGGCCTCTGGAAGGATGATCTTGTGGGAAGGGTCCGGAAGGCAGGGCGGGCTCTTTACAGTGCGTGGCAGCAGCAGAAGCAGGATGTCCCTGGGGATGGTGGGAGTGGGAGCAGCTGCCCCTTTCAGTCAGCGGGGTCTATCCCTGCCTCCAGGCCTAGTGGTACAAGCAGCAGCAGCAAGATCAGAAGCAGCAGCAGCACCCCCTACTGCCAGCAGCTCCTCCTCTGTGCAGACCACTCTGGGGGGCATGGGGCCCAGCAAAAAATGGCAGACAGCATGGCTGAGGGCAGTGGGGGCGGTGGTGCCCAGGGACAGCTAAAAGAGGGAGTACGATGGTGCCTCAGCAGCAGTTGAGACCTATCTGGATGAGGAGCCGTGCATCGATCCCAACAGTGATCCCTTGGCCTACTGGGTCGGCAAGACTGACGTGTGGCCAGGGGATTATTGTCCTGCCCACCAACTAGTGTCCCCACCGAGCGGGTGTTCTCTGTGGCAGGGGACATTTGCTCCCCACACTGCCTGAGACTGGGGGCCAAGTTGGTGGAGCAGTTGTTGTTCCTAAAGGTGAACCTTCCGTTGCTGGGATTCCCGGAGCTTCTCCTGCACATTAGGACAAGGAGTCATGGTGTAGTATCACACGCCATCCCATGCCAGGGGCAGTCAGGACGGGACTCCTCCTCCTCAATCTGGGCTAGGGCTACTGCTCCTATGCTGCTGAGATGCTGTCCCTCCCTCTCAATGCATGGCACCCGCCATGCCCCTCTCTCTCTCTCTCTCTCTCTCTCTCTCTCTCTCTCTCTCTCTCTCTC
>QEPC01002194.1:665906-686182 GCA_003113815.1 Sphenodon punctatus | reverse complement strand
CTGCCGGCATCAGAGATGCTCTAGGCCTTCCGGGGAACTTCCAGGTTTCCCCGGAAGGCCTACAGCGTCTCTGACGCCGGCAGCCACAGCCGGCGCTGAGGCCGCCGGAACGTCCGCCGCTGCCGCCGCACCCAGAGCTGAACTAAAAGTACTGGATCCAGTGGGAACTTGTAGTAGGATGAGCCCTGGGGGGGTGGGGGGTGTTAAACCCCCCCCAGGGATCAGGTCTATACTTACCGGCTGCTGCTGGGATGCCGCGGCCGCTGCTGCTGGGGGGGCTCTTGAACTTGCCCACCGGAGGGGAATTTTTTTTTTTAAATCCAGGCTGGGCAGGGTGGGTGGGGGGTGTTCCCCCTTCAACTCGCACAGGCTGGGAGGGGGAGGGGGAGGAATTTTATTCCATTGATTTCAATGGGGACACAGTGCCCCCATTGAAATCAATGGAATAAATCTGGTACCGGTATACCGGATTTAATCCGGGAATCTGTTTTTTTGGGAACCGGAAACCGGTGAATCCGGTATCCGGTAATTGCCCCGGGGTCCCACCGCTAGTGATTATACCCTTGTATATAGCTTTGGTGAAACAGTTACTGGAATACTACTACAGGTCCACACTTTAGAAAAGGCTTAGATAAACCCCATGAGAGACATCTATGTCTAACAATGGTTGTTTTTACACACACCTTAAAGTGCTGGTCTTTCAATCCTCTGGGTTTAAACATCCACAATTCAGCTCTTGGATGCATTCTCCACACACACATGCTGCCCTGAGGCAGCCTGCAGTAGTGGCACTGGGGAGCTCCGTTGCAGAGGAAAGGTGTTGCAATGGAAACCACATGACCATGGCTGCTAGGAGCAAAGCAGTTTACCAGGAGAACATTTTACAAATGCAAGTTCTGAGAGAAACCTGGATGTTACAGGATCCAGATTGGTAAAACAACAGAGATCAAGGACTTCTTAAATTTTATTTATTTATTTATTTATTTAGACATTTATAACCTGCCCATCCTGCCACAGGCAGCTCTGGGTGGCACACAACATAAAACTTTTACATTAAAAGAACTTTTAAAATAAACAACAGGGAGGTATAAAAAATGCCCCACCATCCAAACCCATTCCCCCCACCCTACCCATCTTCCCTCCTGAAAGCCAGGAAAAAAAGTCACGAAACAATCCATGGTAATATCTGGAAACTCAAAGAGCTGAGTGTTTACGATCCAGGTGAGTGATTTAGACACAGAGAAAGTAGACATTGCAGCAGCAAACATGCAGGAGAAAGGTGTGTGTAAAAACATCTTTTTTTCTTCCACAACGTACTGTTTGTACTGTACAGTGTAGCAAGCCTTTTAGAGCTGCACTCTAGACACCTGCACCTGCCCTCTTGCTCCAAAACATGTCAACACCAAGTGCTGTCTCCACTACCTCAACACATTTTTGTGGAGGAGTACTGCTCAAATATGACACAGCCTCAATCTTACAGACGAGGGACATCAAAAAGGCAGGAAAAGGCAAGGTTAGCTCTGTCTAGTGCTGAAACTCACTTTCACGTTTCTTGCAAATCTCAGCAAGACCCGACTTTTCACTGACATTTGAGAGAATGGATTGAGAATTAGCCAATTCTCGACTCATTCTCATGCGGCCGAACACTGGCCATTCTGCACATGCACAGCTCCCAGTGGCCATTTTGCACATGCGCAGAATAGTTTTAGGGTTTTGAGAATCTTGCGAGATTCTCGAGAACCCTAAAATACCCCCAAACTTTGTGCATATGCAAGATTTCCACCAGGGGCCCACACATGCAAAGAATGGCTGTGACAGCCATTTCATGCATGCATACAGCATTTTCAATACTTTTGCAAGATTTTTGCAAACCATAGCGAGGTCTCACCAGGTTTGTGAGAATCATGTGAGAATGATTCCTGTTTTCGTTTCAGCCCTAGTCCTGTCTCCCTAATGTTTCTGATCTCAGGATTTAATAAAGTCTGACCCCGATCATTATAATATGGTTGCAAACTGCCAGTAGCCCCTGCTGTCCACATTCTTTCCATTCTCCAAAACCCAAATGCATCAAAGAGGATACAGAGAAGACCCAGAAGAATGAATCAGGGGCCGTTATCCCAAACCCGTTCCATGTGGGATCTGCTAGGATTCCATGCAGGGCAATGTCTCTGCTATGGACTCGTGAGCAGGTTGCGTGCATGTGCGGGTTGCGTGCAGGTTCCATGGGCCATGGGATTGACCCCATCTATCAGAGAACAAACTTTTCAGTACTATCTGCCCATGAGGTTTCTACAAGGACATGCAGAGAGGTATTCTTGGTGATTGCCCCACAATTAAGGAACCCCCTCCACTTAGAGAGCCATCTGAGCCCAAGCCTGCTCATCTTCCAGAAGTGATGTAAGATCTTTTTGTTTAGTCAGGTGTTTGCTAGGCAGAGTAGGATTGGTTGGAGAAGAGTTAAGGAAGAAATTTGGAGGGGGATGGTTTATGGGTTTTTTTTAAAGATAGTTTTATGTTGCAAGCTGCCCTGAGCCTTAATGGATAGGACAGGTAAAAATTGGAATACATAAATAACATTATATTTAGGGTTTTTCAGACATGATGCTGCCACACATACCCCGTGTCCCGTGTTAATTCCTACGTCACGTGTATTGGCCATCCCTGGGTAGGTGGACACACTTCTACCCCGAAGCAGGGTAGCCCATTACCATGTTTTGGAGGTCGGAAAATGGCAAGGAGAAGGTTCGTGGTTGCAGCTACCACTGGCATGGGAAAACATGGCCAGACGCAGTGTCACGTCAGTTCGCCACAACCTGAGGCATGGATAGATAGCCCTGGCCAGAAAGGGGTAGGACATGCTCAATAAAGCAGCATCAGGCTATCACCCAGAAAAATTAAAGGGCTGGCCCGACAATGACGGACTCACAATGGTGGAAGAGGTGGAGCAAGAGGAGCCCCAAGCACAGCCAACAGGTCCAGTTCGGTGGCAGCAGCTCATGGCCACCTGGGTGAGGCACAGTATGAGGAATGGCTGTATGGTAAAGGGGGTGGGGGGGATGGCTTGACCAATGTCAAGGTGGTTGATGCAAATCTATGCCCTCGTCCCCAATAGGGAAATAAAGCTGTAGCTGTCCAGGACGCCCCACCAGCCCCAACCCAGGATGCAGTCGACTGCCCACGTACACGGGGAGATACCTGGGGCCACTAGAGATGCTAGCCTTCATCAGATTATGGGGGGGAAGAACAGACCCAGCAAGATCTGGTTATGTGCCACCAGAATGCTCTGGTCTTCAAGACCATATTGCGCAGGATGACACAAGTGGGGTTCCACAGAACAGGAAAACAATGTCAAAGCAAAGCAAAAGAGCTCAAGTGGGGCTATAAGGCAATTGTTGATAACAACAATAAGTCCAGGCACAGGGCACGCACAAGCCC
The DNA here is from genome assembly GCA_003113815.1 of Sphenodon punctatus. NCBI lineage: Eukaryota > Metazoa > Chordata > Lepidosauria > Sphenodontia > Sphenodontidae > Sphenodon > Sphenodon punctatus. Next base: position 682,747 of record QEPC01002194.1, on the reverse strand, counting down.
TTATCACGACCTCCTAGATTGGTTCCTGTGAGTGAGGGGTCAATATTGGCACAACACATCATGGGCTCCACTGCATCTGAGGGTCATGCCAGGGTTGACCTGGCCCTCCATGCCTCCAGAGCCTGAATAGCCATGCCTGGGTGCCTAGAATCCTTCCGATGATGATCCCAGTCCATCGGTCCATGATGATCATATCCTTGCGACCCCAGCACGCTGCCCCACTGCCTTCAGATAGCGATTCAGAGGCCTCAGAATCCAACATGCTCCCGATGCTGACAGACAGTGCAACAACAGCCAACAGGGAGTCAATGCTGGCTGCAGACACCTGCTCTGGATCTGAGGGTAAAAACACAATGAGGATTGGATGGGCGGGGGGGGAGGGGGGAGTTGAATTGGGGCTAATGTGGAGTGCAATGCGTCAATCAGGCACATGCCTGGAGTGGGGGATGTGAAGGGGAATGGGTGAACAAAGGGGTAAGCACATGGGATCATATCATACGCCTAATCAACCCATTGCATGCCCTCAGGTGCCAGGGAGTATACGGAGACCTCTGATGTGGAGGAAGCAAGCGATGCTGGATTGCCCGTGGACGCAATGGCGTGTCTCGATGATGGTAGGCAAAGGACAATCAGAGGAAATGGAGGGGGGGAACGCAGTAATGGAAGGGTGATGGGGGGTTGAGAGGTGATGTATGTGCATAAATATTCCCATGATGAGGGGTCATGACCACACCCATGACACAAACCAGCCTAATACCTTTTACCCTCATATGCAGGGAACCAGGAACCCCGGATAGGTAAGCAAAGTGGAAGGGATGTGCCACCAGCAGCTGAAGATAGATACGGTTACATCGAGGACCATCAAAATATGGGCCACTGTTCCTGGGAGGGGTGGGAAGGGGGGTGGGAGGGAATGGCTGGACCCATACAGATATACCCCCCCATTCTACCTAGGCACCCCAATGTCACGTCCACTTAAAGAGCTGTTTACACTGCCCCATCTCCCAAAACACAGTAACCTGGATACCCTCACCCCCTATCCAAACCACCAAACTGCTAGTGATAATGAACAGGTATAATAACTTCCAGCTATGGGAGCATTGAATAATCACTTGTCCACTACCCCTCCCCCACAGAGTATCTAGCCCATGGCGAGGATGTCCTGATGGGGCCTGTATATGGAGCTGAGAGGATGAGGCAGAACCATGGAAGGGCTTGCCAGTGCCATGAAGACCTGGTGGAGGATCTCCTTCAGATGTGGACCAGGCAGGGGGAAGATATTAGGGATGCCATCCAGCACATGGAGGTGGGGAAGGATAGGTCAATGCAGTAGCTGGCTGTTAACCAAAGAAACCTCCTTTCAGAAATGAGGAAGGACAGGCGGTTGGAGAAGGGGGACTGGAACAAACACCTCCAGTGGATCGATACCCTCCAGCAGTCACTTTAGAGAATGCATCAGCAACACACACAGTGAATGGATGAATCACTGAACCTCGGAAGGTCCCTCCTCATCCACATCGGGGCTGCTGGCACCACGATCACTGAAGCTGGCTACTGTTGCCCAGACCTGACCCACCTCATGCCCCACCTCCATGTGCCCCATCTAATCCCCCCCCCCAGGAAGCAAGCACCATCAGCCAGACCCTGGAGAGCCTGTATCCAAAACCAGGTCCCTGCTCTGTGGCTGGAGACAGCCATACCCTCCACCAGCCAGCAGGGAACCAGTCAGTGGGCACCACACTTAACAGCAGCTGGAGATGGAAGGCAACTGGATGCATCTGTCACGTCACATGATTCGGAGGCTAATGAATCATCAACCTCCCCTCCAACCACCAAGCCACAAGAGGGGGCACCCAAAGAAGTCCAAGGACGACAGAGGAAAGGGCAAGTGCTAAAAAGGTATAACTAGTAATACAAATTTTACCTGCATAATTATAAATAAAAATAAATAAATAAATATAATTATGCTCTTTTTGGTTGTTATTATTGGATGAGGGCCTTTAGCTTGATTGTAACGCGTTGATATGCATGCACCAGTCAAGGATCCATGGAAGGCAGGTGACTACTGGAAGTCACCCGTCAGACTTTTTGCCCCCCCCTCTGCCTGCCCATCCCTCCCCCACCCCCATGTACCACACCCCAACCCCTAAAATGCTCCTGTCTATGGTCCTGACCCTTTAACCGTGATGGATGCTCTGCAGTATTCATCTAGTTCTCGGGTGTTGATTTTTCACACAGTTTGGGCTGTGGAGGAAGAGTGCATAAGGTGACTGGATACTGGTATGTGATGAATGTACTGAGTGGCGTGTCTGTAACCTGCACTTTTTTCATACCAATCGGAGTGCAAGGATAGTTATGTGATGGTGAGGGTCTGGGTTCAATAACAGATCCCATATGGGTGCTAATAGGACAGCTGGAGCAGGAGAGGGATTAGGCACAAACATGGTGTGGTGCTCCTAATCTATGCCAGACCATGGTCCAGGCATGACACATCGGCTCAGAGATACCCGTATCCTCTTCACGTAGTGGTCCTCTTGAGTTATCCTCCTGTTTGTAGAGGGATGCACTGGTCCAGGTGTACGACGAGGCACCGGGTTGTCACGTGCAGCTGCATGTGTCTCGCATATATTATGCAGCATGCAGCTGGCTCCAATCATGAAAGCAACAGTCTCCACTTTAAAGTTGAGGCATGTGGCCAGGCATCTCCAGCGTTGCTTTAGGGTCCCAAACAACCTCTCCACAACTGTGCGGGCAGCGCATAAACTATTGTTATAGATCACCTACTTCAGGGTTCGGGCCACCAGGAAAACCTTCATTAAACATTGGAGGATTGGGTAGGCAGGGTCCCGATGACCAGGGGCATTGCCACCCCCTCTATATGGGTCATGGTGGGATTTCCAAACTCCCCCATGTACATGCGGGCAAACATAGGGGAGATGGCAAGGATCTGTGCATTATGGCTTCTTCCAGAGTACCCAGTGAAGATGTCAGTGAAGCAGCCTCTGTTATAGACAACCACCTGGAAATGTAGGAAGTGATACCCATGGCGATTGAGGAACTCTGCTGTTCCATCATTCAGGGGCTTCAGGATCTCGATGTGTGTACCATCGATCACACCGAGGCAGTTTGGAAAGCTTGCTGTTTGGAACCCGGTCATGACCTGGCGCTGGTCCATGGGCTGGATCACCTGGTCAAGTAGCACTGCCTCCATGATCTCCCAGAAGTCAAGGATGATGGTAGAGACAGAGTTGATCCCCACTCCAAACTGCTGTGCAACTGATCTTCAGGGATCCAGTGTGGCCAGGGACCATATGGTGTGGTGCAATGTTGTACCACGGGGATGTGTGCTCGCATATTGGTGCAGCCTCGCTGAAGCCATGGGGAAAGGCAGTGCACTATCCTCATGACTAGAGTTCATTCCATTTGGAAGTTCACATGCCATGCTTCATCATCCCACCCATCGAGCACCCTCGACCACCTTTGGGCAGCTTGGGGAACTATCCAGTGGCAGCGATCGATGGGCATTTCCATGTAGATCCTGGTGGTGGCTGCAGCATTGTGCCACTGCAGGCTCCAGGTGATCCACTGTGGCTGGCCATTGTTCTGGTGCCACACTGAGATGATCCATCTCATGCAGCATAAATGTGACAGTGCCAGGAGACCTGCTATGTGCTGCCTACTCGTGAATGAGCTCCGAGTCCTGAACAGTGTGTCCTGTTGCTCGAGCAGGGCCAGGAGGATCGTGCATGATCTCTCGTGTAGCTCGACACCAGTTATAGTGAGGAGCTCATGCTACCGGAACCACTCCATGATGCAGTGAAGTAGACACCTCCAGAAGGCTACCTTCCCCATATCCATGGTGCAGATCACAAGAAGAGAGAGCAGTAAGGGTAACTCGACCACGAGGGCATTGTATATGGTACTGTTCTGAGGCAAGCTAAAGCAGAGGAGCCTGTGCCAAATCCTGTTCTATATAGGTGCTATTTGGTGACCTCATGGTTGGCACCACACCCCTAGCCTGTGCCCTAACCATCACGGTCTCTGTAATCAGTGTATGGGGTTGCGGGCCTGCAGCAACCCTCCCAGTAGCTATGTGCATCAATGTGTTACCACAGCCCATATGCACCTCGATCACTTTCATAGCTCCTGCATTCCTCGAACATCTCTGACTCCTACTCCCCACTCAATCCCTGAAACTGCCCTTGGTGTCTGCATGCCACCCTTATCCTCAGACCTTGTGGGAGTGCTGGAAACCTCTGTGTGAGGTCTCCCGAGGAGGGGGGAAGAAGGGGGAGCCCACGGGCCTGACCAGCAGCTCCCTCTGTCCACGCAAGGGACTCCTGTGGGAAGGGGGTGCACACGTTTGGACTGGAAAAGAAGTTCCCTCAGGTTGTAAGGTGGCCCACAAAGTCTCGTTAGAGACAGGGCCGTGTCATCATAGGGAATGGGATCAGTAAAAGCATGTGCAAGCCCCCTCCTTCGCCCACCGGGGGACAAGGTCCCTGCCCGCACGTCCAAACCCCACACCCTTCCAAACCCACAGTGACAGGGGAAGAACACCATGTTTGGAATAAGTGCGGGAGGGAGAGAGAGTCCAAGATGCGGGAAAGGGAACAGGGGGCAACTCCCACCAACCTCAAGGAAAGACACTCAGGGCTACCGGGAAGTAGGGTCGCAGTGAACACAAAAGACAACGCACACTTACAGACAGCCACTCACTCACCCGACACTCCACTCACGCACGCCACACACTCTCCTCGCACTCTCACACTCTCTCCGTAGTAATAGGGATCTCTATCGCACGCAACGCTCTGGGGGCCAGCTTCACAGTAACACTGATCGCCGGCAAATGCAAACAGTGCCTGCCTGCCTTAAATACCCTTGGCTCCGCCCCTTCATGCGTGCAGCCGCGCTGAGCATCTCAACGTCGTTCCTGGCCCCGCCCCCTGTTCCTCCGATGCTGGGGCGTTTTTCCTAGCGCTGTCTTGCTTTGGCTGCTCTACTTCCGGGTCTCGGGAAACGCCGCCTCCTCCCTCCCCTGCTAGTGATACCTCACGGGGTGCACCCAGATCTGGGGCGTCATTCTCTAGAGGGTAGTTCTGGGGTTCGGGGTCCTTGCCTTTCCCACGGGACCCCCTTCGCCCCACGCCCTGACACTCTGTCTGGCTCCAGTTCCCACTGATGCACCTAGTCTCATTCCTTCCTTCCTTCTTGGAGCAAACCAGTCATGGCTGCTAATGGCTCTGGCACTGGTCCTCATTTCCAGGGCCATCCCAGCACCCGTTCTTGGAGTGTTTGGGCCACCATGTCCCTGGCAGACTTGTGGCACAGAGGTGACATACGGCAACTGCTTTGCTCTTCAGATAGTGCAAGGACTGGGTATGACCTCTTGAGGTCTGAGCTCCTGTCACTTGGACATCCTGTAAGTGGGCCAAAGTGCTGGGTCCAGGAGCTAGGGCTCTGGCCCTTTGTCGATGCTGTTCCACCCTCCATCCGTGGTGCTGGTACTCCCTGGGGCCTGGTGGAGATCCTCACATTGTGGGAGAGCTGTGTGCTGCCCGGCTTTAGTCATTGCCTTGTAATGGAGGGGCCCTCCCTTTGCCTCTCACTCACCCAGGCAATCATCGGGGCCCATGGGCATGGGTGATCTCACAGCACCTGCCTCAATTATCTTCTGGAGCTGGGTCTACTTGATGGCCTCCCCAGTGGGACATATCAGCTGGAAGAGTCTTCAGGCGCCAATCTCAGGGCTTTCTATGATGTGTGGACTCGCCCTGATGTGCAGGTGGGCATGACCTTTGGGGATCTTTTTGAGCCATATTACCTGGTCGCGTACCATATGGGGGAGCAGGGCTACTGGAGAGGTATGCTCTTATATGGAGCATGTCGAAGGGCCAACGCTCTCTCCCCACTGTGCACAGTTTCCATGGAATTGACAGCTGGTGGTTCTTGGAGTCTGTGCTCTACATGGTGAGGAGCCAGATGGGACCTGATCCTGTCTCCTAATGCAGTACCTCATGACAGTGGTGCCCCCTCTATCATCGTGGATTGGTTGAGATGTGCATCGATGGCCAAGCCCCTGTATTTACTGACGGACATTTTGAGGGATTCACTTCCCTATCCCCCTGTGCCTTTTTGAAATGTTACTATTCTCCATAGGTCAGTTTTGTTGGGAGCGTTGATGTGCCTAATGATTCTTCCTGCTGGGACATAGGTTATCTGCTTTGCTAGCTGCACTGTATACCGGACTTTCAAATAAAATTGTCCCTTGCTCTAGAGGCTTCCATCTTTGTGCTTTACAAGGTAACGATCAGCAGCCCGTATGCTCGGGCACTCTATGATTTTGGCTGTTTGCAACCGGCTCTCCCTGCCGCCCTATGCTCGTCTGTGAGCATAGTCATGAGCTGGCTGGGCTTCATTTGCCCTCGATATGCCATGACTGCATGCCGACATTGGGAGCATAGCTTGGGGATGGATTAACCATGGCATGGGGACATTGTCATGTTTGTTATGCTGCTACAGACTGAAAGGAATACTCCACGTCCCGTGCTGGCATTCGGGTCCCATCACATTTTTTCAGCCTTATGCCCCACCCCGTGGGGTCGGCAACACGCTGGAACAGAACGATGCGTGGTGGCCACTCCCCCGCGTTACTTCTGAAAACACCCTTACATTAAATTATTGGATTTTTTTTTAAAAAAGAATTGGGACTCTGCCTAGCTTATTACAAAAAGAGGAAAGAGAGGTATTTTTATTGTTGTATTCATGAGCGGAAAGTATTGGTACATTCATGAGGGGAAAGTATTGGTTATTAAAGGATTATATAATCTAGCCCAGGAAAACATAAGAAAACCCAGAAGCTGGAAGATAAAGGTAAACAATTTCAAATTAAAAATAAGGTGCACATTTTATTATCCACCACTTGCAGTCTTCAAAGCAGGACTAGATACCTCACTGAAAGATATATTTCATCCAAATAAGATTTACCTTATTTGAAATATCTCAAAAAAAATTTGTTGGCCTCTGTTATTCTGGAAGTTAAACAGGATGATTTAATAGTCCCTTCTTATCTTACAATGTATCCATGAATATGTAAGAGAAGGCTAATTGATCTGAAATATATATGGAGGAATTAAATCATGTTTCTGTCTCTCTCGCACCATAATTGGACTTAAATGGGTGCCTGAAGAAACAAGTAAACCCATCAAATTTGCACTACACAAACCAAAAATAGTGGTTCGGGTAGTGGTATTATTCATTCTGGGTTTTCATTTTCCAGTTTGGATATTTCAGTATTTCAATCACATCATTTGGCAATATTGGCACTATTGTGCATGCACAATTGCCAACAACAATGTATCAGAAATACTTAAAATACTGAAATACCAAAACAACCAAACTGAAAATCTAGAGGGGGTGGGAGGGAGAGAAAGAGATGAAATACTTGAAAAATTGGATACGTAGTACCCAGTATTGATCACTATTTTGTGTTCTACTTTTGTAAATCACCCTGAGCCTTCAGGGAAGGGTGGGATATACATTTTAATTAATTAATGAAACAATGTTCGAGTAGCTAAAAGGTTACCCAAAATGCAAATAATACCTGTGAATAATAAACCCACTACTCCCTGTTTTATCACTAATCACAACCATGGTTACCGTTTTGATTGCAGTGACTATGCAATGAGTGCAGGGCTATGCCAAAAGGATTAGATTTCTTTCGGAGCCTCAGGCTAGAATTTCAAATCTTCAAAACCAAAATTCATAGCCAGACTTTTGAAAAGTGCTGAACATCCCACAGCTTCCTTTTAATGTGATTTTTATAGAAGCATAGCATGCTGGGTTAAAATCTGGCTCAAGATGGAATAGCTAAGATGATCTTAAACTGTTTAGATTATTCTAGCTGGTAATGCCAGGGAAGGGGAACTCCTCACCACCCAACCTTTGGTGGTTTATTTAATTATTTATTTAGCCTCTTTACAATTCTGGTAACTGGTCCTTATGGATCAGTTACCCTACCGAAAAAAAATTATAGGGTAAGCTCAGGTGAAGAGGGTGCAAATGCAGGCAAAGAGTTGAGGACAGATGGATGTTGTCAGATCCCTCTACAGGTGGCTATGCAGGGATCCCCCTCAGCCACATACCCGAGGGAAACGCGGCCTCCACAACAAGAAGCATCAGCATGGAAAGACTCCACCCCCAGGATCCACTGCCCCGCTGAGGGCTACACAACAGCAAGCGAACTTACCAGCAAGGCAGGGTGACGGCACAGAAACAATGGCCGTCCCCCCCACAGCAACATTGGACGCACGCAAAGACGCATCAAGCGTACCGCCGCTGCCCGTTCCAGCCACACCCCCTCCACTCCCACTGCGGCGCTGATTTATTGCCAGGGATGGAGCCACGGTACGGACATATTTATGCCCTTTCTGGGCCCGAACTGAAGACTCTCAAGGAATACATTGATGAGAGTTTATGCAGAGGCTTTATTTGCCATTCCTCCTCCCCCGCAGGAGCACCCTTATTTTTTGTACCCAAGAAAGACGGAGGGCTTCGGCCGTGCATTGACTATCGTGTGCTCAATGCCATAACTATCAAGAATCAATACCCCTTTCCCCTTATTCCTGAACTTTTGGATTGCCTGCAAGGAGTCAAGGTTTTTACTAAATTTGATCTATTAGGGGCTTATAACTTACTACACGATCGTCAGGGAGATGAGCGGAAAAAAACTTTTCAGGCCCGGTATGGTCACTTTGAATATTTAATCATGCCCTTTGGCTTAGCCAATGCCCCAGCTACGTTTCAACACCTTATTAATGATGTGTTTCGAGGAATATTGGACTCGTATGTGATTGCCTACCTTGATGACATATAGTTTTCTCCGCCTCAGAGGCAGAGCATGTACCAGCCAAGAATCACTTATTTTGCAAATTAGAAAAGTGTGTGTTTCATGCTGCAACTATCAAGTTCTTAGGGCTTGTCATTTCACCACAAGGGGTGGAGATAGACATGAAAAAGATCGATGCCATCTTGGCATGGGTTCCTCCACCATGGACAAAGGCCCTACAACGGTTTCTGGGTACCACTAATTACTATAGGCAGTACATTCCTAATTATGCCAGCCTAACTGAACCCCTTACCAAACTGCTAAGAGAAGGGGTCCCATATCACTAGACAGACCAACAAGAAACAGCGTTTGAGGCCCTAAAGACCACCTTTACCCGTGCGTCTATTCTACAATTCCCTGATTTTGAGAAAACTTTCACAGTAGAAACCGATACTTCAAACGTAGCACTTGGAGCAGTTCTACTCCAAGTGACACCCAATGTAGAACAGCTAATGCCCTGCACATTTTATTCTCATCAACTGTCTAGCACTGAACAAAATTATACCATATTGAACCATGAGTTATTAGCCATCAAGGCTGCCTTCGAGTCTTGGCGCCACTACCTGGAAGGGGCAAAACTCCCAGTGACAGTGATTACCGATCATAAAAACCTTGTGTATTTACAGTCGTCATGAATAACTAATGCTAAGCATCGGCGCTGGGCATTTTTCTTTGCACGATTTAATTTTACAATCCAGTACCGTCCAGGGCAACAGAATGTGCTTGCTGACGCACTTTCCCAGTGCACCGGAATTGGAGAACCACCAGAGCAACGAGGGGATTTATTGTTAAACCAAACCACATTTGCTGCCATGTGTGTTTCCATCTTTCAGTTACAGAAATTGTCAGGTCAAGACCCCGTTCTGGCAACAGAACAGCAGTATCACGAGCAAAACAGGTTATATTACTTCCAGGGGAAGGTGGTGATCCTAAAACCGGCACGAAATGCCATCCTGTGGAGTCATCATGATGCTCCTCTGGCTGGACACCCAGGACAAAGCCAAACACTTGAACTGCTGCAGTGACAGTTTTGGTGGCCTGTGATGAAAACAGACGTTGAACAGTATGTACAAGCCTGCACCACTTGTGTCCGTACTAAGATCCCTTGGCAACACCTACACTGCACCTATCCCACTACCCCAGGGGCCTTGGCAATGTACTTGCATGGATTTTATTGTGGAACTGCCCCCCTCACAGCAGTGCAATACCATCCTTGTGACTGTGGATCATTTCACAAAACTCGCCCATTTTGTTCCATGTCAAGGACTCCCAACTGCTGCCCAAACTGAACATTTGCTACTGCAACAAGTGATTAAGCTGCATGGTCTTCCCCTGGAAAAAGTTTCCAATTGAGGCACGCAATTTACATTCCGTCTCTGGAGAAACCTTATGACCGCTCTACAAGTGAAAGTCAATCTAACAACCTCATATCACCTGCAAGCCAACGGGCAAGCCAATGGTTGAACGTACCAATCAAACCCTTGGACAGTATCTTAGATGCTATACTGATTATTTACAAGATAACTGGAATGACATTACCCATAGCCGAGTTCGTCTACAATAATACACCAAATGCATCCATTGGCTCATCCCCATTCTTCGCTACTTATGAATTCCACCCCCGTATTTTTTTACCTGACCTTGCCCTTCTTATGGTCCCTGCCATGGGGCATTAGTTTCTCATATCCACAAGGCCCAAACACAAGCTAAAATGATCCCGGTCATGGCACGACAGCATTATAAGAACACCACTGATTGACAGAGACGACCAGCACCCGAGTACCACCCCAGGGATTGGGTATGGATCAACTGGCGACATTACCCATCCTCGAGGCCCTCCACTAAGCTAGATCATCGCTACATGGGACCATTCCCCATCACATGAAAAATTAATGATGTTGCTTATTCGGTAGAGCTACTCCCGAACTATCACATCCACTCCTTGTTCCACGTGTCTCTCTTTAAACCAGTGCTTCTGCCCGTGGCCAATGCCAGCACCAAACCAGACATTCCACCATTAGGTACGGAAATGGAATATGAAGTTCAAGGTATCCTTGGCTCTCGTTGTTGTCGTCGTCATCGTCATCATACATTTATTTATATCCCGAACTCTTTCCAGAGACTCGAGGTGGCTTACAACATAACAGTACATTAGCTGGAGGTCCTTCCCACACAGGGGTCCAGCATACACAATATCATTTCAACACAATTAAATACAATTAAATACAATAGAATCCTCGTACTAATACCTTATCTGGCCATCCCTACAACCAGGCAATGGCCCCATCCTTCTAACTATCCTGCTGCCACCAGGATATTCAGATGACTCCATCCATCTCTCACCAGGAGGAGTCAGCCAACACTACCTCATTCACATACAATACCCACCCCACCAAGCCCTTAGGCCCCACAATGAACCAAAGGGCCTGTAGCATTACAAGATAACATAATATTCCACATTCTGGGTAATCCCGTCACTAACAGCATAGCACTCTGATCATCTCAATATTCCCTGCCTCAACTTATATCCCACTCTATCACCTCCCTCACAAAAACCGGATAAATCCCACTCACCACTATCTTATCTCCTTCCACCCTTGTAATGAACCTTACCACCTCCACCCCCCTCTCACCAGGGGGAGGTGGCCCCACAAGACCCACCTCACTAATCATCACTAATTCATCTAACTCTTCCCATTCCCCCAATTTCTTCCCCAACCCTACCCACGACACGCCACCACCCTTCTCAACCCCCTCTCCCCCCTCCACATTCTTTCCCAACAGACCTTTCCCCCCTCCAGGCCCCGAAGGGCCCCAAAGGGCCGCACCCTTTGGCTGCGGCCTTTCGGCTTGAGGCCGCTGGGTCTTTGTTTAAGTGCCTCCCGACATTTCTGGTTCTCTGCGTGGGGGGGAGGGCAGGGAGGGGGTCTGTGAGCTGTCCCAATCCCCATCACCTTCACCCCCTCTGTCCATAGGTGCTCGGAGGGCCCCCTCCATCGTGGGAGTGGCAGGAGCAGCAGCAGCAACATGGGAGCAATCCCCTGATGGTAAGTGCCTGTAACAGTCATCAACAGCGACAGTTCTACTACTTCATCAATTGGAAGGGGCATGGCCGCTCTGAATGCTCATGGAAAAAGGCCTCCAATGTGCATGACCCTCGTTTAGTCGCCCATTTCTACACCCGCTACCCCACAAAACTTAAGCCTTTGTCCTTCCATATGGCCTGGAAGGGGTGGTAATGTCAGACCCCTCTACAGGTGTCTGCTCAGGGAGGCTATGTGGGGACCCTCCTCAGGCACATAAATGAGGGAAACGTGGCCTCTGCAACAAGCAGCACCAGTGTGGGCAGGCTCCACCCCCAGGATCCGCTGCCCTGCTGAGTGCTACACAACAGCAAGTGTACTTACCAGCAGCACAGGGTGACAGCACAGAAGCAATGACCTTCCCCGTCACAGCAACACTGGATGCACGCAAAGATGCGACAAGCATACTGCCGCTGCCCATTCCAGAAACATCCCCTCCACTCCCACCACAGCGCTCAGAACTCCTGTGCACCTTGGGAGAAGTTGGGGATAAAAGGAGTTCGTCACCCTCTCTCCTTCATCGGTGATCAGAGCTAATGGCTGTGAGATTGGCCCCCTCCCTTTCTTCCTTCCTGTGGTTCCTATTGATGGTGGTTTTGCGAGGTTTGACTGGACACATGGCTGGGTGAGTGTTGGAGAGTGTGGGCTAGAGTGACTGGGTGAGCTAGTGGGTGTGGATTGTGGATGCTTGGGTGGTGTTCTTGCATCCCTTGTTGTTTCCCAGACCCTGCACACAAGCCTGGTTCCTTCTCCGTGTGAGTCTCCTGCCAAGGGTGTCCCACCTGCATCCCCTCTTCCTGGCATCTGGCACTTCCTGGTACCCCTTCCTCATCCCTGGGTGTATCCATGTGTGGGTGTGGGACATTTCAGGTGCTGCACTTCACTCCACCCCGTGATGATCTAGGCTGGCCTGGGCTATCGCTCCAAAAGTCCATTAAGATCCTGAAGGTTTTGTTTCCCACGAGCCCTGTCTCCCACTTTGTGGCTGTGGCAGTGGGAGTCGGGCTCTCTCCATGCTCCCTTCCTCCTTCCCTCTCCCACCATCACAGATGCGTGGCAGGACAGGTGGTAGAACCATGTGTGGATCCATAACCTGGGTCATTTTTACATGGACGCCCCACCGCTCGGTGTTTGGGCGGGCGTGCGGCGGGGATGGGGGTTGTCCATGTAAATGGTTTCTGGTAGGTAGGGGGATGGGTGTGCGGCAGGTGTGCACCCATGTAAACGCCACAGGCAGCAGGTGTTTGTGCATGTGTGCACCTGCCACACACCCACCAACACCCGCCGCACACCGACCCACACCCATCTCCACCCATGGAGCCCTCTGACAGAACAGAGGATGCATCATGAGTGGAGATGGGTGTTGGTAGGTGTAGGGGTGTGTTTGTGTGTGTGTATGTGTGTGTCCATGTAAACGGGTACACACCCACCTACACCCATCGCACCAACACACCCAACCACCCTGGTCTGTGTAAAAATGGCCCCAGATTCCACCTTTCCTTCCCAATCTTGAGCACACCCAACACTTGTTTATCCAGTGAGCTTGTAATAATGTTCAAAGTGGCCCACTAGGAGGAGGAGAGTTTTCCCCCCCATCCCTGTTAATAAGTATATTTAGTAAAAAGTAACGTTATTGTGCTTTTGAAATCAAACATCGGCAATGCATTTATCTGTGTGCATTTTCTTAGTGCCCAAATCACATTTAATACTTTCCCTGTCCCATTTAATAATGTTCTTGTGTGTGTTTGTTCCCAAATGCTTATACTTTCTTTTCAGCGCACCCCGGAAGAAGACGAGGACACATTTTGTGGGTTTGAACGGCTGCACTCTTTATTAATTGTGTATAACCATAAAAGGGGGAAGGGGCAACCATCCCACTTCCCCCTTTAAACTGGGGTCCTACCTTCTCTTAACTGTCCCTGCCCTGCCACAGGAGGTTACTGTCTCTACCGGCAATTCTCATGGCCCTCCAGCCCTTCTACATAAGTCTTTGGTTAAACTCTAAGTGAACCTCCTGTGGCCTAACTTCCCAGCTTGCAACTTACACCCTGCCCCGATGGCCAAGTTTCCTCAGGCCGGGGTGGGTTGCTTATACCTAGACCCCTCTTCGGGGCTAAACAAGGGTGAGCACACTGTCACCCGTTGTTTGGCACATGGTCCTCCCAGCGGTTCTGGCCGTTTGTTTCTCACCCTTGGGCTGACCATGCTGTGGGCTGCACTGTGTGGCTATACATGGCCGTGCCGATCTCTTAAGGAGATATTTGTAACCATCCTATGCTAACTAATTCAACTTTTAAATGATTACTTTTGAACCAACCCCACAGCCACTAGAACCGCCAGCTCAGCTTGGCTGGTCCGCCACCATACTATCCATGACTTCCACTAAACGGTGCTTCAGGACCCCGCGATACAAATTGCACCCTACATCGGACAGCTGTATACCATCACCTCTAAACAGTTTGTCCTTTTCGTAGCTAATCTCATTGTGCCATATCACAGCTCCTCCTTTTGACCGGATCCAATTTCCAATTTCTTTATTTGCCCTTCTCCGTGCCCTATCCACTTGACCTGGGTGGTTAGCATTTCCCCAGACCCGCCTCTGCAGCATCTCGGACCACATGGTTATACACCCCGGGAATTGATGTTGTACTACTTGTAAGTCGGCCTTTACTCTCTTAGTCACCCACAGTCCTGTTGCATTTGGCAAGTTGTTCTCCCCTAAATGGATTACTATCAATCTGGGAGGAGAAAATCTCTCTGTTGCCGCGTTCAGCAACTGCTCCCACTGCATTACACGCTGGCCTATCCGGATCAACCCTGCCCAATTTCTAAGGCCCAGATGGGTACCCCACCCGCTGCGTGCGGCCATCTTCCCTGTCCAATGCATGATGCTGTGGCCGACGATCCAAGCTACCGTCCTTGCCCTGGGTGCTGCCATGTCTGCAAGAGAAATCACAAGTCAATGTGCATGTTTCGTTGTCCCCTCTGTGAAACTTGGGAGATAGTACCCCTACCTCTCACTCTGGCTCCAGTTTCCCTAATATATGTCCAAAATGCCGCTGATTGCCACCTGCCTATGTCCTGTATTTGCTGACCAGTCATCCCCATGCTTGCTGCTGCCGACCCTATCCTAAATGAGTGTGCGCTATAGCTGCCTGGGTTGAGCCCTGCCTCCTTGACACACATCTTAAGGACTGCTCCGAATTGGTATTACATCAAGTGTGCCCCATCCTCATGCACAAATAATGGGCCTGCCCCCTGAGGGTGAAGCACGAGGTATTCTCCCATTGCCATGACAGGGCATATTTGAGGATCCTCCGATCGGTACAGGCTAATCAGTTTCCCCATCCCTTTCTGGTCGGTCTTTGATCTCCGGGGGTGGAGCGTAAGAACATCCGGTCGCCAGCCCACATCCCCAAACTCGAGTGCCCTACCCGACCCATCTACCCTGGCTTCTGTGACCAGCTTACTGATATGGAAAGCTCCGAACAGCGCTACCCAGAAAACTGCTCGAAACAGCACCATTTCCCCCTTAGAATAACATACTCGGTGCAATGCATGGGTAAGGTGGGGCAACAGCTAAGGGGTAATGGGGGCTCTTGTGTCCTGCCTGTGAGGGATGACCCTGGACCAACTTTCCCTGAGACGGCTCATTAAAAAGCCGTTTTCAGGCGAGGGATGTCCCGTCAACGTGCTTGAGAAGGTGATGAATGCTACCTTTCCTGCAATGGTCCCCAGTGCCAAACCTTTGCCCTGGAGATCCATTGCAAATTGTAGGACTTGCCCTTCGGGGATGGGGAATCCTAAAGTCCATTGTTTTTATAACCTGAAATCTAGGAATTCACTGAATGCTGCATCGTATGCCCACCTGGTTCTGGATGCGAGGGAATCTCATACTGCCTGATATAGATCTATGATCTAAGGCTCCACATGTCACTCGGGAACAGTTCGGGATCTTCCTTGGGCCTCTGGGGCCAATGAGCAAAAGCGGTCTGTCTGGAACCGAGAAAGGGCATCGGCTATGCTATTGTTAATACCAGGCATATGCTTAGCTGTGAACAAGATGTTTACTTTAAGACATCTCAGTACAAAAGCACGTACCAGCCTCATGACCCTTTCTGATTTAGATGAGAGTTTACTGACAACATGCACCACTGCCACGTTGTAGCACCAGAACAAGACCCTTTTATTGGTAAATTCCGCTTCCCACAAGACCACGGCCACGACTATGGGGAAAAACTACAATAATGTCAAGTCCCGTGTTATGCCCTGCTCTTCCCATTTGGCTGGCCACGGTTCTGTGCACCATCTACCCCTGAAATAGATGCCAAAACCGTCCCCCCCCCCGCTGCATCTGATTGTATCTGCAACTCTGCCTCCACCAGGAGCCGCTGCCGCCAGAAGCTGACCCTGTTGTAACCCTTGAGAAAAGCCTCCCAGGTAGTCAAATCCTCCCGCATTTCCCTCATCACCCTGATGTGGTGATGCGGGGGATGGTCGCTACCTATGGGTGCGTGCAGCTGGTACATGAATGCCCGACCCGGGGCCACAATGCGGCAGACAAAGTTCAAACTACCCGCGAGGGACTGAAGTTGTCTAACAGTGACTTTGGGTGCCCCTTGAATGGTAACTATTAGGCATGGGACCCCGGGGCAATTACCAGATACTGGATTTACCGGTTTTCCGGTTCTCAAATAACCGGATTCTCGGATTAAATCCAGTATCCGGTACCTGTTTTATTCCACTGATTTCAATGGGGCACTGTGTCCCCATTGAAATCAATGGAATACAATTCCTCCCCCCTCCCCCTCCCAGGCTGCGCGGGTGGAAGGGGGGACACCCCCCACCCACCCTGCCCAGCCTGGATTTTT
>QEPC01002194.1:625511-655147 GCA_003113815.1 Sphenodon punctatus | reverse complement strand
GGGCAGCGGCAGCAGTGGAGTCGGTGGCAGCGGGACAACCAGACAGCAGGGCAGCAGAGCGACGGAGCACACACACCCCGCCAGCGGCAGAGCTTCCCAGCCCCCGCAGCAGCGAGGCAGGTAGGTAGATGGAACAGGCTCCCCGCAGACTCTTCTATGCTGTTTATACAACTATAGTTAACAGGGGCTAAAAGACTGCCTGTCTAGGAGCATGGTCAGTCCTGAAAGGGTCTCCGACATATATTCTGCAAGTAGTAGCCCCTTAACTGAGCATGCTTCAGCACTGACACTTCAATGTTCCTAGACATGCCCAGTCTGCCCAAGTGAAATGCCCAAACTATATATAAAGGTTGAGCTCGGTCTACAGAGTGTGGCTGTAGAAGAAGGTGCTCCCTCCCATCTCGGGACAGCCTACTGAGTTCCAGAGATTCCCTGCCCGATGGAGTACTGCCTTTGGGAAGACCCAGTGGGAGGTGATAATCAGGTGGGATCTGCCCTGCTCAGGGCCACCCAGGATTATAGTGACCCAGAGGGTCTAAAGACTAAAAGGGGCTTTAGCCCTGCATCAGCTTATACGGACAATTTATTTGCACTGCCAGTGGTGTAGGCCTAACTAGAGGCATGGCTGGAGGCTAGGACCAGAGACCCTGCTGTTGTGGGGTCTCTGGAGCAAGTGACTTACAGCTGGCAGGATCCGAACCTGCTAATGAGGTGACTCCTGCTGGTGGAGTATTGCATGGCTATGGAGTGTTTATTAATTCCCCATATCAGTACCCTGTACCCCAAAGAGCTCAGAACAGATCTCTGCCACAGTGGCCATGTGGGGTAGCATCTGGTCTGAAAACACCCAATGATGGCCCATGGAATCCACTACCTACTTCAGTCATAAACTCTATTCCAAATATTGCATTGTCAGACGTCACCTAATGCTGGTCACTGTCAGAGACATGATACTGGGCTTGATGGGTCACTGGTCTGACCCAGGATGCCAGCTGTTCTATTCCTATCTGGACCACCACAGGGTTGACTTATTTAAGTGGGGAAAAAAACACAACCTCATTAAATATATCATCCCTGACTATCATCTGTGCCTGAGAAAATCGTAAGCAATGCCTTTATCATAAGAACAGAGAAACAATTATTTTAATCGTTGCACTTGTTCCCAATCATAATTTAGTTAATGACACTGAAGTCTGCTTCCATCTGCTGTTCCTGTTGTCATTTCTCGACTTCTCTTTTGTTGAATGCCAGGATCCTAGTTAAGGTTCGATTCCTTTGCATGACTGATGTCATCAATCTGTTGTAGTATGCAGGCAGTATTGCCGATTTGCCCGCTAGCAATGTCAAAAAGGAGCAACTCCCATTTGGCACTCCTAACTTCACTTTCTCTTTCAGAAAATAGCATATCAAAGGGGGAGGTCTATGAAGGATACTGATGTGTGTGCCAACTCCCAGTAGCATTAGTGAGAGGTACATACAGACATCAAAAGTCGAGGTTCCATTGAATATAAACTGATCTCTGTGTGTCAGTTAGAGAGGGGTAAGGAAGGAGATGACACTTAGGTTCATTCATTTATCATTCAGACAGACAATTCAGGGCACGTTTTACTTTGAGCTCATTTCTTTTAACAAGTAGTTTGCAAAATAATGAATACTCCTAATATCTGTAGTGCTACTAGGCACGTGCAGTGCTTAACAATCACTGATTTTTGGAGACAGGTCCCTGCCCAGTAAGGCTGTTTTCAGACCTTCCCCACCCCACCCCCCGCATATTCTGCCTGTGGGAGGGAATGTGAAGCCAGGATATGCATGAGGTGCCATTGGTCTGAGACCCCTCCTTCCCCCCTCAGATTTTCTGGCAAACACCTGTAGAGATACAGAGCAGGATTTCCTGCTCTGTATCTCTGTGGGTATTTGCTGGCAAAACTGGGGGCAGGGCTTTCAGACCGGTGGCACCCCGCACATATCCTGTCTGCACATTGCCTCCTGCAGCCAGAATATGTGTGGTGTGTGTGTGTCTGAAAGTGGCCTAAGATGAGGGGAATGCAGGGAGAGACAGACACACATTCCCATTTTACAGATAGGGAACTGAGGCTGAGAACCTATGGCTTGCTCAAGGCCACCCAGTGAGTTCATGGCTCAGGTGGGATTTGATCCCTGGCTTCCCAGGCCCAAGTCCAGCACCGTATCCGCTACACCACAGTGGCTCTAAAATTAACCATATACTGTTCCTTTGGGCCATTTTGAACAGGGACATGCTTAGCATGCATGAACAGAGGCAATTTACCAAAGCATGGATCCATCCCCTGTTCTTGAGTGCATGGCATAATCTCTGCTCCCTTCTCGTGAATTCACTCCTTTAGTGGTTGAGGGTAGGGACTATATCCATGAGGCCAAATAAACAGCCATAGGATGAACTTCTTTAATGACAGTTGGTGACAACTTACAGTAGTTCACTTGCTTAAATTATCTAGCCTGAAATATCAAAGTATTGCTAAATGTATCTCCCCAGGAAAAAATATACAAATTCAATATACTAGATGAAATACAGAAATAGTATCTTAAGAAAGCATGTTAGAAACTCCCCTCATACACACACCACCTTTCCCCCTGGCAAACTCACCAAATGTCCTTTTTAAACTGTTCAATTTTCTTGCGTAACTACTATTTTGCCTGTATTTGGCCCCTCCATGCATGCTTTGCTTGAGGTAGCAGAGGAAACAGGATCACAAGAAGTAAGGCTTTCAAACAACACTCGGATGATGGTTTGTGCCATAACCCATTCTAAAAGTGGGTGTTACCAGATGAGGCACTGGCCTGGTTCAGCCCATCTGGGCCAGTGCCACACCTGTACGTCTGTTTTGAGCCTGCAGTTGTGGGCCCGGTTCAGACCCCAGTGGGGTAGGCAGCTGAGCCATAAACGTGGGCCGCAAAGGAACTGGGTCCACAGTCTAGACCTAGGAGCTGCCCAGATGGGTCCAATTGGACCAAACAGGGCAGGCATGTCTGTTTTCGTGACCACCCGGCCCGGCATAGGGTGTTGCCATGGCACCCAGCCATAACTGCCTGGTGTCAGTCATGGCTCCCCATCATGGGGCAGAGGCAGAGTAGCTGGCCACATGTTGCTCCGAGTCCTGGCCGCTCTCCCTGGCCTGGTCAGTCTGCAGGAATGTGTGTTTCTTTCCCCGAGCTGACCCTGTCATCCCATCTCTCTTTGGGATGTGGAAGCACCACTGTGATTTCACGTTTAACACCCAGAGTTGTATGAATCATCCCTTTCATTTCCCAAATGATGACCTAATTATGTTTAAGGAAGACGACGGGATCAAGCTTCCTTCATTAAATAAAATAGCTAAGCCACTAACTTTAACGTAGCAGTGGGGAACCTCAGGCTCACGGGCCAAATATGGCCAGCAACTAGTTTTCATGTGGCCCCTTTCCAGTTCCTGAGTCTGACTCCTGGATTTTCCTAAGCAGTGAAAAACTGAGCTCAAGGTAAGGGAGAAGTGCACACAAAGCTAGGGGACAAATCTATGGCACTGATCCATGATTAGGAGCCTGCTTTTCCTCAGTGCACCCAGCTTCTATGCAGTCCTTGAAGCTTCGATAGATTTTCAGAGTGGCTTCTTGGAGGGAAAGGTTTCCGCAACACAGCTATAATGGATGGAGGATTATGCCCTAAATTAGTTTAATTTATTTCAGATGGCTGAATAAGATGTAAATTATGTAGTTCCCAGCCTCCATAAGCCTCAGATTAAAGTTAGGTCAATTTATATTCCCCGACCTTGCCTTGACTAGGAAAAAGGTCATGTTGGAAGGCATTCTCACAAATCTCATTTTAACCATAACTTTCCCCCCACCTTTAAAAATGTATTACTTAGTCTTTTCCATTTCTCTGAGAAAGTAAGCAGTCTAATTAAGAGCACTTCCCAAACCTGCATTTGTGCTGGCTGCCAAGTCCCATCCTGAGCAAATCTGTCATTCTTCTGAACAAAACCAAAAGCAGATTTCCTACCCCATCCTCCCTGCAATCTTCTGCTGAGCAAACTGCTAAAAAAGAGTACAAACTGGTAAAAGAAGAGCTGCCGTAGAAATAACAGGAGCTTAAGAACATGCAGCATCTGTTCTGACTGATAACAGCAGCAGTCTTGGCAGCTACCTAAACCCTGAAATCCCCCAATATACCCCAGATTCCAAATCGGAGGCAAAATGCATGTTCTTTTAGAGAGTCTGGAAAAGAAAAATCACGGGGAACAATGTACCTCTCACCATCCTTTTCATCCGCAAAACAAAGGGAAACATGCTGTTGCTTGTCTATTTTTAAAATTTTGTTGCGATTGAGATAAAAGCATCATGTAGTTAAACGCATGATGGTTGGTTTCAGATTTGACAAGAGAGATGCTATCTGTAAACTGCCAAGATAAAATGAGTTGTAGCAAAACTTGAACCAGCATTGGCACAGTGACATTCATGCAGGGCTTGCTTTCACACTGTGTTTTGCTAAGCAAGTAAAACTGAGCCTGTGTAAAGTTAAATATTAAGGCCCAAATCCTGAAACCACTTAATACTAGACAAAGGCCCCTTGATGTCAGTGGGACTAGTCCAGAATAAGTGGTTTCAAGACTGTGGCTTCAATCTTTCCACAAGTCATTGTGGGACTGGAGGTAGGGTTGAAACGGCAAGCCACCATGGTAACTGTTTCCAACCAAAAGAGCTCTTCCACAATGAACGGAAAGGTGCGATAGAAATGTTAATTCTGCTACTTCCGTCGGCACTTTCTAACATGTGGTCACAGTGCAAAAGTAGCGGAACAATGTTTCTTCCAACACTTTCTCACACTTTCTGATAATTCTGATGTGGCAAGGAAAAGGGTGTGGAATGCCGGTGGAAAAGCTGCAGAAAGTCGCAGGCAATGCCAAAATGGAGGAATTAAATATTGGCATGGAAAAAGGAGTTACCTCTTCAGCCCTAACTGGAGGGGATGGAGGTGAAATATTCTCTTGGACTTCAGCCCTCCGTGGCTGTCTGTATTGGCATGGCTGCTGCTACAAGACTTCCAGGTGATCAGAATTAAGGAGAAGAATGTTCCCTGTACAATGTTGGTTCTGTTAGATCTGGAAAATTCGAAACATCAGACATTTAACTATATGATGCTTTTATCTCAGGCACAACCAAATTTCAAAATAGCCAACAGCAAGCCTCCCTTCAGTTAAGAGTAGGAAAAAGTGAAGAAAAAGACATGATAAGTAAAAACAGATGTGACACTGGCCCACTGTGGCCTGGGATCCACCGGCACATGTGCTCACATGTAGGGCTGTAGCGGAAAGTTGCAACAGTAGCTAATTCTGCCGGAAACAGCGTTTCCGGAATTAGTGCTTTGGCATGACAGAGGCTTTCATTCCGCTGGTTTCATTCCTATACTTCTGCAGTTCCGCTAATTTCAATCCGCTACTTCCACAGGCTTCACAAATAGCGGAAACATGCAATTTTTGCCACTTCCGCCATTCCGCCAGCGCCACAAAATAGCAGAGCAGCAGTTTTCCGAGTTTCCAACAATTCTGCAATTTTTACGATAGTTTCCGAATTTGCAGAATGTCGGCGGAATTAGCGGAATGTCAGCAGAAAAACCACGGTGTGGCGCGGGCAATTCCGAAATGACAGAATGGAATTGCGGCACGGTAACAGCTGTTGCCATATCAGCCCTACTCACATGCCACCAGATGTTGACCTGGAACTGCCCCCGGGCAGGTAGGCGGCTAGCCCAGGCAGCATCCTCAGAAAGCTCTGAGGTCACAATTCAGGCAGGACTACCCACACGGGCTACAGAAGGGCAGCAGACCTGTTCAGCCCCCCATAACCTGCTACAGGTTGGGGCTGCCATGGCTGCCCATCATTGGCTTCCATGACTGTCCATTATGGTGAAGAACAGGGCAGAACAGGGCTGGTCATCTGCATGTTTGTGGAGCTTTCTTCTCTACCTGGGCCATGTGGGATGCAGGATGGCTCTCGGTCCAAGGGCATGTTTGAATGTTTGATGCCCTGACCTGGCCTGGGAAGGGGTGGCTGCTGTTTCCTGCCCTGGGTCGGGCTACGGAGCCACTGGGCCAGCCATACATCTGTCTTTACCCTATATGACTATTGAAACAACTGGGGGAATAGATGGATCTGGTGCTATTATGGGGAATGAAGACTCTGGACGAGGGTAACAGGCAGTCATTTTATAATGTTGTTCCTCTGGCTCCATTTCCATAGACTGAGTTAATTGTACAAGATCCCCTCTCCCACCCCTGTGATCTGAAACCTTGTCATGGTCAACTGGTGTCATTCAAATAGTGTGTGAATTGGCTCAGACAGGTCCTGAACTGAAGACCACTCCCATGGGGAAAGCAAAGGAATGAAAATGGCCTCTGGGATTCTTCTTCCATTTCTGTTGGTTTGCAATGGTGGCTCTTCATTTCTACTGGGATTTGAACTCCTTTTGCAGGAGCAGTTTGGTCTGATGCATCCTGAGTATCCAGGACATGGGGCGGGGAGAGAGAATACAGGACATGGGGGGTGGAAGAGCACATCAGGTTCGGGACTCTTTCTCCCAGACAGGGCTGAGCAGCAAGTGCAGGGCCAGGGGTGAGGAAGGGGATGCAATGGTACTAGAAATCCCGACCATGGGTGAATATTTAAAAAATTCACCCAGATGGGGTTGGGCGAATCAAAAAAAGTGATCATGTCCTGAAAATCATGACTGTATAGTAACGCTTGCACTTCTTCCTCCCCCCACCCTGCTAGGTGCTGGGACCACTGGCTCATCTCCAAATTCACATGCTGCCAATGCTGCTGTTCCCACCCAGAAGTCATGAGATCATGACTTCCATGGGGGTGAAATTGGCGGCACTGGCAGCATGTTTAAAATGCAGGACAAAAATGCTTAAATAAATTACACCGGACAAACCCTTCAAAAACAGGAATGTCCTGTATAAGACAGGACCAAGGGCCACCCTGATCAAAATGTCAACTTTTGGATGAAAAGAAGTCTGGGTAAAATTACACTATTGATGCTGTTTATCTAATAAACAATAAGAAAGAGGCATCAAGTATAGAAAAGTAAACATTCTGAGGTGACGGAAGGCACTGGAGAATTTTGAAATGCAACATGGTGTATGGGGGTTTAAGTTATGCTGTATATTTGCTTCATGACAGGATATAATGACATATATTTATATAGCCTGAAATGGGAGCCTTCTTATTAGGACACAGGTGTTAGTGGGTAGGGTGATAGAAGGCTATGACCATGCCCCTGAAAAAACTTACCCTGAAGCACCCAGCCACAAAGTCCTATAATCTGTGTCTTCAATTCTGTGGGTCCAAGGTGGGTTACAAAATAAAATGAAATATGCGTACATATCAATAAAAACCATTTAAAAATCCTTCCCAAAACCTATTCCCGCCTGTCAAATGCCTGACCAATCAAAGGCGGCTTCTGCCACAGATCCCTCGCGCATGTTGGGGGGCAAACACCTGCTCTGACAGGCGCGAGGGAAACTGCAGCATATCCCCATTAGCACCAACTCTCCTTCTGCCATTAGGCTCCTCTCCACTCCCATGTCTTTGCTTTGCCACCACCGCTGCCGCAGTGTGAATGCAGTCTAAGAGGGCAGAACATCTGGGGGAGCCAAGGGGGAGTTTCTGAGGGCTGGATAGAAACCCTGCCCCCCCGACCCCGCTCCATCCTCCTCAAGAGCAACTAGATCAGAAAAAATAAGTTGCTGGGATGTAAGAAGAACAGAGAGCGAGAACTCTCTAGAAGGCTGGTAATCTATAGACTTTGTATGCGTTTGAACTAGCAAGGGAAATAAGGCAGCTGGTGGTCACAATTTAACTGTCAATGTTTTTTTGACAGCGGGGCTGATGCCATGCTTCATGGATCCTGAACGCATGCATGGGCACGGTTTCTGTGTTTTTGCAAGGGATCCACAAATATTAGGTCTTGAAATTATTTCACAGAGAGCTTGTATCTCTAAGTACTAATAAAGGGAAAGCAGGATCGGATGGTTGCCAAAACATGGTGTAGGCTTGGCCCCAAAGTCATCCCTTTCCTGAATTCTGCCCTTCTTTTCATCCAACTCATCAAAATGATTTTTGGTTATGTATTATTATAAGTTTTATTTTAATAGTATTGTTTGATTATTTGTTTTGTTTTATTTATTTTGTCATAGCCTCTGGCAAGTGCACTAAACTTTCTTGACTTGATTCTTAGTCCCCATTGAAGATTAGGGGTGTGACCACACAATTAACTTACTGCACCATGTCATGGCCGTGGGTGGGATAGTGGGAAGGCCGGGGGAGGGTTTGGAGCAGGGTTGGATGCCTGCTTGTGTGGGAGGCACCTTGGCTCACCATGGGGTGTGGTGGGATGCTCGACAGCTGCCTGCCTGCTTAGTTGCCCAATGGGGGGTTGGAGTAAAGGAGTAACAATCTGCCCTAATCCCCGTGCTGGCAAAGTGAGATGATAGCAGGCGCAGTGCGCCCCCTAGAACATCTGGGGCACTGCCCCTCCTGGCACCCAGAATCCCCAGAACTAGTCCCCAATCAACTCGCAGTGAAATAAAATAATTTACCTGGCCGCCGCTGCCCGGGAATAGGCTGTGCGTTGTGCCGCCACTGAGTTGAAGAAGCACTTCCAGTTCTGAGACGCTGACTGTGCATGTGGCTCATAGATAGCATTAGGGATGTGCACCAGAGCCCCATGTTGTTTTTCATTATCATTATTGTTGTCGTTCTCAAAATGTGTCATTTTATCATTATAACAACAATGTCGTTTTCGTTATTATTGTTATTGATACCAATATGGATTTCAAACAAAGAGTTTATTTTCATTATTGTTATGGATATCATTTGGTCTTGTGATCTCGCACATGGACTTGTCTCATATCTGTAGAAAGGGTTAGGTGGAACTGTCACTCTGAAAGGGGAAAATCCTGTTTAGTCTATAGAGGAGCTCAAGACCATCAGAGCAGGTTGCTGCCTTAAACACTACAGGGTGGATAACACCCAGTTTTAAGTGAGGCACTGAAAGTGCTTGGTTGGGCACACTTCATTCAATCATTGCAATAGGTGGTACAGGGAGGCACACAGGCAGGCACATAATGACATTGTGTGTTATTTCCATCTCATTCTGGTAGGTTTGCTGCTGGTCGTGGGCATTGAGCATGAGCACAGATGAGATTTCTCGCTGGTTCTGGCAGGTGGCAGCTTGATCCAGAGCCAGATGCACCTCTTACTCCCCCCCCCCCAATCTCTCTCGTTCTAGCAGTTAGGAGCCTATCTCCCTCTCCCTCTTTCTCTCTCTGGTCACGTACTCTAGGTTACAGCATGGGTGGGAGCATGTCTGTCTCTCTCTTAGTAGTGGGGACTTGGGAGACGTTCTCTCTCTCCATGAGCAGCAGGTTGCTACTTTGTAAAAAAAGGTTATTTGCACTGGCTCTCATCATTCTCACCAAGTCACCCTGTGTTCCATCCCCGCATGGAATTGTCTCATATCCCTGGAAATGGTTGGTAGGAAATGTGTGGGGGTGCCAGAGAGAGAGAGAGAGAGAGAAAGGCTCTCTGGCAGTGGGAAGGATCCTTTTATACTAGAGGAGCTCGAGAAGTTGATGATGGTTCTTGGGACTGGAATGGTTACTTCTACATGCCATGGAATGAGAGCCCCCCCTTGTCTGGAATGATGGCCCCAGAACCCTGACAGTGGGTTCTGGGACTGGAGTGGCAGCTTCTGGATGAGGTGGATGGATGGCCCCCTGTGCCTGTAACGTAGGCCCAGAACCCCGATGTTAGGTCCTGGGGCTGGAGTGGCAGCTTCTGGATGATGTGGATGAACAGCACTTCCTGCCTGGAATGTAGCCCCCAGAACCCTGATGGTGGGCCTTGGGACTGGAGTGGCTGCTTCTTGATGCTGTGGAATGACAGCTCTCTGTGAGCAGAATAATGGCCCCAGAACCCTGATGGTTGGTCCTGGGACAGGTGTGGCAGTTTCTGGATGATGTGCATGGACAGCCCTCCCTTCCTGGAATGTAGGCCCCAGAACCCTGATGGTGTGTCCTGGGGCTGGAGTAGCTGCTTCTTGATGCTGTGGAATGACATCTCCCCATGAGCGGAATAATGATGGTGGGTTCTGGGACAGGAGTGGCAGCTTCTGGATGACATAGACGGACAGCCCTCCCTGCCTGGAATGTAGGCCCCAGAACCCTGAGGGTAGGTCCTGGATCTGGAGTGGCTGCTTCTTGATACGATAGGATGGCAGCTCCCTGTGAGTGGAATGACAACCTCAGAACCCTGACGGTGGGTTCTGGGACTGGAGTGGCAGCTTCTGGATGAAGTGGAATGACAGCCCTCCCTGCCTGGAACATTAGACCCTAGAAGTCTGAGGGTGGGTCGTGGGGCTGGAGTGGCTGGCTGCTTATTGATGTGGTGGAATGACAACTCCCTCTGAGCAGAATGACGGCCCTAGGACCCTGATGGTGGGTCCTGGGACCAGAATGGATTGGAAGCTTCTGGATGATGTGGATGGACAGCCCTCCCTGCCTGGAATGACGGCCCCAGAGCGCTGATGGTGGGTCCTGGGGCTGGTGTGGCTGGCTGTTTCTTGATGCCATGGAATGACAGCTCCCTGTGAGTGGAATGACGGCCCCAGAACCCTGATGGTGGGTCCTGGGACAGGAGTGGCAGCTTCTGGATGACATGGATGGACATCCCTCCCTGCCTGGAATGTAGGCCCCAGAACGCTGATTGTGGGTCCTGGGGCTGGAGTGGCTGCTTCTTGATGCTGTGGAATGACAGCTCCCCATGAGTAGAATGATGTCCCCAGAACCCTGATGGTGGGTCCTGGGACTAGAGTGGCAGCTTCTGGATGCAGTGGTATGACAACCCTCCCTGCCTGGAATGTAGGCCCTAGAACTCTGATGGTGGGTCCTGGGGTTGGAGTGGCTGACTGTTTCGTGATGCCAAAGAATGACAACTCCCTGTGAGAGGAATGATGCCCCCAGAACCCTGATGGTGGGTCCTGAGACTAGAGTGGTAGCTTCTGGATGAAGTGGAATGACAGCCCTCCCTGCCTGGAACATAGGCCCTAGAACTCTGGTGGTGGGTCGTGGGGCTGGAGCGGCTGACTGTTTCTTGATGCCGTGGAATGACATTTCCCTGTGTAAGTAAGTAAGTAAGTAAATTTAGTAAGTAAATTTATTTGTCCCGACCCGAGGGTCATTTGACAGAAAGATAAAAACAATTAAAAATACATCAATACAACCAATTCAAACATACAAGGCAGAGCACAACTACTATAGCCTTGTTATTCCACAGCAAATACCCCCTTATCCCACCTTTGGCGCTCTTGTGTCTAACTCAACTTGAACTCCAAAGAGAGATTGACTAAATGGCTTCCTTTTGATTTTGATAAAACCTCACCAAGCCTGGCCATACATCCAGGGCTAACTTTTTATACATGTACAGTTTCTTTTTGTACCTCAGGACCTGGATGCAATAACTGGCAACTTGTCATGATAGTCCTGTGTCCCGCCCTCTAAACAACTTCTCAAGAACGTCCTCGCGTTGCCATGATAAACAAGCTAAGATCTCTTCAGTGAAGTATCTCAAACTCCAGGTCTCATAGGCAACACAATCATACGTTACATGGGAGAGTGTTTCTATTTCTCCCTGCCTACAAGATTGACAGATTCTGAGGTTGTGTGGGCTACTTCTGAACCTTCCTTCAAGAAATGCTGAGGGGAAGACATTAAATCAAAAGAAGGTTAAAGCCTGTCTCACATTCTCAAAGTCCTTTATGTTAAATAGTTCGCCTGGTCGTGTTGGAGCTTAATTTTGTAAAAACATGGCACTACTCTTTGGACTAATATCAACGCTGGATTCATTCTGGCCGTCTTGATTGAATACTCTGCTTTTTATCAGTTGCAGTGCCACTTTATATCCATGGGGCAACAGATATTCCTTCGAAAATCCCAACTTCATAAGCTCCTTTTCCATTACCATACCCCAAGACAAAAAGGCCTCCTTGCTCCAAACTTGTTTGACTAAGGAATGTGCATTGAATGTACCAAGATTTAACTTCAGTCAATAACTTAAGATAGCTACTAGAGCGTGTGACTTTACTGTTTTAGAATGCATTTCAGCCCTTAATAAAACCTGCGGGGTACATCTAGGAACTCCCAAAACGGAATGGAGAAATTATTCTGGAATTTTTCTAGCTTATCTAAGTACATGCTCCCTCAAATTGGAATTGCATATAATATCTTGGGCAGAATTTTAGCCCTGAACAAACAAAGGGCCGGTTCCAACAACTTACCCCCTTCCATATTATAATAGCTTGTTATAACCTTATAGGTTCTGGAGATTTGAGTAGATAATACCTCAAAATAATGTTTCCAACTCAGAGTTGCTGATATTATAACCCCCAGGTACTTGAATACTCTCACTTACTCAATGTTGTTTTGATTCATCAACCATTGGTGCTTTTTCATTTTACCACCTGCTACCAGCACTTTTGTTTTAGAATAATTAATCAGTAGTTTTTCTTGTGTACAAAATTGTGCAAAACCTTCCATACTTCTCCTCAGACCCACTTGAGAAGTACAGATCAGCACCGTGTCATCCGCATATAAAAATATAGATATTTGCCTACCACCTAATTTTGGGGGATGATATTCAACCTTTTTCATAAATGGAACAACATAATTTAAAAATAAATTAAATAAAGCAGGAGTTAAAATGCATCTCTATCTCACACCTATATTAACCCCAATTTTCTTGGTTAATTTCTGATTGTACGAATATCATACTTGGAGTCAGAGTATTATTCGTATATAATTTTATTTTTAAATAGAGGAGACGACGGTCAATTGAGGTGCTACTTAATTTCCACCATAGTCTTTCTCTGTCTATAGAATCAAAAGCGGTTTGGAGAGCTATGAAGCACATGTAAAGTGCAGAGTTCTTCATCTGCTTCAAGTACTTATGGATTAATTGGGCTATCACAAACACCTGCTCACTTGTAGACTGGCCCTACTCTAAAGCCTGGTTGTTCTGGTTCTAGAATCTTTGATTCAGCCTCTGCCTCAACAGTTTAACCAAAAGGTACTTCGAATACTACTTACAAATTATGCAAAGAAGGGAATAGGCCTATGATTTTGAGGGTTTGAGGGTTATTGATCTCACCTTTCTTATGAATTGGAATTACAATGCTACTTTGCCAGTCTCAGAAAATTCACTACATGGTTAATGGCTGTAAATAACGGGGCTAAAAACTCAGCCCACCATTCAGGGTTACACTTAAGAAGGTCTGGGGAGATGAAGTCATCACCCAGGGCCTTTCCACCCTTCAGTTCATGAATCAGCTCTATTATTTCATTACATGAGACCGGGGGCCATTCCTGTAGATACTCAAACATAGGCATGTGCGAACAGAACCGAGTTCGGAAATTCAGTTTGGTTCAAAAATTGAGTTCTGTTCGGAAGTTTGGTTTGGTCGCTCAAACTAGTTGAGTTCGGTCAAATTCCGAACTTCTGAACCGAGTTCGTACATTCAAAAGCAGTGTTTTAAGCTGTTTTTGGCCTTCCAAACTGGTTCGGAATCAACTGAACAGTTCAATCGAATTCGAGTTCGGTTCAGAAGTTCGGTTAGTTCGACCGAACTAGTTGAGTTCAGTCCCAACTCCGAACTTCTGAACCGCATTCGCACATCCATACTCAAACAGAGAATTTGACATGGGGACAAGGGCATCTGTTCTCGTAAACAGCTTTCCATAATAATCTTTCCAAGTCTTAGAAGGTAAATTAAGTATAGTTTGCTCCTTTCTGCCTAATTTCGTCTCTTTTATTAACTTCCAGAAATTCTTGGAATCATTTTGTCTTACCGCTTGTAATAGTTGGTTCCAGGATTGTTTCTGAAATTCCAGCTGCTTAGAAGAGAGAGTTAATCTATAAGCCCTCCTCGTAACTGCAAGGTGAACTCTTTTCTCTTTCGTGGGGCCTCTTTTCAATTCTCTAGCTAAATTATGCAGTCCGGCTCTCAGTTTTTTACATTCACCATCAAACCAAGGAGACAACCTTTTAGCTACCCTAGAGTCCTGTTTAACAGAGACTAACATTGGAAACAGTAGGCTTATCATTTTATCATATATCTCTAACTGGTTTATACACCTACTGGCCGCCTTGCCACAGAGCTCAATAACTGGTGCTTACTGAATACATTTTTAAAAAGCATTCTCTACTGCTTCTGACCACCATTTCTGAACTAACACCTGCTCCCCCCCTTCAGTTGAAGACACACCGCTTTTCTCCCCCGCAGTAAAACACATAATATTCAGATCATGGAAGAGTAGTGCTAGGGTAAATGTTCAGTCATATAATTTGGGACTACCTGTAACTTGGATACCGAGAATAGCATTTCTGCAGAGATCATAAAAAAGTCCAACACACTAGACCTCTGCAAAGAGTGATAAGTAAAATTACCCTCCAAATCTCCCTAGAGACTGCCATTTAAGATCACCAGATTCAGGCATTTGACCAAGTTTTCTACTCTAGGTGCTCTACTGTTCATTTTGTCATCCCTGGAAAACCTTATGTTATTAAACTGTGGTACTGAGGGTACCCCTGGAGAGCCAAGGGCTAATTCCCCACATGGATTCCCCAACCTTGAATTTAAGTTGCCACCCATAAGTATAGCTGTTGTAGGATGGACAGACAGCCCTCCCTACCATCCCTGCCTGGAATGTAGGCCCCAGAACCCTAAGGGTGGGTCCTGGGGCTGGAGTGGCTGCTTCTTGATGTGGTGGAATGATGGCTACCCTTGACTGTAAGGTAGGCCCCAGAACCTTGATGGTGGGTCCTGGGACTAGAATGACAGCTTCTGGATGAAGTGGATGGACACAGCCCCCTGTGTCTGGAACGTAGGCCCCAGAATCCTGATGATGGGTCCTGGGGCTGCAGTGGCTGGCTGTTTCTTGATGCAATGGAATGATGGCTCCCCTTGACTGTAACATAGGCCCCAGAACCCTGACGGTGGGTCCTGGGACTAGAGTGGCAGCTTCTGGATAAAGTGGAGCAACAGCCCCCTGTGCCTGGAACGTAGGCCCCAGAACCCTGATGGTGGGTCCTGGGGCTGGAGTGGCTGGCTGTTTCTTGATGCCATGGAATAAGGGCTCCCCTTGATTGCAACATAGGTCCCAGAACCCTGATGGTGGTTCCTGGGACAGGAGTGGCAGCTTCTTCATGTAGTGGATGGACAGCCCTCCTTGCCTGGAATGTAGGCACCAGAAACCTGATCGTGGGTCCTGGGGCTGGAGTGACTGATTCTTCATGCAGTGGAATGACAGCCCTCCCTGTCTGGAACATAGGCCCCAGACCCTGATGATGGGTCCTGGGGCTGGAGTAGCTGATTCTTGATGCGGTGGAAAAACCACTCTCTGTGAGAAGAATGATGGCCCCAGAACCCTGATGATGGTTCTTGGGACTGGAGTGTTAGGTTATATCTGTTTGCAGACAGCACTGCATGAGGAGCAGTCAGGGGCCAGGCATGTTTCTGTGTGGGGGTGCCAGAGAGAGAGAGAGGCTCTCTGGCAGTGGGCTGCGGAGGCAGATGAGCAGCATTAGAGGAGCAAGTAGTCTGGCAGGTGGGAGCTTGGCAGCATCAGCATCCAGGCATATTTCTGTGGGTTGGTGCCAGAGAGAGAGAGAGAGGCTCTTTGGCAGCGGGCAGAGGGGAAGGAGGAGGAGCATCGGAACAGCAGACAGTAGGGCAGGTGGGAGCTTGGCAGCAGCAGTGTCAGTGCATGTTTCTGTGTGTTGGGGCCAGAGAGAGAGAGAGAGGCTCTCCAACAGCGGGCGGCATTGGAAGCACAGCAGAGAAGGAGCAGGCAGTCAGGCAGGTGGGAGCTTGAGCAAGATGCACCTCTCTCTCCCCATCCCCTCTCTCTCTGTCTCTCATGCTGTAAGCTGCCCTGAGCTGTTTTTAGGAGGGGCGGGGTAAAAATCTACTAAAGGAAATGAAATGAAATTCTAGCAATGGGGAGGTTCTCTGCTTCTGTCTCATTTTAGAAGTGGGGACCCTCTCTCTCACTCTCTTGTTCAAGAAGCAGGGAGCCTTTGTCTTTCTCTGGTCATGTACAACAGGTGACAGCATGGTCAGGAGCACGTCTCCCTCTCTCTCATTCTATTAGCGGGGAGCTTCTCTCTCTTTCTCTCTCAGGTGCCCCCACCCTCACTATGGGTCCAAGGCCAGCTCAGGGAAACCCAGCAGCGGCAGGCTGACCTTGAGGAACAGAAGCTGTGCTCCACCAACCAAGAAGCCAACCTCCAACGGTGGGGACTCACTATGTCCCCTGACACTGAAAACAACCATTTGCTGGGCACGCTGGTTGGTACGTGGGCAGGACACTAATTCCTGTGCCACCCTGGTCAGAGCCTGCCATATTTTCCCCTTCTCTGCCCAGTACAGAAGGAGAATGCTGCTGAAATCCACCACCGGCTCCTTAAGATATTTTGCCACTGCCCTCTCCCCAGTGTCAGGCTCCTGCTCCCTTTGCCTGCTGCTTCTGCCAACCTCCTTCCCCACTCTATGTGCCCACACTGCCTGCCCTGGGGTGGTCCACTCGGGGCACGATGGCAGAGGAGCTGCTGCTTCTCCTTGGAGTGCTCTGCATCTCCGCTCTCCTGCTGCTGCTCCTCCTGCTGCTGCTGCTCCTACTGCTGCTGCTTTGTCCCTCCTGGTTGCCCTGCTGCCGCTGAATGACCTTTTCAACTGCCCACACCCTCTCCACCTGAACATGTTTCCTCAGGGTGAAGTCTGGGGTGTGAGCTGCCATGCTCGTCTTCACCCTGGGGTCCGGCATGGTGGAGAGTACGTATACCTCCTTATAAATGAGAGGGTCAAAACGCCTGCTCAGCCCCTCTTTCTACTTTTGTACAAGGGTCACCACCTCAAGTACAAGCTGCTGCTCCACCTCCCCGTCCACCCCCCGCCTTGGTCCCTCACGAAGCCTTCCATCCTCCTGATGAGACTTTGGACCACGGGGGTTACCTGGCTCAGGTTGGCCACCATCGCACTCAGGCTCTCCGTCATGTCCTTAAAGGGCTTAAGGACGAGCATGACCTGAGCCATCATTGTCCACTCATCCCACCCGAGTGGCCTTTCCACCCCAATCTCCATCTCTGAGGCTACCTCGTGCAGGACCCACCTCTGCTCCACCAGATGCTCCATCATTATATAGGTGGAGTTCCACGGAGTGCTGACATCTTGCATGAGGCGGTGCTTCTGTGCCCCCAGCTCCACCTGCTTCTCCCTCAAGAGGTGACCACCCTTCACGCTCTTGTTATAAAGTACCCTGTAATCTTCCTGCCCGTCTCAATTAACAAGGAAAGGGGTCTGCTACTGCACTCTTCTGCCTTCTCCCCCAGGCCCAGGGCATCCCTCACCACTAGATGAAGGATGTGGGCAGTGCCAGGGATGTGCTGGAACCCACCCTCCAGCACTTCCTTTTTCATGTTAGCGGCATTATCTGTTACCACGAACCCCCTAGCGAATGCGACTTCCTCCCTTAGCCACCCCTCCACCAGGGTGTCCAAGGCTCCCCTTATGTTGACAGCAGTGTGTCTTTCATCAAACATCTGGGCGTGAATCAGGGCCCACCTGTGCCCTGCCTCCTCGCCCCTGCCACCTGCTGCTCCTCTTCCTGCCACCTGCAGCTTCCACCAGTGAGCAGTTAGGGCCAGGTAGGCATGTTGTGCATTTTGACTGCTCCAAATGTCTGTGGTGAAATGCACAACTGCCCCACCTGCCCTGGGTAGTTGCTCCCTCACCTGCTCCCTGGCTGCCTGGTAAAGGGAGGGCACCACCTGCCTGCTGAAGGTGGTGCATGAGCGAAATTGGTACTGGGGTACCAACAGTGCCAGCAGTCGGTGGAATCCCTGGTCCTCCACAATCCTAAATGGCTTGTCACCCAGGGCAATCATTTCCCCCACCCACCTGGTGATCTTGGTTGCCGCTGGATGACCGACGCACTCTGCCACACCCCAACTGCCCAAACCCCAGATCCTCCATTGTGACCTGATGCTGATGCTGATGCTGATGGGGAATTAGAGATGGAACCTGCTGCTCTGTCCTTCCTTCCCCTTGCCATGAGGAGAGGGGGGAGGTCTGCTGCTGCTTGTGCTTGCTGCAGCTGTGAACACACTCCTGTCCACACTCTCTAATGTCTCTTGCAGCAGCAGAGCCCTATACCAGATCCTCAGGTGGGAATTCATGCAATTGTTGCTGAGATTCCCCTTCTTATTTCCACGGCATACTACCTTCCCATAGTGAAGGCAGGCTACCCGGCTACTGTCACCTGGGATCACTTCAAGGCTACTGTCACCTGGGATCACACAGGCCCCCCTGGGGTGCCCTCCTGAAACCCTCGTGTCACTGCTCGGGGCTGCTGCCTTTGTCCCCAACGTGGCTACAGGGGGATCGGCATCAACAGGAGTCTCCTCTGCCGCCTCCTCACTCCCCTCATTGCTGCCCAGCTCCACACCACCTATGCTGAAGCTGCTGCTGCTGCTCCCACCTTGCAGCATGGGAGGAGAGGATGTCCTGTTGCTATCTGCTGATACTGGGCTGCTTCTGCCAAAGTGGGGAAGGATGCCCTCAAATACATCTTCCCCCAAGTCCCCTTAACAATAAAATGGAGGCGAAGGGGCATTTGTAGCACCCCCTGAAGAAGAGGAGACACAGGGAAGAGGCCGCAGTAGGGGAAGGGGGGACATGCTAGAATGCTCTCTCCTGCTGGTGAAAGGTTGCCAGAGGAATGCCCCCCAGGAGCGCAGGCGTATTGAAGCTGTGAGTAGAAAGTGAGTGGCTCCACCCCTTTTAGGAGGGGCTGATCCACTTGGGCAGTGAAAGAAGCAGCAATTTGTACGGCAGAGCTTGAGAGTCATTCCACCTACCTCCCCTCTAGCACTGTGGTATGATTACTGGTTGCCATTAGGGAGCCAAGGAGGAATTTTGGCGGGTAGCCTTCCATTGAAAGGGTCTCTTGTTCCACCTCCTTGACAGTGCAGAGTAGGTTAAATAGGTTGATACTGGCATATTAGGGGAATTATCAATTGGACACATAACTAATAATTACAATTGGCAAAGATATTTGGCGTAATCATACTGAATAATAAATAGGGTAATTTGTGGTTCAAAGAAAGTAAAAGAGGAATTGACTGAATTGGGGCTCTGTTTTGGGTGGTGAG
The DNA here is from genome assembly GCA_003113815.1 of Sphenodon punctatus. Classification (NCBI taxonomy): domain Eukaryota; kingdom Metazoa; phylum Chordata; class Lepidosauria; order Sphenodontia; family Sphenodontidae; genus Sphenodon; species Sphenodon punctatus. The sequence continues at coordinate 635,869 of QEPC01002194.1, read as the reverse complement.
AGGGGGGAATAAATGTCGCACTCTGCAGGGGTCCAGTATGCTAGGGTAGGCTAAATAGGAATTGATAGGATAGGAAGAGTCATCTCTGTAAGAGATAGGGAAGTGATACCTAGTGTAATGCGGGCACAGCATGCACTGGGGTCATGACCCTGGGAGGTGTGGCTTAGCGGGGTTAGTAAGGACATGCGCTGTCCGCTGACCTTGCAGACACTGACCGCCTTACTGGTGCCCAGAGTTGGGCCTGTTTTCCCCTATTCGGCCAGAGCCAGAGAGCTGTCGAAGGGGGAAGGTTTTGTTAATGGTACTAAAACTGGATGGCACCTCCAGGTCAATACTTGAGTTAATTAGTTACAAATTAGCTAGCATACTGGACCTGAATTGCTTGTGCAATTACCCCACCGGCCTTACGTGATAATGTGGAATAAAGAGTGCGGCCAGTTTTAAAACCAACCATGATCTGTATCTCATTTGAGGGGTGTTGACAAATCCTCAAAATCCCTAGGGGGTGTGTGTCAGAGGGAGGAGTCTGCCCAGGAGAGGTGGTTGCCCCTGCACCACTCCCAGCAACAGCACCCACATCATCATCATTGCTGGGGCTCCCCATACTAATATCTTCTGCTGCCCCCAGTGAAAAATCACTGCTGGCAGTGCCAGCTGCTGCCAGTGCTAGGGATGTGCAAACAGAACCGAGTTCAGAAATTTGGTTCGGTTTGAAAATCGAGTTCGGTTCGAAAGTTCGGTTCGGTTGACCGAACTATTCGAGTTCGGTCAAATTCCAAACTTCCTAACTGAGTTCGTACATTCAAAACAGGGGGTTTTGGTCTTCTGAACTGGCTCGGATTAGACTGAACAGTTCGGTCAAATTCGAGTTAGGTTCAAAAGTTCGGTTCGGTCGACCGAACTATTCGAGTTTGGTCCGAATGTTGAACTTCCGAACTGCGTTCGCACATCCCTACAGGAGGGGGATGTAGTGCTGCTGCTGTACACACACCTCTTGCCCTTGGGTCCCTCCTCCAGTGCCACCTGCCTTCCACACTAGATAGATGCTACTCCCAAGACCTCTGTTGCAGTCTGTTCCCCTGATAAGACCTGCCGCCTTGAGGGGAAAAAAAAATCAGGTCTCTTCAGCTTGGGCAGTGGGCTGCCAGCAGTGGCAGAAGTGGCAATGGGCTTGAATTGCCCACGCCCACAGCCTCGCCCTCTACCAGGGCCACCTGCTCGAGAGGCTGATCTAGTAGTCCTTCCCTTTCTCTTTGTACACACAAGTGCACACACAGTTAAAGAAGTACTGTATGATCTAATTATATATACACTAAACCTAACCTATCCTACTATCCTATAATCCTAATATAAAATAGACTATCCTAAATATCTATATAATACCTAATCTCTCTCTATATGTTGTACACAACTAATATCTAGAAATACCTATAGTATCTATATATCTATATCTTAGATAGATAGATAATGTACAGGGCAGAGAAAGGGAGATGGTAAAAGGTAGGGTATATGAGCAAGGAAAGGAATTGGTAATAGATTTGTGTGCAAGCACCAGTTCTGTAAAACACAACCTGACAAGCAGAGAGCTATCACAGAACAGAGAGGAAAACATATGGCTCGCTCATTATAAAGGATTGCAGTGTCCTCCCCCACAGCCCTCTGATTGGTTTTGGGAGGCAGCAGGCATTGAGCAATCACAGACTGCCATGAGACTGCTGGGGCCTGATTGTGCTGCTCATTGGCCAGCGATGCATCCATCAGATACTGTGGAGCTGCTCGCCCCTCCAAACACAGGCACATTTCAAGAGTTCAAGCCTCTTTCGAGCTCTGAGATGTCTGCTCCCTCCTCCCCTCTCCATTTCCATCAAAAACAAAACTGCAACTGTCACTAATAATAATGATAATGATAACGACATTGTTGTTTCTGTTATCATTGTCGTTATTCTCGGTTGTCATTTTCATTATTGCAATAATGATAACGAAATGACAATTGTTATTGTTATTGTAATAAGAAAAATGACATGCACATCCCTAGGTGAGACACTATCTATGAGCACATGCATGTGGCTCATTTTTTCTTGGCATGCTTGCTGCTAAAGTAGTAGCAGCATGCATGCATGTGTGTGACTGGGGTGGGGGCCTCAAAGGAGGGGTCCTCACTGGGAGCTCTAGAGGAAGCCGCCTGTAAGTAAGCCAGAAAGGGTCAAAATGGTGCCATTTTCAGTATGGGTGGCTGCTTTCAGAACCCATACTGCAGGCCCCTGAAGGGCCATTCTAATTTTTGACCAGAGGGGACAGTGTATAACCGAGCCCTATGGGCTTCCATTTTAAATCATGCCTGGGTGATTGAGCCAAATGCCCAGGCACCAGAACACAGGTGGAGGAAGAGCAGCAGTAGCTGCATGTGCATGAGGCTGTGAGGCGGGTGCAGGCTTTTAGCTGGGGAGTGGTGCTGTTTTGTGTTGACTGGACTGGTTCAGAGACGCATTATTTTTTCCTCTGCTCTGCTGCCCTGCACAGTCCTGCTGACTTTGGGTCCTGTGGTGTGGCTGTGGGGTGAAGAACCAAACCACTGCAATTCCAATCCTTAGACTTCTGATGAGGGTGAGTCAAAGTTGGTGTACTTTAGGTACTGTGTGTGTAGTGTGTGTACTAAATTTCTTTGGGGGCCTGGGGGAAGGGGAAGATTGGGAGCCACTGGAGAATGGGGCTGGAGCCTGGCGTGTGAGGGAGGAGGACTGGGAGACCCTGGGGAATGGGGATGGAGCCTGGGGGTAGGAAGGGAGGACTGGGAAACCCTGGGGAATGGGGCTGTGGGGGGAGGAAGACTGTGAGACACTGGGGAATGGTGCTGTGTGCGCATAGGACTGTGATACTGTCACGGGTTGGAGGTCTGCACCCCTACTTTACTGGGTTTTACTGACTCAGTTTCCCTCGTGTACAGCCCACATGAACCAGTTTTCTCTCTCTGGGTGATTTGAGCCTGCTGCAGGGACAACCCCTTTGTCACTCAAGGGCCCGATCCTTCCCATTTACAGACTCTTTATTCTCTGGGTTCGCAAGAGTTTGAGAACTTTTGTTGCTCACTTGTGTTCCAATGTTAGACACAGACACTTCTTCATAAAGATAAGAAGTTAGTTTATTGATTACATAAGCAAGATTGTTGATACAGAGTGGTTACTAGAAATCAAAGGTAAATAAAATGCATTCCTAACCTATACTGGTTGAGTTCCTAAATAAGCATCTTACCCTACAAAGGTCCATAAGTTCTTCTCAGTCCTTGATGTAAGCGACTGGGTCTCCAGACTTAGTGTTACAAAGCAAAGTCCCCTCTCTCAGTTCATGGTTCAGCTCAGTCCTTCTGACTACAAGATGGTGAGTGAGTTTCTGACAGTCCCTTCCCCTTCTGGGGTACAACTCCTTATATCCCCAGGAGGAAACTCCTCGTATCTTCTCAAGGCTTCTAGAATTCCTTTTGCTCTCTTTATCAGCTTTTCTGTGTCTCCTGCATGTAGGCAATGGCTACCTGCATTAGCATACAAATGTATCTGGCCATCCATCCGTCTGGGGCGAATCAACAAACTGTCTTTCCATTTCCTGGAACTTGGTCACGCGTCACAGTCCTGAACTGGGTTTTACAGTTCTCAATTGCAACACCACACACATGTGGAACCTCCTGCCCCACATATTTACCAGACCTGTAGTCCACATGCAGGCCTGTGCCACACGCGTGTGACCCCATGTTCCTCCATGACAGATACACTGGGGAATGCGGCTGTGTATGGAAGTGGGGGGAGGTGTACTATGAGACACTGGGGAATGGGGCTGTGGGGGAGTGGGGAGAAGGACTGGGAGACACTGGATGGAATTTGACTGGGAGCCTAAGGGAGGGGAGACCTGGTGTGGGAGAGACAGTGGACGGGACCCCAGTAAGAGGGCTCTCTATCCCTCAGTGGCAGGGCTTCACACAGCAGCAAGAGGTTCCCAGGATTAACTAATATAATATCCCTCCAATGTTAACCCTGAGAACTCTTTGCTGCTGGGTAAAGCCACACCACTGGCTTAACCATTATGTTGGCTCCACCTACCATTGGCTTCACCTACCGTTGGCCCTGCCCTCTGCCCCACCAGCGTTAGAACCAACCAGCCGCCACTGGACGACAGTAATGGCTAACCATGGGGCACGCAGATTTCAAACCCACCACAGTTTGTGTGGAGACACCCAATGGCTCGGCTCCTGTTCACTTCAATGAGATTTTAATAACTCCTGCCATCTGTAAGTGAATTTACAACTCCACATCTGCTGATACTAGTAATAATAATAAGAAATGTTAGCTCAGCGAACTCAAAAGTCAAAGTCAAAGTATGTTTATTGTATCATCCTTTGGTTATTACAGAAATGCGAGAAGTACACTTATATACAAAAATTCCATTTGGCATAACACGAAAACACCAACAACAACTTCCCAAAATTAAATAAAACATCCCTCTAATCAACTTTGGGGATCTATATAAAATAGCTCTAACTAGAGCTCCATCTAGTACCCTTTTAGCCGGCACATATATTAATATTACACACAGCATAAAGGGATCTGGCATAAAGGGTGAAATTCTCCCCTCCAAACCCTTAGGCACACCTTGGCCCAACCACAAAACCTGACGGCGGGAGCCTCTTGACCCCCATCTAATCAATATCGACTAATCTTTAGAGTCTGCCACCTAATTAGGCATACTAACAACCATAAACAGTGTAGCGGGGGTATACTAGGTTGGGCTCATTCCACCAAATCTACAGCATGATTAAACCCATAAGTTGTCTCAAAGTTCCCCCCCCCCATGAAAACAACAGCGTCCTCCCTTGCTCAGGTTAACCCTCCAAGATCTCCAGTTCAGCCCAACCTCATTCCACACCCAAACTTCCCTGTCGTCTTTCATACATGACCCGCTTAGCAAGGGCTGCCACTGCCAGAGTTAAATCAGATGCCCTATAATCTAAACATAAATTATGAGAGGCCGCCCAAGGGCACCTTGTCTGACTGTGTTTGAATATCAATAGAAGCGTCCCTCTAAAGCTTGCATACTTCGGGTAGACCAAAAGAGTGTGGATGGGCGTGTCCAATATGCCCATCGAACAGGATGTACAACTCCTTTCTTGCAATGGTAGACCCCTATATCGCCCATACAAGATAAATTAAAGGAAAACTCCACAGCGTAGGCATGTGAAGATCCGTCTTAGAGGAAATTTGGACCAGACTAGTAGATAGTACGAGTCCTGCAAGGGCCTAGGAGGGGGCTCATATAGGGGTTTACCTTCTGGGAGTGAAGCAGATCCGAATCAATTTGGAGCTGCTGATCCAAAACTCTTTGTTTAACCAAGGCCATAGCATGTTTAAGGCCCAAAGGGAGCAAACATCCAGGAGAAAACCCAAGCCTCCCTATAACCAACTTTACGTTGTCTAGCCAGGGAGAAAGCAGCCCCTCATCCCTGGCTCTACCCAAGAGAGATCTATCTCCTCATGGGAGAAGAACTACCCTAAGCCAGTATCAAATAAGGGATTGTAGGGCAAAAACCCTAATGGGGAGAGAGCCTGTCTCGGTTCGGAGGAAGATCTGTATGGAGTGCACCGAGGGACACCCAGGATCGCCCTCAGAAACCCATTTTGAGGAGTTTCCAACTGTTCCAAGAAGTCTGCAGTGAACTAAACACCCCTCTCTCCAAATCTCTTGTTTTTTAAAAGCAGTTTAGAAAAGGAAAATTTAAAAAATAAAGTCAGTCTCCCCATGCTGCAGGAGACCTGTTTCTGGAGACTCTCCCTCCCTTTTGCATGTCTTTATAAAACTGTGACAAAATTTAGCCACTGAACCCCTGTAGTTTAGTGGATAATGGGTTTCAAATCCCATCTTATCCATAAACTCGTTGGGTGGCTTTGGACAGCAGTCTCTATGGATCCATTTCTAAAGTGTCACGGTCGGGGGTGGGATAGTGGTTAGCCTCTAAAATGGAGATGAGAATAATTATTTTATTTTCCCCACTTTTTCAGTTCTAAGTGAAGGGATATTTTTTCTCCATTCCTACTTTTCGCATTGCTAATCGTGTCCTAGTGGAAACCCACAATTTCTACTGAAATATAAATATCTGTAATTCCTAATGACTATTGCCTGCTGCTGTTTTACTTTGCATTACTCATTAGCTATGTACCTGGTCCTTTCTAATCTTCCATCCATATGAATGGCCATGCCACACGACATTACCATCACAACACATGTAAGTTCCCAGCTGTAAAACTAAAGGTAATTAAACAAGCTGAAACAGATGGGTTTAATTTGTTATGGGCTCTGATGAATCATGCAAAAAAACAAAGCAACGTTGCGCCCTTCCTCCCCCCACCCCCTTCATTCACCACATGAAAACTTTCCTAGTGGCAATTGGAAACAAAGAGAAAATTGTCTTTATTAACAAAGTCTGTGTTTGTTTGCTTTTTACACAGGCCCTCTTTTCTCCTGGACTTCTGAGTCCGGGGAAAATCTGTGTGTGTGTGAAATTAGACATTCACCCCTGCTACCGGACTTGTAAAACCCCAAGATTTTACAAGTCTCACACCGTTTTTAGACAAAGCGCTGCAAGCCGCGTGTTAAGACAGAAGCCAGTTGTGCTGCCGGAAGTGACGTTCTCCCCGTTTCCAGCAACGGTGGCCACCGGAGATGCGGCACTTTGCACAGGTGCATTCTAGAGACCTCAATTTTCAGATCTCTAGAACGTGCCTCTGCAAAGCGCTGCGTCTCCGGCCACCGCCGTTGCCAGCAACAGGGAGAACGTCACTTCCGGCAGCGCAGCTGGCTTCTGTCTTAACACGCAAATCGGGAGGTGCTTCTGCAGCTTCTCATGTAAAAATGGTCTCAGTTTCCAAGAATGCATGAGTTCCCAAGAGCCTGCTATTTGCAATGGTGCCTGGCCAAATTCCGATAGCTCTCTCCCACCAATCCCCCATGTGAGTTTATTTTTCCTGGACTCTGGGGGAGAAATGAGGCTCGTCTAAAAACGCCCTGTGTCTGTTCTGTCTGAAGAGAAATGGGTTTAAAAGCAATTCCACTGTACCAAATATGCATCAAAGAAGAGTACATTATTTCCAAATGAATCACTTGTAACTTTGCAGCACAACTGAGATTAATGTATGACTGGCCATTTGTAATTTGAATGAGAGAGATTAGCCCAACCTGTTCAGTAAATTTCAACTTCCTCATGTCACAGAGATAAGGTCTACTTTCATTTTCTCTGGCTAAACCAGGAGTAACTTTGCTGAACTTCATAAGAACTCTGCCATGAGGACAGAATTCTGGCCAATCTGCTTAATGAGGGGGGTCTGCAATTTTTCATAATACTGACGTGACCTGAATATTATGCCTTTTATCACAAGGAGGAGCTTTTAAGCTTCAGTGAATTGTTTCACTTGAAGAGATGCTACTTCCATTGTTGCCTGTTTGCCTTTGGAAGCCATTTTAGCCTATGCTTTTGAGCCAGACAATGTCGTGTCTATTGCATCTGCTTCGTAACAAAATAAAAATGTAACCAGTAAACAACATTTGTAAAGGTTGTTATTAACATACTAAAGTGCGTGGGGGTGTTGTATAAGATGAGTGACTTTTTTCTCTATATCTTGGCTTCAGTAAAGTTACTTTGACAGTGGGAGGACAGTCTGAAGGAAAGAAGAGTGGGAGTCAGGTTGAACAAAATAGATATTAAAAACTCCCCCACCCCTTTTTAAAAAATAAAAATAAAAAAATTGTTCTTTAAACTGGGTTACCATGAATATTTTTTTGTCTCTCAGCTGAATATTGTGCATCTGAATTTCTACAGGACACAGCAAACATCACAGCAGTGCACCCAGCGGGACTGTTTCATTTCATGCATCATTCACAGCATGCTGCTGTGATTCCAGAACTGTCCATAACTTTCTTCTAACATTAGAAGGAGATGAATTTTTAATTGTTTTCTACCATTAGGAAGCTGTTGTCAGGGAAGTTAAATTCCCAGAACAGGTGTGATCGAAGGAGAGGGCTTGAGCCAAAAAGTTTGAATCCATGTCTGAATCGGGATCTAAAGCCAACATTCAACCATGGGGTTTGGCTTGAATGTATTTTAAGTCATCAGTGCTGCAGGAGTTGAAGACTGATTGCAGAGCAAAGAAAATTCAAAGTTCCTCAATGAAAGTTAATTACAACAGGTGTAAGAACTAACTGTGGCATCCACCTGAGGATACGCACAGGGCTATACTTCCTTATTTTCCATTATATATTGAACCTTAAATGCAAGTTATATACTGGGGTAGGTAAAGTTCCCAACCCTAAGAGCCACAAACCTAAATCTTCATATGGCCGAGAGCCACAAAACATGCACACATGCCCTTTTAAGCATCTCCCAAGCTGGACCTCTCCTCCTCTATGATTGGATTGTGGATCTGGTGCTCTGAAGTCCTGACTGCTGAGATTCTGAGAGGAAGCTGCCATTTCAGCTTTTGAGATTTGGGTGCAGTGAGTGAGACACAGGACCATTAAGGTATGATGGGGTCTAGGACTGACTGCACTTGAACTGACTAAGGTCTTTTTTACATGGACGTCACCCACTCATGAACACCCATAAACACCCATGGGTGTTAGAGTGCCTGTGTAAATGTCCACGAGTGGGTGGGTGCACGTTCACGACCCACCAACACCCATGGAGCAGCCGGGAAGGAGACAGCATGCTCCGTGGGTGGAGATGGGTGTTCAACACCCACCCGTCCGTGTAAAAACCAAAGCACCCACGGGAACGGGTCCGCTGAGACCACAGAGAGATGGCCAGAGAGGCCACACAGGGCCCCCCAAGCAGACACAACCACCTGGGGAGATGCCAGATGCCTGCCCGGGAGTCCTTAAAAGGGACCTGAAACAGGAGATGGGTGCGTTGGCTTCCAAGATGTCTGGAAGGAAAGCCTCCTACAAGATGAAGGGAGCCAGTGCCACGACTCATGTGGGGTGGGCATGGGTAAGCAGAGGGACTCCGGGATGCTGGGAGGGGGGCCAGAACCAAGGGCCAGGGGTGTGTGGAAAGAACCGCTAAACACAGCACACGCATCCTGCCACAAGGCTGAGGACAGACCGTGGCGGCCATACCAACCGCACACACCCCCAGCACAGCCAAGGAGCACGGGGAAGGGAGTGCACGTGACAGTGAGGTATGTGCGAGGGGACCCCAAGAACCCGGGGAGGGGGGTCCCGCACGCCAACAGCAGAAAACAATCCAAGGGAGCACAGAGCGGGCAGCTGACAGCTAATGGTAGCAACCCTCACCCCCAGGACAACATTCAGACACAGGAGCAATGCACCACCAGGGAGATGGCTGAGGAGGGCTTCTATGACAGCCAGGTAAGGCGCCCGTGACCCCCGGGGGGAGTGGGAAGGGATCCCCCCACAAGGGAGCACAGGGGGGCCATGGGGTGGATGCTAACCCCTCTGCTATACCCCCAACAGGAGACGACCAGCTCCGCTGGCACCACAGCTACTGGGCGGGCCCCAAGCTGTGAAGCTGGTAGGCCCCCCACAAGTGGTACCCAGAAGGGGGATCCCTGGTTGAGGCAGGAGACCAGGGACTTTGTACGTTTGTGTGGGGCTGAAGAGGTCCAGCATGACCTGGTGCGCAGCTACAAGACCAAACAGGTCTATGAAGCCATTGCCCAGGAGATGCAGTGGCAGGGGTACAATAGGGATGTCACTGAGTGCTTGCAGCAGGCAAAGTACTTGAGGTCCGGATATAAACATATCAAGGACAGCAATCACAAGTCCGTCCATTCCATGTGGACAATGGAATTCCAGGAGGAGCTGGACTAGTTCCTCTGCATGGATGGGGTATAGTCGCTTCCCACTTACACGGCACCACTTTTGCCAGGGGCAGGCAGCGGGTGCTCACAACACCACCACCCACGCCTGACCCCCTGGGGCAGGGGGAGACCGGTGCCCCGGCAAGGCAAGCCAGGATGCAGGAGGGGACGGCCCCATCACACAGGGGGAGGAGGCGCTCTGGGAACCCACTCACTCAAACATTGTCCTCCACGTGTGCCCACAAAACCCACAAGGCACCGGGCCACAGGGAATGGGGTGCATGCAGAGTGGACAGCGACCCAGGACACCTCCCAGGACACGGAGGAAGACAATCCAGGTAGGAATGCAACCAGGGCCTGGGGGAGGGGGTGGCCAGAGGGGAGGGGGGGCAGGCCCCGGCCACAGTGACTGGAGCCAAAGCCCAGCACCAGGGATTGACTGATGTACCCACATTCCCATTGTAACTCAAGGCGCCCTGGAGGTTCAGGAGGAGGAAGTCGTGG
>QEPC01002194.1:605033-623746 GCA_003113815.1 Sphenodon punctatus | reverse complement strand
ATCTGGGTTCGCTCCCCTGCGGGCCCTTGCTGCTGCCGTCCTTCGGGAGTGGCGTCCAGATGGCCCGGCCTCTCTGTTGTCCACAGGCAGGACATGCACAATTCCGATGCCGGAACCATATGTCTCCGGCCTCCGGAAACAGCAATGCTCCCATGGCAGGGTACATGTCTACACACCTAACTCAGTGGAGTACTGGCCATTAGGGATGTGCGAACAGAACGTGGTTTGGATGTTCGGCCATTCAGTCGTTCAGTTCGGGAACCAAGTTCGGGTTCAGTTGTTCGGTTCAGGAACTGAGTTCGGGTTCGGTTCGGTGGAGTTCGGTTTGGCCAAACATTCGGAAATCGATATCAATATTGTTGCTAATATCGATACCGATTTTGAAGTTTTTATTTTCGGTATCGTTTGGCCCTGAGACACTAATAAGTTTGTTATTTTTATGTCTTGTTATATTGTTAGTTTGTTTTTTAAAAAGTTTTTATAAAAGTTGCATCTGTTGCCAGCTGCGTTTGACCTGACCAATCTTTTACCCCTCTGTGCTGCCTTACGGACAGCAGACTGACCTCTCCTACTTCCCTTCTTGATGTCTTCCAACCCAAAGAATGCACACAAAGATTTTATATATGTATATTTTTATTGTTTTATTCATATTTTATTAATCTAATATATATCTACGCTAAATCTAACTGCTATTAACTATTCTAAAACCTATGGAACTAAATGGAATATCTAATAACTACAAAGGGCTAGTCCTACAAACACACAATAAAACTAAATCACTACACACTATATCTATCTATCTATCTATCTATCTATCTATCTATCTATCTAATCATATAACACAGGGATGGGGTGGGGGGTGGGGAACACCAACAGCTCACACCAAACAACACAGGGAGGGGACAAAACTGAAATGAAACCTAAATAATTCTAATCCTACTCTAAATAAATCCAAAAACAGAGGAAGGGAATCAGGGATGGAATATATAAAGGGAGGCGGGGAGGATTCAATGGAGGGTAGGGAGAAAGAACACAGGGATGGGTAAAAAATAAAAATAACACCTAAATCTATCTAATCTAATTAAATAAATGATACTAGGGAGGTAAATGTGTGGGATGGGTGTAATAGGAGGAGGATGACAATGAATTAGGAACACAAGCCGCTAGGAGAGGGAGACTTCTGAAAACGCCTGCTTTCAGGAACAGTGGCTAGCTCAGAAGGTGTTGGAAGGGGGGGGCAATGACTTTTGTTACTTGCTGCACCCGCCTTACCACAAGCCCTATTGGCTCTGTGCAGCCTAACATTCCCCCTCCCCCCACATCCCCCATGTCCAAACGCAGACTGTGAAGTCAGTGGTCTGAGGAGAAAAGGGATGGTGATTGGGCAGGCTGGATGCTACTCCAAGCCTCTCCACCCCTGGTGTCAGGAAGTCTGCTCCTCAGCTGCGTCCCCCTCCCTGGGCTCTCCAGTCACATTTTTCCTGCCAGAACTCATCCGAACTTACCCAAACACGGCCAAACTGTTTGGTCATTTTCTAGTTTGAATCGAGTTCGTTTCAGTCAGTTTGGAAGTTTGGTTCAGTCGTCCACCCAGACCAAGTTCGGTGCGAACTCCAAACTTCGAACCACATCATTCACACATCCCTACCAACCATGCCACCGGACAGCCGGTGAAGTGCTGAGGCCTGGTGCGCTTCACCTGCCATGGCTAGAAGGCAGTGGGTGACCCAGTGGCATGGGGCACAGGTCTCACAGGAGCAGGGAAACCCTACAACCCAAACACCAGGGAAGAAACAGATCAGGGAACAGACATAGCAGACTCTATTGTTATTCGTTACATGGTTGTGTGAAGGGTGGGGACTGTCAACATCACTACTCAGTTGCCTGCCATCTGGATGACAATGTGCCTACACAGAGCATCCCTGTTCTACGCCGATATGCGCCGGAATGCACCTCTCTGAAAATGTTGGTAGAGGGGCACGGGACCCTCTCTCTGCACCGGTTGTGGGTAGTCAAGGGCAGCTCCCCTGGTCTCGCAGATATTGTCCAGGATGCAGGCCGCATGTACAAGGATGGGGGTATGCTACAGATTGAATTGGCTCCTGTTCATGAACAGGCACCAACGCCGCTTGAGCAGTCCAAATGCCCGCTCCACCATGCTCTGAGCTGGCAAGAGGTGTTCATTGAAAAGGTGGCGGACTGCTGTGCATGCCACGGGATACGCCCTCATGAGCCATGGGCTCAGCGGGTAGGTGGGGGTCCCCTATCACCACTGGGGACATGGAGACCCCCTAAATGACCCGGTACAGGTTGGGGACTATCTCCCCGTCAAACATGCGTGCATAGAAAGGGAGGCCTGCAGTATGCGCACATCATGGCTCCTCCCTGAGTGACCAGTGTAGACATTGGTAAACAAGGCACTGTGATCCACCAAAGCCTGGAGATTGATGGAGAAGGTCTGCTTCCAATTCAGGTAGTCAGTCTTGGTGTGTGGTGGCCGGATTATAGGGATGTGGGTGCTGTCGATCGCCCCTATGTAATGGGGGAAGCCAACTTCCTCAAAGCCATGAATGACAACCTCAGGATCCCGGAGCTGTATGACCTGCTCAAGAAGTAGCTCCACCAGCAGCTCGCACACGTTGTGGATTGCCCTGTTCACGGTCACGGTTCCCACCCTGAACTTCTCTCCAAAACTCCGCAAGGAATCAGGGGTGGCCAGTCTCCACACGGCCATGGCCAAGAGCATCCCTGGCAGCAGCAGATACTGCATGTTGGTCTCGCGCCTCTGGAGATGTGGGTTGAGGAGCTCCCCAAGCCAGGCCAACAGGGAGTGATTCATGCGGAAGTGCTCCATCCATGCATTGTCTGTCCAGGTGGCCAGCATGTTCTCCCACCAGTCATTGGTGCGAGAGCGCATCCAATGCAGCCTCCATGTTGGGACAGTGACACGGTACCTGTAGTCATTCAGCAGTCCTCAGGACAAGATCAGGCGCATGTCCTGGGACACCGCTGTACTGAACATGGACTTTTGGTAGACAGCTACCCTGCTTGCCCACCGCAATGATGCAGCTCGGTGCATGCTGGCCGCTCTCCTGTGCCATACGCCTTGATTGTAGAAAGTTTGGCCCATTGCTTGAACACCAGCACCAGGATCATGAAGCAGGAGGACAGGACCATTAACAGGATGGCCCGCTCCTCAGAGAGCTCATCAACAGGCAGCATGGTACCAACAACAATACACACACTCAGGGGGAACCCACCACTGGGTGGGGAGCTCGGCTTTACCCTCCTTCAACAACCTTTGTGGGACCAACCAGCCACTGTTTCAGTGCCCTGGACCACACCGGAGATCACGGCTGTTCACCTGGTAGCTGCACATCTGGAATATGGACTGGCCTTCCAGGATGGGGGTCCCCATGTTCCTAATGACTATGCCAGCATCCTACTGTGTGCCTGTGGCATCTCCTCTCCCATCCATGATCAGACTGACAGGTGCTTCTTGGGGACCTGGGCCTGCTACCCGCCGATGTTGGAGGACCCCTGCTGACTGGGACCCCTACAATATGTGAACTTGGCACCCTCCGATCGGAGCTGAAGCTACGGACTGTGAAGGCTGCTACTGCCACGGGGAACCACCTCCTTCCCCATTTCATGGTGGATGCGCATATGCATTCCTGGGGATTCCGCAGGGGCCTCTTCACCTGGGGGCGGGGCTTGTCATGGGACAGCGCTTCCAGGGCCATCCTCCAGCCTCTCCATGAGCAGGGTATCCTGAACGGCCCCTCCATTGCATTGTTGTTGCCGTGCCTCTGCTGTGGGCCACCCTAACCTTTTGCCCCCTGCTCCGGCCCATGGTACTGTGTAACCCAGGGGAAGGCTGGCCTGTCAGCCGGACTCCATCGCTGCTTCCCTTCACTCTGGCCCCCATCACCCTGTAGCATTACAGAGCACATCTTTCCCTTTTGGAGTAACTGCAATGGTTCACCTGTGTGCGGCTTGTGGGGAATGGACAAGAGCCCCTGATCGCCCCATCGCCGGCCTTGGTTTGGCCATTCCCCACCACCACCCAATCATGAATAAAGTCTGTGACTTTGCCTGTACCACCTTGGGTGCATTCATGTCATTGTGCGACGCCAGTCACCCATCCCCTGGCTGCCGCCCTGTCCTTGTGTGTTGGTATGGTTACTGTGATGGGGGTCACTGGCGTTCCTGCTCAGGATGACTGGGGCTGTTGGGTGGCATACAGTGGTGCGTGCTGGATTCCCCTGTGGGCTCCAAGATGGATTGTGGGTTCACCCCAATGGGTGGTGTGGGCCCACCGCATCCCATTGTGATCCCTGTCCTTCAGTTACCAGTGGCTGCCTGGTGTCCGTCTTCCATCTGTGGGCACCCTTCCTCAGGGCTACCTCCTTGTATTTCCCCATGGAGGTGTGGTATACCACCTGGCTGGATTGGCTCGGCAGTTGTGGTGTGCGTGTGCAACATATGTGCTGGTGATGTCCCGTGGTGGTTCTCTCTGTTGTACCCCTAGCATGCGGGGGAGGGGGGAGGCTGCGGGCTCCAATCCCTCCCTAGTGGCCGGTGTTACCCTGAGAACCTTTGCACTGACATTCTGGCCTGTCTGGCGGGGGATATGAATTGGCTGGCTGCCCTGCCTGGGGTGCCCTGCCTTCCACCGCTCCTGGTGCCCCCTGTTGGTTCCCACCATTTGCACTCTAGATGGGCGGCAGTTGAGCCGGGCAGCTGACCATGAGTGCGAACAGTGTAAGGGCGTCTTGTTGACCACCCATGTCCCCCCTTGCTTTGAGCATGTGGGGTGCTGGATTGGGTGTCCCTGCCCACTGCATGGGTTGTGCTTGCTCTGTGGTTCTGGCCCCTGCTGAACGGAACCCTTTCCGTGTACCCTCTCACCTTCTCCCTCTCCCTTCTACCTACACTGTTTGTCTTCCTGGCTGTTCTCTGCCTGGCACAGATGGCTGGGCAGCTTCAGCGTGCGGCCTCGGATCTCCGCACTGGGGCCTGCCTGAACGATGATATCAGTGAGTGTGCTGCGTATATGCAGGGCCCTCTCCCTGGGTGTCTCTTGGGGGTTCCATTTTGTTGGCACCTTCTGTCCCGTCCTGATGGCCCCGTCTCTCTATCCCTTAGTGCAGGTGATGGTTGCAGAGCGGACAAGGGAGCAGGAGGAGGTCATGCAGCTGCTGCTACACCTCCTGAAGTGGGTGTGCTCCCTGGACTGTGCCCAGGTGGATCGATGGAGCTGGGTACGGGGTTGGCATCCCTATTGAGGCCAGGGCCCCACCACCTGTGCTGCATCCACATCTCCCTTGGACCTTTCCTGTGTTCCATGCCCTTCCCCCTTGTAATAAAGTTGATTTTCCCCCTTCTCTGTTTGTGGGTCCTGTTCCTCGGTGTGGCCTGGTCTCTTGTGTGGGCGCCTCATGGTGGTTGTGGCACTGTTGAGTGGCAGGGACTGGTTATCCCACACACACACCTTCTCAGCATATGTGCAGCTGCTCTGCTGTGCCCTTTAGGTGTCCCCCTGGTTTCCCTGGTCTGGGCTGTTTGTGGCCAGTCAACCGCCTGTAATGGTTCCCTTCTGTCCCCCACCGACTTGGTCTTGTTCCACCCCTTTCCCCCTTGGGCCGGGGGTCCGTCCCCTTGGCTGCTGTCCTGGTGCCCGGACCCCTCCCTGTGTTTGCAATATCCCCCCCCCCATTGGCCACACAGATGCCTTGTTGGTGTGGGGATCCTGACAGCAGGTTTGCTGTTAGTGTGGGCTGGGTCTCTCCCCCTCCCTCCCATTCCCTACCAGCCTGGCTGTGCTGTAGGCTTCCTGTTCTGCCAGCATGCCTGCATGTGTCCCAGCTCCTTGTCCGGGGGTCTCGGGATTGTGTGTGTCGGGACCTGTGCCGGGGTGTGAGTGAGTGTTGGGGTCACCTGCTGCATCAGGCCTCTGCCTCCCTCCCCAGTGCCCCTTCCCACCCTGCCCCATGCTGGGGCACCCCTGCCTCCATGGCCTTGTAGCCCTTCCCTGTGTGGTTGTGTTCATGGTTGTGTGGGGGTGGTTTCTGCTTGAGGGGAGTCTGTGGCACCCAGCTATCTGGCCCTGTCACAGGGCTGGCTGAGGTCTGCTACAGTGTGTGTCCTGTCATCCCAACTCCCTCCTACTCTGCCTGCACAGAGTCTGACAGTTCATGGGTGGAGCTGTGTGCTGTGGTTTCATTTGCCCTCGGTTGGCCATGTTGTACTGTCACTGTGCTGGGCAGGGCTTCCACGCCGTTCAGTGTCTCGAGTGTCCGTGTAACTGTCATGGGTGTTTGCTCGGTGTTTTCTGGGATTGGTGTTTGGCTGCTGGGTGTGTGCTGGCCCTCCCCTTCTGTCTCCCAACCCACTGCGGCACCGTCCGTGTGAATGTCACCTGACTCGGCGCCGCCGGGTGTGCTCACCCACCCATCTCCACCCATTGGGCTTCCATGTAAAAAAGGCCTAAGAGTCTCATGGGGCTCCCAAGCTGGTTTACCCATCCCTGTTGTATATACTGCCCTTATTCTATGTTCTGGGTAATTATTTGTTCAGGTGAGGAGTCGAACAATTTAATTGTTGTTGTTACTGGAATTCTTTGGGAAGTTCTCCCTGTTCATCTCAGCCAACCACTTTTACAAGATATTAGTTTCTAGTTTTCTTTTGGCCGTTTCAGAACATGTTGATGTAACACTTCATTAAATCATCCTTCAGTTTGCAGATACAGTTTTTATAGCATTTTTGTAAATGCCAGTAATTACAGCACTGGAGTTCCGTGCCTTGTGTTGCTTATATTTGGAAAGTATATAGGAAACTGTCAACTTATTTGGAGGCATTTAATGTTAACTCAAGATATGCCACTCTGCCTGTGTATTGCAAATGTCAATACAGTCTTAGATACACATAATAACACAGAGGGCATGGGGTTTGTGAAAGCTAATCCCTGTGGTGTGCCCATAGGCACTGTAGGATTATGAAATGCAACATGGCATATGTGAAAGGGTGGTCTACTCCTTTTAAATATGTGTATTATTGGATCAAGAATTCAAAATAAGACCTTTAAGTGACACAAGTTAGAGCACAAAATCTATATTCATAGGAAGCTGAAAGAATTCTCTTAATGCACTGCGACCTTGGAGAATCAAATCCATGTTTGTGTTTAACTGAGAACAAAATCCTCACCTGGCATAAGTCATCAGAGCTTTAGTCACATCTGTATTAATAAAAACGGTATCTTGTTCACTGTACTTCACTATAGCAAATTCTGATTAGAATGAACATTTTATTACAAACCTAACTTCAAGAATAATTTCTATAGAGCTGGAATTGGGGAGTGGATTAATATTTATGGGTATTATTCAAATTTCTGGGCAGCCCTTTGTATACCCAAATAATATCCAAAACCAAAATGACGTCTCTGTCTGTTTTTAAGAATATTCCAGTTCAAGGTTGGTTAGCTTGTTTAGGCGGGGTTGACGTTGCTTCATGTCTTTCCATTTTCACCCATTTTAGTATTTCATTTATATTATTTTAGTTAACCGCACTTGCACAATAATGCTAATGTTTTAGCTAATACTGCTGAAAAGGTATAACTAAAATAACGAAAATACCAAAATACTGGACTAAAAGAAAGAAAGAAAGAAACTGTGGGAAAAAATAAAGTAAAAATCAACTCAAAATAACCAAAATGGGCAAGAGGCAGACTGTAAACAAAACCAAGATTGGATATTGCCTGAATCACCATTTTTGCCAAATCACAGTTTGGGTAGGATATATTCAATAGGCTTACTCTATCTTGGCAAATTCCATTTTTCAATTTTACTTTTTTTCAGTTACATAGCAAATTCCTTGATATGATTTACCCTAACTCTGGTTTCACGGGGGATTGCTATAATGAACTTAATATCTAGCAGCCTAAGAAGTTTCTTGTGTGGGTGATTCTAGCTCCGATTGGTCACAATGAATGGTTTCTCTTTTGTCTCCAAGAGAAGACTGGGAGAGTCACCAGTTGGCAGTGACTGAGGGCTTGCAGGATACTGGCACAGCAGTAGCAATTGAGTCAATGTCGTGGGGTGGAGCTGGAACTGGAAGGGTGCTGCAGTTTTTGGAATCAGTTGGTGGCACTGTCATGAATGCTGTTTGTATATAATAAAAGGCAGCTGGGTTTTCATTTGGCAAGCGACCTCTGTTCCTCTTGATTTCTCCATTGCCAAATCCAGGCACTGAATGCAAGAATTCCTATGGAAGGAGGATCAGACATGCATTTGTCTTTATGAATATCTAGTCTTATTTATAACCCATCCATAGCCCATTCCTTTGGGATATAAGGAGCTGCCTTAGTCAGACCAATGGTCCAACTTAACCCAGTATTGTCACAACCTGACATGGCAGCAGGGTTTCAAATCCAGGTTTCCAGCAAAGGCCTCACCCTGGCATGCTATCTAGGGGTGTGCGAACCCCCAGGGGTTTGGGGTTCAGCCCATTCAGGGTCCCCCCCCCCCGGAAACCATTTGAGGTTAGGCTGTTTGGCCCAAACCTGTTCGGGTGGCCAAACCCATTTGGGCGGTGTTGGGGGGGTGGGGGACAGGGGGGAACCCAGTTCCCCCTCCCTCCAGGTTGTGCGAGTGGAAGGGGTGCCTTCCCCCCCCACCCTGCGCAGCCTACTAATTTTTTTAAAAGCCACCCACCCCAGGGATCACCCTACCTGGTGGCACTGGGGCTCTGGCCTGCGGCAGTGGCGGTGGGTTTGGCGGCGGTGGTGCTGCGGAGCGCTTCAGGCCTTCCAGGTCAGGTGACCGGGCCAGGTGACCCAGAAAGCGTAGTAGAGGCCTGAAGCGGTCCTCTGCTGCCACTGGAATAAGCCCCGCTGCCAGCACCAGAGCTAGGGCCGGAGCCCAAGCACCACCAGGTAGGTCAGGCTCTGGCCCCGGGTGCGGCGGTGGCAGCGGGGCTGGCTCTGGCAGTGCTGCGGAGCACTCCAGGCCTCTACTAGGCCTTCCAGATCACCTGACCTGGTCACCTGACCCAGAAGGCCTGGTAGAGGCCTGAAGTGCTCCGCAGCACTTCCGGAGCCAGAATTGCAGCCGCGTGACCCGGGTCCGGAGCCCCGGCACCACCAGGTAGGGTGATCCCTGGGGTGGGGTGTTTTTTTTAAAAAAATAGTAGGCTGCGCAGGGTGGTGGTGGGGAGGTGAGCTCCGGCGCCCCTTCCACCCGTGAAGCCTGGAGGGAGGGGAAACCAGGTTCCCCCCTGCCCCCACCCGAACAGGTTTTAGAATCTGAATTTTGTTTGGTCAGTTCAGACGGAGGGCAGTTCAGGTTCAGGGGGTTCGCAGACGGGCTGAAACCTCCAAGTTTGGGCTGAACCCTGAACCCCTAAACCACATTTGCACATCCTTAGTGCTATCCGAGACCCTCCAGGATCCCTGGCAGAGGCCTCATCCAGGCGTGCTCTACCAGAGAACTTGAATAGGAAATGCTGGGGTCTGGGGATTGAATTTGGAACCTTATACATTCAAAGCATGTACTCTGCCACCTAAGCCACAGCCCACCCCTAGGTCAGGAGACAATTGTGTGCAGCTAGTAGCCTTATTCTGCAGTCAGGCAGAAGAGGGAAGGGTAACTTAACCTACAATGTTCGACTTAGATTCATTTCCCCCACATAACGTCAAAATCACTGGATTGTAATTACGATAAAATGGAAATTCATTCCTCTCTCCATCTCTATCTTGCAGGTCAGGCCTAGAGAGTCTAAATGCAGCTCCTGCTTCACAGGACTGCATCTCTGCTCCTCTTTGACTGAAGTAATGGTTACAGTCCTTCTATGATCCACACAAGGGTTGGCTGATGACCATGGTGGTTGTATCTAATGTTGAATATCATAGCCCATCCCTGGATCCAACCTAACATTCTTCATGGCACTTTGGAGACCTCCTTCATGGCACATTGGAGACATAGGGTGTAAACAGATGGACCAGTCAGCCCCCTTCACCCCCAGGTTGGCTGTCTATCTGAAGGCGGCCTACCAGATGTTGAAGTGGAGCAGGACTGGTCTGGGACAGCCCTGCTTGTGGTACTCCAGAACATTCCGGAGGCTGGCCAAAACAGGGGCACCAGCCCGGACTGGAGCTGCTGTCCGTTTGCTCAGAAGACCCACTCTGCAGCTTCACTGCTCACTGGCTGTTACCCCAGAAACACCATAGAATTGCAGGCACCAGTCTAGAGTGTTGGGTGTTTGCCTGCACCTCTATGGGGTGGGTGGTACCATCCATGCAGACCATGGTCTGTCTAAAGCAGACCCAGGTGAAGCTGGAAGTGGGTGGACACGGAAGGGGCAACCCCAGGGAAGCTCTGGAGACGGGGTGCTCATGAGTCCATCTAAAGACATCCATAGAGCCCCTACTGTTCTTATGCCTACTTATGGTGTATTTATCTTGTTCCCTCTCTCCACCCCGATCCCCCTCTAACTCAAATGCATAGTTTAACTATTGTAGAGGAGCTTGTGGGGAACACTCTGCTTCAGGGTAAATCACTTTTTAAGTGAGAAAACATCTGAAAAAACTCAACAACCTAGCATTGTTCCTCACAAAATATACAGTCTTCACTCATTTGACAAGTGCAGATTAGTTTTAATTATTTATGGTATTTTATAGTATCCTGGTAAATGTTCAGCGGTACATGCTCTAAAAGTAATAAAATCTAATAATATGAGATCTGACTACAGCATGTTGCTATTAAATCCTTACTGAGAGGTGTCATTGTTCTATACAAATAAAGTGGTTTTGGACCACAGGCCTCAAAGCAAACTTTTTACAATCCCCCCCCCCCCCGCAAAACCCCCTCAAGATTCCCGGACAGAAAACATGGCCTACCACCACCTGAAAACGACCCCTATCCCATCACAGTAAATACTGCAATAATGGATGCTCCTAACTCCCAAACAAATGAATATACAAAAATAAAATTACATCCCAATCAAACT
This sequence comes from Sphenodon punctatus, assembly GCA_003113815.1. Lineage (NCBI taxonomy): Eukaryota > Metazoa > Chordata > Lepidosauria > Sphenodontia > Sphenodontidae > Sphenodon > Sphenodon punctatus. The sequence continues at coordinate 612,742 of QEPC01002194.1, read as the reverse complement.
GCATCATCACCCCCCTTCTTCCACACACTTTACAGCTGGAGTGAGGCTAACTTCTCCTCCTTCTGCTTGTTTTCAACCAGGGCTTAAAGGAGATCTCACCCTTAGTGGAAAACTCATTGAGAATGGACCTCTTAAGGAGATTTTCTAGGTCGAGAAACTTGGGAGAATGACAAATTCTTGAAAACCTTAAAATACCCTAATATTCTCTGAGCATGTGCAAAATAGTTTTGTGCATGTGCTGCCCCTTTCCAAGATGGTGAGGATGAAGTCGGTGCCATGTTTGAAAAGGGCAGGTAGTTCTGCACATGTGCAGATCAGCTGCCCTTTTCCAAAATGGTGCTGGTGCAGCCTGCACCATCTTGGAAAAGGGCTGTGCATGCACAGAACATCTCTGGTGGCCATTTTGTGCATGCTAAGCATTTTTAGGGTATTTTAAGGTTTTCAAGAACCTTGCGAGATTCTTGAAAACCTTAGCGAGATCTTGTTAGGGTTTTGTGATTCTCACAAGAACTGGGGCTGTTCTCATTTTAGCCCTACTTTCAACCATGAAGGGGACCAGCTCAGTTCTAAATAGATGTTCCATTTTGTTCCATGTTCCAACAGTGCTGGTTCAAAAGAGATGTTCCATTTTTAAAATGAATATTTCCATGAAAACAGAACAATTATTTTTTTTCTAAACAAAATTCTGATTGGAAATGGGTAAAAAATAATTTTTTTTTAATAGCCATTTGCACATGCAAAAAATGACTGCAGAGCTGAATTACACATGCATAAATGGCCACAACCCATACCTAAAATGGTTTGTGTATGCTGAGAGCATTTTTAGGGTATTTTACGGTGGTGACTAATTTGTGCATGTGCAAATTGGTTATTGGGATTAATTTGATAACCCCTCCCCCAATGGCTTTGGAGTTTATGTTTTGTTGATGTTATGTTTTCTCCTCTGTTTACACTTGTGCTGTATTGTTTTATTTTTTTATTTATCCTTTGGGACATGGCAGAAGCTAGTTCCCTTAATAATAAACATTCATAAACTATACCCAACCAATATTTATTCAACTTTCCATACAAATCTCCAGTGTAGAAGATTCCACAACTCCCCTCATCAGCTTGTTCCATTGCCCAATTGCTCTTCCAGTTAGGAAGATTTTCTCTCTCTTATTTAACCTAAATCTGCGTTTTCACAACTTAAACACGTTTTCTCTTGTCCTTTCCTCACAGAGAACACCTGTTCTCCATCTTCTTCTAAATATTTGAAAACTGTGGCCGTGCCTGCTTCAGCGTTCTTTTCTCTAGGCTTAAACATATCCAACTCCCTCAGTCTATCCTCCTATGATTTGTATTCCCAATCCTTTATTCTCTTTGTTGCCCTTCTGAATGTTGTCCAGTTTGTGCAAGAACTTCACAAGAACATGTGCAAGAACATTCTAGCCTAGCTTACAAATGGGAAATAAAACCAGCGCTAACTGATAGGGGTTTGCAGCAGGCACATCATTTGTTTTCATTTTTGTTTACAGGGACTTTCGTAAACAAAAACATTAAAAATAAATATCAACTTTAAAAAAATCACTGTGCATGCACAAAATGGCCACCTGACCATTCTGTGCATGTACAGCCATTTTCCGAAATGGTGCATGCAGCATCGGCACCATGGGCAAGGGTGCACATACGCAGAACGGACCCGATGGCCTTTCTGTGCATGTGCAGTGGCTTTTTTTGCTTTTATTTTTTATAACAAAAACACCAAGACACTTTTCACCCCTTCGTCTTTGTCCGTTTTCATTATCCTAGCATATTGTTTCCATGTACTAATTACTAAAACAAATGGGGTTTTCTTTTTTAGTAATTAAAAAAAACCAAAATGGATTACACCCCCCTACTAACTGGTCTAACATCTAATCTCAGGCATGGTCAAACTATGGTTCAGGAGCTACATGCAACGTTTGGGCATTTCAAGTGCAGCGCTCAGCCAGGATGAATTCCAGGCCCCATGGTCCTGGTATTGTGATTTTAGTTCACTGCATCACTCAAGTCTCAGCAGTTGAACTACAGCTTCTCCTCAGAATTTCGACACTTAGGTTCACAGAGCATTGGGTCTGCCAACCAATCATGAGGCAGGAGACACTCGACTTGTGTGATGCTTCTGAGGGACATGTACATATGTCTTGTGAGTCTTGATTGTATGAAGATTTTAGTATGTGGCTCTTGGCATTGGGATTTTGCCCACTTCTGGCCTGTTGTATTTAAGAAAAGAAGTAGTAGAGCCTCCCAAGGAGGTTGTAAAGGTCTAATTTTCCTCCAGGCTTTACCTTTTGTAGCCTTATGAAAAAATGGATTTGAAATATCAGTGTATTTAGAAAAAAGGTGGTTCTACAACTACCAAATAAAATACGTTGAACTATCATGTGCTGATCTCCCATGGCTGAGGATTTGGCCCTGTAATATCCAATTTATTTGGCCATAAAGGATACCTCAAAGTACATGATGACTATAATTATTTAGCACCTCTTTAGCTTATTGGTTGGGGAAATGATTTATTTTATTAAATGTGAAAAATAGAGTTAATCAAAATGTGTTTTTTTTCTTTATGAAATAAAAAATAAAAATCTTATTACAGTCCAATGCTTCTTCCTCAAGATGATGGGAATGTCAATATGGCACAAGCTTCATTTTTGCTGAACAAAATCAATAGACTTTCTTTTGGTTCTTATTGCTTTGTCATTATTAATGGATTTTGTCAACATATTATGTGCAACTACTCTTGCACAGGAAAAAATTGGTTCAAGCCAAGATTTCGAATGTTCTGGTTATTTTCTTTGTTGCTTTGTGGTGTTGAATTCTTCCTGTCTTGTTAAATAGATGGACATTAAGAATTCCTAAGACAAGAACACACATTTTATCAAAAGAAGCAGAAATGTCTAAAACTGGACTTCTGTCCCTTTACACTTAAGAATACAAAAATTAGACATCCATTCCCTCAAACCAGAGTTAATGAATTACTTAATCCCTCCTTCAATAGCTGCTGTGCACTCCTCTCACTTGTCCCCAAGTATCTAATCACAGACTGGGATTCTGACCCCATGCCAAGAAAATGAGTGTTTGAACTGCTGGTTAATACACATTTTTAGCCTTTGCCCTGAAAATTTTGAGAGAGGAAAAACAAACATTCTGAATTAATTTGGGTGGGGAAAGAGTAAAAGAAAAGAATAAATCACAAAGTTTGTGTTCTAATCTTTAAATGTTGGTATTTCTAGCAAACTGGTTGTTTTGTAAAATACTAAGTTATGTCAATTTATCTTTTTGCACTTTAAAAAATATTAGATGGTGGCAAAAAGGAACAATATGATTCAGTCAGATTTCAGCAGACCAACCAACGACATTTCTTATAGCTTTTTGCTCAAAGTCTTGTGGCAGTTCAAGTCCCATTGAAATAAATGTTTGGGGGATTATGGCAGATGGCTTGCTGAAACACAGAGAGATTAAATGACTTGCCTAATATCATGCAGGTTTCTTGTGGCAGAAGAGGAACTGGAACTAGGTCTCCAGCGTAAATGTGTGATGATGGTATTTACTAAGTCGCCTTGATGCCTTCTAATTGTATTTTGCCTTTGGCAGTTGGCAACATATGATCAATGTTTATGGCTTTCCTCCAGTTATATTTTTATTGTAATTTATTTATTTATTATATTTTTACTCCGCCCCATCTCGCCAAAGGTGACTTGGGGCAGTTAACAGTTATATAAATGTATAATAACAATAAAATAATAATAAATATAAAATATAAAAATACATGAACCCATAGCACTCCAGTATACCCGGTTTTCATATAAAAGAATTCCCTACCTGCCTCCATCTAACCCATCTCCACTCCGCCAAACACCTGATGGAAGAGCCAGGTTTTAGAATTTTGGCAGAAAGCAAGGAGATCCGGGATGAGGCAGATCTCTACTGGGAGGGCATTCCATGGTGATGGTGCAGCCGCTGAGAATGCCCACCTGTCAGCCCAAACCCACCAATAGCACAGGAACTCCAGGAGGGTACTCCTGGATGACCACAGGTGCTGCCCTGGGACCCAGGGTGTGAGGTAATCCCTCAGGTAAGCAGGGCCCAGACTGTGTAGGGCTTTAAAGGTCAAAACTGGCACCTTGAATCAGGCCTGGAAGACAATAGGCAGCCAGTGCAATGCTCAGAGTACTGGTTGAATGTGGTCCCTACGACCCATTCCAGTAAGGAGATGGGCCGCCGCAGTTAACTCTCAGCTCTGTTCATAATCTAAACACAACCATATCTGATTAAAATTTCTCAAAGAATATTGTAATATAGTGCAGGTTATATAACATTAATCCAGACTCAGAAGCAAGCACACTAATGATGCTTCAGTAACGAGCAGAAATCTGTACAGCTACACCATACTAGGAAGAACATAGTAACTACCACAGAGTAACAGATTCAGCATAGGCAATTTGTGCCCCCACCATTGGGACAAAGGAGACAGATACCATTTATTTGGATATAAATGGCAGCACCTTTAATTAACAGGTTAATGGTCAATAGGTAACAGGTATCCAGTAATGATTTGTGCCCAGTGTCAACAAGTTAGAACTCCTAAACCTGTTCTGATGAGGGGTACAGGTTCCTCCCAGTCCAGAAACTTGCTGGCTTCAAGTGAGTTCCCTTGAGCTACAGAACCTCCCGCTGAAAGGCAAGTAGGAGAGTAGGATCCAGAGCTGTTATTTCACTTGTATGTGAGACTGGCTTCATGTTTATTTGAGAAGAATGTGAAACCATGAAGGGATGTAATTGAACCCTCAGATTTCACATAGGAATATACAACCCCAGTGTTGTTGGGTTTTTTTATATACTTCGGTATCTTTTGTGTATGAAGATTGATTTAAATCCACCACACTGCAACATAAGAGCATATTTTTGAACCTGTATGTTTGTTACTATAATATTTTTAAGATATCCCATTGAGGAAGGGAGTGTGTCCCTGAAAAGCATCTGGGTTTCTTATGCTTCAGACAACTGTTAAATGTGTATATTCTGATATTTCTACATGTGTATGTGACATGTTTTTGCAACATTTCTGTATATAGTGGTTTGGGTTTTGTTTATTACCCTTGTTCTATTACCTATACTTATATGATTAAATATTTAAACATTTATTTTCCGTCCCTTTGTTTTTGTGTAGTATGTGACAGGACTGTGGGTTCTTTGAGGCAGGGAGGATTTTCCACTGTGACTGGGGGTTTCTTTCCTTTTGCCATTTACACCCCCCTCCCCCCATCTCCCATGCCCCTAAACTTCTGTAATTCACCAAACCATGACAAATAACTGACACATGTGGAGGGGGCCAGTGAGAAGAACCTTTTCAACATCTCAAATGCTCCATTGCTGGTGCGGGATCCATACCGGCAACTCCACTGCCTCTGGTCTAGCTCCCTAAAGTGCTTGATCTGGAGTCAAGAAAACATGAATTATCCACCCCCTGTACACATTGGGTACTAAACAAAATATTATGATGCAAGCAACTCCAAACAAGTGCCTGAACTAAACGCATAACAATGAGTGATCTTGAAACTGGGAGTTCACCATCTGTATGGCCGACATATTGGGTGTTTTCAGATGTGACGAGACCACAGTGAACCACGCTGAATACCTACATGTGGTCACTGTGCCCTGCACATCTGTTCGGCGGCACCAGATGGTCACCACACTGAATACCCACATGGGGTCTATTTCAACCATGCTTCCCGGGCTACCGGCGCAAAAATCGGCTGAAGCGTGGTGAAAGTGATTCCAGGCAGGCATAAAAAAAGAGTAACGTCTGTTCGGCTATCACAGCCCGGAATCCCCGGCGGGATTCTGGGTCGTGGAGAATTTGGCCAGACGCTGTGGCGGCATTGGCCTTGCCACCCGCCCATCTCCCCAGAGGGTGGGTGGCAAGGCAGCATGGAGGGGGCAGGGCCGTGCGGCCGCACGTTGCGCCTCGCGGCCCCATCCCCTTCCTGATTCCCCGCCGGGATCCCCGACACGTCTGTTTGCCATGCCTGGGTGATCCCGGCGGGGAATCTCTGGGTTGTTTTCGGGACGGGGCGAAGCCGCCCCGTCACATCTGAAAACACCCATTGTCACATCAAAAACAGATGCTGTGATGCTCAAACTCATAAGACCAAAGCTAAACTGCAACCAACAAAGGAGAATTCCAAAAATGTTAGGTTGTGGAGTATGCCAGAGCCAGCCCACTCAGGAGACTGCCACTTAGCACACCAACAACCCTTATTAAAAAAAACACTGAACCTAATGCCTCCAGCTGCACCTGAACATACCTCAAGATCAGCCTGGAGCCTCAATTCTTCCCTCCAAAAGAAAACCCCATTGAATTTTTCCAAAAACTCCTACAAGAACAACAGATCCTCATGCATCTCTTCAGTAGTCCGAATGAAGTGGTAAGGGGCCCTCACCCCAGCCGAAGCTCTGTAAAGCCGAAACAGAAATGCTCTCCCAGGGGCAACAACTTTACACACAAAATTCAAAGATCCCAACAGGGACTGACGCTTGTGAAGGGTTATCCTTTTGGAACTATATGCCCACTACAAATCATCCTGCCAGGGCAAAAACTTAGTTGCCGGTAGCCTTGAACAACCCCTCTGTAGAGTTCAGCTCAATACCAAAATACATGAGGACAGTGACAGGGCCTTCTGTTGTTTTTTTTCTTGAGCCAAAAGTAAACCAGCATTCCATTTCCTGGAATGCTGCCAACATATTAGTGCATTCACCTGGTGGCCCAAAAGCACAAAATCATCAAGATAATGCAAAACATAGGTGTTTCCCATGTGGTGGCAGACAGACCACTTGAGTATTTGGCTGAATGTCTCAAAGGCAGCAAATGAAATTTCACAGCACACTGGCATTGCCTTGTCGAAACAGAAAAATCCATAAAACCGAAAACCCAGCAAATCAAACTCCTCCAGGTATATTGGTAGAAGGCTGAAGGCTAGTTTTATATAGCATTTTGCCAACAAGACACCGGGCCTGCAAATCCTAACCATTCGCACTGCAGAGTAAAATGAAGAATATTGAACCAAACAAAGAGCAGGATTGATGACATCATTAACCAACCCCTCGTGTGGGTATGACAAACTATGGATAAGGAGATATATTCATAGGAGCTTTCTTTGGAACTATGGTCAATGGTAAAACCTGCAAATACAGGAAAGGAGAGGGAACAAACGGGCTGCTACCGTTCTCTCAGCCACTTCCTCCAGGCCCCACAAAGATGGAACATTAGGAGACATTAACTGCATCCTTTCCCCCACAAATGGAATATAAAACCATCCCTAAAATGGTGCAAAAGATAGACCGCATCCTCCAGGACAGGTTAATCAGCCATCCACTTCTGTAGAACCTCAAGCTTGATTGGTGTTGTGGCCCTTACTCTGAGCTGGAAAGAAAGATCCAGCTGGTACTTTCCCACGATGCGCCTGCACCTCAACCCTTCCCCCTTCCTTGCTTACTCCTGGGGCAATGTAATGCAGCATGCGTGGTGCCTGAGACATGCAGTGCACTCATACCAAAAGCACCAGGAAATATTAACACTTTCCCTTCTCATTATAGCAAGCAAGAAAAAGCTTGCTGGCCTCACCGCACTAAATATCAGCCCAATCACAAGATCCTCTGGTAAACACATGACCACTATCAGACTGAGG
>QEPC01002194.1:560616-574997 GCA_003113815.1 Sphenodon punctatus | reverse complement strand
TGTGTGTGTGTGTGTGTGTGCCCGGGTGTGTGCTTGTGCTGTGTGTTCCACTGTGGCCCCGCTGTCTGTGTGCTTGTGTGTGGTACGTGTCCGACTCTTCTCCCTCTCCCCCCTCCCTTCCCTTTTCCCTTGTGTGGGCGTTCCCTTGTGTGCCTTTTGGCTTCGTTTGCCCTCAGGTGGCCAAGTTTGTGTCCCATCCCTGCCCGGTGGTTTCTGGGTGTTTTGACCGCGGCCGGGAATCAGTGTCACATCTGTTGCGCTGCCCCAGCCCATGATCTGCCAGCCTGATTCCCTGCCATGGTCCTGGTCCCGTCACATCTGTTCGGGGCTTTTATTCACCCTGGGGGGTGGTTGTTCGGTTCACCCCCACCGGGAATCCACTGTGGTGAACCAGGCGCCCGTCACGTCTGAAATCACCCAAACAGTCCAAAAGCTCAGGAACCATTGCTTTCCCTTAATGGTGATCACGTAAATACTTATGTTCACAAGAGCCAAAGGGAATGGCTTTTTCAAAGTGTGTTTGGCTTAACTGTTTACTAATGTACATTATTGTTACTCTGTGAAATTTCTTTCTTGAAGAAGAGATGGAAGTCATCCAGATCAAAACATTGCTCATCAGAAAGCCTCACTCTCTCTCTCTCCAGTTACTATCTCTTCCTCCCTATGTATGGGACTGCTGATGCAAACTTTTGAAAGCGGTATTGATTGAAACAAAGCTCTCTCCCTGTTTGAGTCTCCAACATGCTACCCCCATTTGTTTGGGAGTTAAAAGTCACATTCCCAATGAAATGATGAGCTTGTGATTGTTGGAACAGTTCTATTTCTTTCTGCGCTTGCATTTTTTGAATTTTCTTTGGAAATGTTATTTTCAACACTTTTTTAACTTGATGGGGAGTAAATTATTTATTCGAGAATGAACATTCAGTAAACTGCTGCTCTCTGATTGTACCCTTATATTCGCCTTACATTTGCATTCCTTACCTATGTGCTAATCAGAAATTATGGTGCTGATTCAGCGCTTGCTTACTTCAGGATGTATCAGGAGTAACTCCATTGTAATCAAATAAATGATAAAGTTCAGATCCATGAATTTCTGATTTTCTGTTCTTCTGCTGTCTTTTAATAACATGCTCTTACTTACAATTACAAAGATGACTTATAGCTTCCTTAAAGTCTCGTTACTACTAAGGCTGAAATGGGAATCCATTTGATTCTCACAAGAATCTCTCAATAATATAGAAACCCTAGTGAGAGCTTAGGACGATCTCACTAAGGGTTTTGAGAATCTCACAAGAATCTCGCTTTAAAAAATTCACTGCACATGTGTAAAATGGTCTCTGAGACCATTCTGTGCAGATATGGCCCTGTTTTCTAAGATAGTGTGGGATGTGTCTGTGCCATTTTGGAAAAGGGCTGCCTTCTGTGCATGTGCAGGCCTGCTGCCCTTTTCCAAAATGGCACCGATGGTGTCTGTGAACGTGCAGAACTGCCCTGGTGGCCATTTTGCACATGCACAGTGGGCTGTGGCTTTTTTGTTTTTTTTAAATTGTATCAAGAAGAAAATCTCAACAAGACATCAAGTTTTTTATTTTCTCAATTCTTGTTTTATCTTGACTTTCATCAAAAAGCGTTGTGCCATTTCTGTTGCTAGACAGAAGGTTTATAATATGTCCATTAGCCTCTTTGTTAGCAGTTCTGCTCTAGTAACTCACCCAGAAATGAAATATTTCTGCACCTGACACCGGTTTTATTTCAAGACAGATTTAAGTTGGAAAGCTTTAGAACACAGAGGCACTGAAGCAGAAATAACTCCACTTTGCCAAATTTTCTATTTTTTCCAAAACTTTGGTCCCAATTGCCTCTGCTAATAAGAGAGCCTATGGCGAGGAAGAATTTATGCATTGTCACTTTTTTGTAGATTTTGATATTCTTAAGGTGCTACTTCTCAGTCCCTTTGGCTTGGAAAGACCAATATTTCCATGGTGTTGACACATTCTTATTGCCTCAGGCTGGGATCACAGAAGAGATGGCGCAAAACTGGAAGAAGAGCAGAGCTGAGACAGCCACACCAGTTTTGCTGTGGGTATTTGAACCAAAATGCCTATTGGAATAAATTTCTAGTCAGAATTCTGATCAATGATTTGCGCATGCACAAAATCGCCACTGGCTATTCTGTGATGCACAAATAATCAAAAGCAACTTTGATTGAAATAGCAATTGAACTTCCATCTGCTCCAAATTGTAAATGGCCTGGGCCCCACTTATCTGAAGGACCCCCTCACCCTCCGGATTCTGGATCAGTCTCTGAGGAAGGCGTTCTTGGTGGCCGCTCAGCAGCTGTGGAACTCCCTCCCATTGGAGGTCCGCCTGGCCGTAGACCTCCCCTCTTTCCATAGAAAGTGTAATAACTGGATGTTCCGCCGGGCCTTTGCTGAGGGAGATGGGATGGGTGGATTGGGCTGATGTGGGTTTTTATTGGTTTTACTGTTGAGTTATTTTAAATGCTGATTTTTTAATGATATTATTTGTTTTAAAATGTTGTTAGCCACCGTGAGTTGCTGTGCAGGAGGGGGCAGCATAAAAAACACTAAATAAATAAATAAATAAATTCTGATTGGACTGCTCAAACCACCCAGTTCTGTGAAAAATGGAAACTGCATGGAATTTTGGCTTCAGGCCCAGCTTGGGAGCAAGGCAAAGCTGGAGGAGTAGGAATTGATGAAAGGCCAGAGAGACTGGAACAAGTAAGGGACAGGAACAGGATATGAGATGAAGTCGGCAGAAGTTCCTGTTGCTACCAGTCAGTTTTATATCCAGGCTGGCAGACAGTCAGGATGCTAGGAGGCATGACAAGGGAGGAAATTAAGCAGGAAAATGTGAATGGGTCAATGTAGAAAGGATCCTTGTGGAAGTGGCACTGGTTGGACCCGAAGCAATTAAAGAAGCAGTGGTGCTGGAGGTTCAGCCACTGTCCCTAAAATTCTGGTAGAAAGGAGTGAGGGTAGCAAGTCTGAGTCCTGATGACAATGAACTCACAATGACTTTTTGAGGTGTGTTTGTCTTAGTATAGTAAGATGTTCTTTCTCCAACACAAGCTCTACTCATTTTTCCTGTCATAGGAAATGTGGTGTTTTTAATGGTGTCCATGTTGTTTCTATATTAAGTACAAAAATCTCTCCGGGTACCAAGTTATTGTTCAAATTTAATTTGAAGAAATTCCTGGAAATTCAATGAATGCTCAAGCATTCATGGTATTGAATTTTGCTGTTGCCCATTCTTTTTATTGTGCAATCATTCGCTTTGTTCTTGGTGTGTTGTTGTTGTTTAAGTCAAGAGAATTAAATGAAGGCATGCTACACAGTGATTGAGAGTGTTATTGAACAAAATCAAGAAATTACAAGTTGTGGTTACTGCAGCAGGCATAACACAGCCAAATTAGTCTGTTTTGTGCATGTTCGGCCTCAGTCTTCAAATAATTTGTTTTGTTATTGTTCCAGGGAAGCCAATGGCACTTACAAAAGAATAAATTATTTGAGGATGCCTTAGGAAATGTCTAAAAGGGTTATTATGAACTGCTAATACGAGAGCCTGATACAAGTTACTTCATACATTCACGTGCACAACTGCCCACAAGGGAGGAAACTGGCAAAAGAGGGGGTGTTTGCCTATAGCATTCCATGTGAACAGTCCACTCCCTACATGTATGGAATACGGTGTTAGTTCCCTCCTCTCGCCCACAGCCAATAGACCCCCTCACCAAGTCATTTAAAGGATGGGCAGAGCATTGTTAGGCTTTCAACTTGTTTGTTGGGCTGTAACGTTGGTGTTCTGTTCAGTAATGCAGCAAGGCAATTAAAGCAGAACTGCTGGGGTATAACTAATGTGTCACCTTTTGGAGGTGGGGACTAGTGAGCAGCACCATAGAATGCTTGCTTGGTGTGAAGTTGAGCTGCCTGTGGTAGTAGACCTTAGACACCAGGTCTGCCAGACTAATGGGTCTTTGCCTTCCATCTTTAGTTTGCTCTTCCTCCTCTTTAGCGGTGAGGTGTTTACATGGTACCTGTCCATGAGCAGGACCTAGCTTTAGCTTGTCTTATTGTAACTGGCTCCTCAGTGGCATCCAGGGCCTAGGAAATTCCTTGGAGGGCTTTGTCTTTAAGATCATGCCTCATTATATCCCCTTCCACCCTTATTTATTGTTTTATCATGCGCCTAGTCCTGTTTTAATATTATGATGATTGTTTTAAATTTTATATGATTGTGTTTTTATGTTTTAAAATTGTTAGCCTCCCCGAGCTGTTTTCAGGAGGGGCGGGATATAAATCAATTAAATAAATAAATAAATAAACTTTTAAACCTGTGAAGCAAGCAGACTGTGAAGCAACCTGTGAAGCAAGTTTGAGGTACTATTGGTTTGGATACCTTTCTTGTTGACAGACTCCAATAGAGCTGTGGACCCTTGTTTAAATTCAATCCTGTCTTCACATCTTCTTTTCAGATACCTGTGACAAAATGTATTGTTCATATGTACTGTAACCCACCCTGAGTGAGCCTTAATAGGAAGGGTGGGATAGAATCTGAATGACCTGAATTAAATTAAATTAAATAATTCAATTAAAATAGATGTTGACTTCCAGGTGTGTGAGAAAACTAAAAATCTGTAGACCAAGTTCAAGGGTCATAGCATTGCCATGAGAAACCATTCATCACAGAGACCACTTTCAGAAATTACACCCCTCCACCCCCCCGCACGCACATATTCTGGCTTTGGGGGGAATGCGCAACCAGGATATGTGCAGGGATTGGCTGGTCTGAAAGCCCCACTCCACTCCCGCGTGTGGCTTTGCTGGCAGACGTGCAGGGATGCAGAGCAGGAAATTAAGTTCTGCATCCCTGTGCGTGTCTGCCAACAAAGACACATTTGGGGTGGGGGGTGCATTCAGACCAGCTGATCCCCATGCATATCCTAGCTGTGCATACCCCCCTGCAGCCAGAATATGTGTGGGGAATGTCTGAAAGTGGCCTAATACTGAAACTGTTGTTAATAGCAGTGATATGGCTAAAATGCTGCTCCCCATCACAAGGATACTGGGGGTATGATTCATGTGGAATAATGTATGATATGCTTATATGGTCATTTTATATTTATAAAATGACCATATAAGCATACCATACATTATTCATAACAAATATTCATTGTTCATACATTCATTATTCATACAATTATATTCATACACTATAACCGACACTTGGTATCTTTTGTGTCTTTGATACGTACTGAATGTTAATAATTCAGTACATATCAGAAATGTTCCATTAGGTATAATTTCCGGTCAGCTACTGTGCATGGCCAATCATGACACTATCATTTTAACATAATCTTCTCCATTATCATTTTACATAGGTCAGAGATAGTCACTGTGTGACTTGCCGATTCTTCACATTTGTTCTGGTTTAAATGAGGACTAAATGCCTAAGGACATTCTTCATTTTAACATTAGAGTAAATGTGAGATGATCCGGACATTCACAAGAGATAATGGCCACTATAATATGGCATAGTTCCAGGTTACCAAAGGATAATAGCTGTCAGGAATAACAGAAATCAGCATCTATGGTTATATCTTCCTATTTGTGCTACTGCTTTATCTTCCTTTTGGTGCCAAAAATCACACGTGAATATAAAACATAATGTCAATCAAAACCAACAACCATAACCTAATGCAGCCAATTAATGTAACACCAATAAAGACATTGAGGATGAAGGCCAAGACAAAGGACCTGACCCCCTGAGAGAATAGATTATTATGCTGCATCTTCTTGGTAAACCGCCAGCAGCTATTTCTGCACTTTGATGGCTTTCTTATCTCATGGCCACTTTTTCTCAGAGCAGTTGCTCCTGAGGTAATCTCTTTGGCTGTTCATTTCGATCTACAAGTTGCTATATCTGTGTTTGCTGCTCCTCACCTGTTTCAGCAATTAGGTGAGCACTTGATAGATCTGAACAGCTCATAAGAACTGTCATAGCATTTGGGGTGAACTCAAGAAACAGAACACCCTGAAACATTGCGGATCTGAGTTTTAGTTTAATATTTTTCTTTTCTTCTGAGAAGAATTTATTTTGAGTCTTCAGCTAACCTACTTCTGCGCTTCAACAGCCTGACATTGTGTGCATGAGATAATGCATTAAATAGTATTCTCAAAATGGACAGTGAATTGTGAGGAATTTCCTGTGATTAACTCATTTGGAATCTGAAGGCTAACACTGGACTTAAGGCATAATAGTTCACTAATAACAGGCGTTCTTGGAACAACTAAGAGTAATCAAGGATCTTATGAAAGTGGGAAGAGATCCACCAGAGAGACCCCAGTAGCTGGAGCAGTCCCCACCCAGACTCAGAGAAGCAGCCAGGAAAGACATCCCTTTTTTTTTGCAAGTATGAGATTCTTGCCTTCTCAGTGAGAACCCAGGCAATTCTTGGCTCATTCTCATTTGCAAGAATGAGCCTTGAGCCCTGATTCTCATCTAGAAAAGTGAGAATACCAAAATTGAGTGGCCCCTTCCAGTGAGGAGGGCTCACCACGCAGGCGGCTAAGCTACGAGTCAGAGCACACCCTGGCTCTAAACTGGTTATGTGCTGCAGCTTTAGGGGCCTCATTTGAGACTTCGGTACCATGTGTTTCAGGACATTTGGGGATCACTCAGAGCTTGCATACATAGCCCTAGTATTTGTGTTTCAAACATGAAACCCCCAAAAGTCTTTTTGGTATTTATTTGTATTTTATCAAAAACTGAATGCACAATCCTAGTTTTATATATCTGATTTCTTGAAAAGCATTTGACACCATTGTTAGAGGGAGGAGAGTAGCAATAGGGATGGAACAATTTTGAAGTGTAATTAAATTTAATACCATCTATTCATATTTTTGGTTCAAACTTCCATGCTTTTATGCAGATAATCGAATTTGGAAACTGAAAGAGAAGCTGTCTGGTATTTAATAGCTGATACTTCCAAAAAATGTACCATCATTTAATCATCATCAATAACACATTGAACAAATATTCAGCATTATAATTTCCATGACTCACTTCCATGCTCAGTAGAGTAGAAAATGATATCAGGATAGGATGGTGGCTGTGAATATATATTATGAGGCTTAACTTTAACTGCTTAATTTTGGTCATTGATGAAAATTCCTAACCCAGGGTCAGTATAAGTCATGCCAATGATGCATTCTGCTGGAGGAATAAAGCAGGACACATTAGTTATCTAAGCACCAGATCTGAACAGCTTGCGTCTTCAGAAACATAAAATGAATTAAAACTACATCAAGTGAATTCTCACAAATTCAGGTGAGATTCAAGGTGTGGTATTGACCCATGAATATTAAAGGCAGAAGTCTTGGAGACACTGAAAATGTTAATCAGAGTTTCCCAAGCTGTGGGTCAGGACCTCAAGTGGAATCACACTGTTTGTGGATGAGTACACAAACCTAAGAGATATTTTATATACTATACTTTTCATGCTTTTGTTTTTATCTGGACTTATAAGATTTTATCTAAATCTCACAACATGGTGGACCAGGAAAAACAAAATTGGATCTATTTTAAATAGCAAGTCTTTTAAAAATCTGGGTGGATATTTGATAAATTTGCCCTTGGTTCTTTGATAAATTGTGCCCAAACAGCCTTTTTTCGTTGTTAGAAAAAAAGTTTACCTTGTTGCTGTTGCCAAATGTTCCTTCTCCTTCCACCTAATAGAATCATAGGGTAATTTCAGATGTAACGATACCACGGTCAACCACAGTGAATCCCCTGTGGTGGCCATTTGTACCATTATGACTAAAGGATTCCTGACAGATGCTCACCACAGTGAATCACTGGCGGGAATTGAAATAACCACAATTCTGGACCTCCAGCCACCCGGAGGTCCAGAATTGTGGTGGGATCGGGCCCCAACCATGGTTGGAGGCCACGATCTGTGATGGGCCCAAGGTAACGACTGTTACCTTCATCCCAGCTGGATCATGGTCCTGACCACGGGATGAGATCGGGTGCAGCAGCTGGATTGGGCAGGTGGCCGAGGGAGCACGGGGGGCAGGGCTGTGCAGCCACACGTCGTATCACACAGCCCTGCCCCCTCCCTGATCCCTGGTGAGAATCAGGCCGGCACGTCTAAAGGACGGACGGCCTGATTCCTGACCGGAATCTGAAACTGATCCCGGTCCGTGGTTCAGAGTGGCGGGCCTCCAGGACTGGTACATCTGAAATTACCCATAATCACAAAAAACGACTGATTTTTCCTCTGCCAGGCTTCCCCCATCTGGACACCCCTCTGATGCACACACTCCATCTCCTTGTCAACTTGATCTTCTTTTCCCTACACACAGTCCTTTTAGTTCTTGGGTGCAGCCAGATGAGCTGCGATGGCATGAACCCCATGCAGCATTGTGGTAGACAATTGTTGCAGTCATACTGCAGGGCTAGTGTGAGGAACTGGGCAGATGGAAGTTGGACAGACCAGCCTCTGCCAGAGCTGCCACCACAGACAGGGCAGGCCATGGCACCGGACACACGAGCAGGCACCCGGCCTTGCCCCGCCTCCCTCCCCATGCCAGACTGAGATCCTACCCACAGCTGTGATATGGTTGCACACGACCAGCAACAGCATCTGCCACTCAAGGCTCCTCAGCAGCACTCCCCACATAGTGTGGCAAGTGTGGCATGGGCACACAAGTTGCTCTACCTTGAGAAGCTTTACCCCAGCTGGGGTAAGACAGCACTATGTTTCGTCCTTGGAAAAGATTCTGAAGATGCATCACGTAGCAAACAACTGCTGAGGTTGGGGGACGTCCGGCAGGTGCTGGCCACTGCATTGTAAGGCCTGGCTGCTCAGAATGGGGTAAGGCTACCCAAGGCGTCAAAGCCTCCTCATTCTCTTTTGTGCCTTCACACCTTGGTGTGATAAAAGCTATATTAAAAAGCATGATGGAGGGTTGAGAGCTGGTAAGAAATTTTCAAAAGCGGCCCCTAGAATCTAGGACCTGGACTCCACTAAGGCCCCTTGCTTCATAATAACTACATCCCTGGTTGAGGGAATCGATACCTCTTCAAGGAGTATACTAGTCTAGTACTTCATAAAACTCCTACTTCTATGTCTGCCCCTCCATTACAGTGTATTATGTACAAGTACGCAGTTCTTGTCTCCTACAGGCAGCTGCATACCCATCCTGATATCTAGAATACATAAGGCTTTGAAGCACTTTTCAGTGAGTTTCAGGATGAGTTGAATTTATATACATTGAAATTATATCATTCTTTTTCCTATTAAATGTTGGAGAAGCTAAACAAAGAATAAGTAAAAAATAAAAAACCCACGAGCCCACAAGAAAGCATCCAAAACAAATGTATTAGGAAGCACAAGATAGAAATTCCTCAACTCCAGCTCCTGTTTTCTTATTGCTTAGGTTGGTTACCACCTTGAAACCTTTTTCAGTTGCTTGCCCAGGAATCGGTGCTGATGGTGCAAGTTTAATCCAAGTGCTGTCAATTATTAGGTATCTGCACATCAGCTCTGAACAAATGCAAACTGAATTTGAAAGCAACGAGGCACAGTGCTGCAATAACCCTGGCGGAGAGCCTAGCTTTTAAGCTGTCTATAGACTTTAGCAACAGCAAAATGTTTGAAAGGAAAGAATATGTGTTGGCAAGAGTGCTTGATCCATGTTTCAAGGGAATAATTGAAACCATACTTACTCCCATGCAGACCAAGAACATTGGAAAGAGGTTTTCATAAATAAAGTGCTTCAGGCCGTGCCATTCTCCGCAGCCTCCTTCCTCGGATCCCAGGAAGTTAAGTGCATATCATGAAACAGATTGCAAATGTCTTGGAACATCCCAAAGTACAAAAGAGACTAGTGAAATACTAGCAGCCATGTTGGCACCATCTGCAGAAGCAATGAAAAAAACAACTTAGTATGCCCGTATCAACTATAGCTGAACATATGGGTACTGTGAAGGATTAATCTGTAAGTCACTGGGTACCTGTGGAGGAATGGCACAACAAGGACCCTCATCAAGCAAAAGAGAGCATCAATTTGTGCTTCTAATGGTCTTCCTACATACAGCTACCCGACTAGGCTGCAGTAATTTAGAAAGTGTTAGAAAATGTTTTCAACAGATCCACAACACTCTAAGATTTTGATCTGATTTTGATTGCTTGTTCACAAGTTTAAACTAGGGCTGAAATGAGACCTTGCCAATCAAGAAAATCTCACTGAGAATGGGACTTCCAATGAGATTTTTCCCAATTGAGAATGAGCCGAGAATAGGCTGTTCTCACAAGATTCTCGAGAAAATTTTAAAAACGCTCTCCGCATGCACAAAATAACTGATGGGGCTGTTCTGCACATGCATGCCCCTTTTCTAAGATGGTGCATTCCATGTCAGTGCCATTTTGGGAAAGGGCAGCTGCTTCTGTGCCTGTGCACACCAGCTGCCCTTTTCCAAAATGGCACTGATGCAGTCCATGCCATTTTCGAAAAGGGTCATGCATGCGCAGAATGGCCCAGTGGCCATTCAGGAATGGTAATTCAGTAGTACCAGCATTTGGGGCAGTCAGGTACCCATGTTGGCATTTGGATAGTGATTGGGTACCCGATAGGTTGTCCTAAATGTCAGCTATTACCCAAGGGTACAAAAATTGCTACTCGTTTCAGCTCTAATGCTGTTGACACACAGGATGGGATCCTGACAGACTGTGCAGCTGCTCCATACCCCCTTGCCACCTTGCTCAGGCTTCGTGAAGACCCCAGAAGACTGGTCAATGGTTCCCCCATCTGTGGTCTGCCCCCCCATAGAGTTGTGGTTGCTCCCACAACTGCTCTAGGCTGCAACCACAACTCGGATCGGATAGAGACCGAAGACCACTCCCTGACCCCCATCAGACAGGAGGTGGCCCTATGGAAGCACATTGCCCTGGTTCGGGCTGGATTATCCCACACACATGGCATGCTCCACTATTCTGGACATGAAGCTGTGTGGAACTGCCCCAGTCCAAATCAGGGTGAACATCTGGCAGCTGCCTTTCACACGGGTAAGTAAAGTTGGAGCAAAGTGGGGCCAATGTGGGTCCCCTTCTTATGTGATAACACCTTAAGTCAGACCTGTCCTCTGCCTGTTCTCATGTCAGACTCGCTTAGGGTGAACTCGCACAAAACTCTGGTAAACTCCAATGTCCATGGGACCGCAGAAGCCCCGGATGATCCCTGTATCACTGTTGCATGTAAGTGAGGCACTCTGATTTCCAGTGCCATTTTAAACTCTTATCTGACATTTAGATATGATCTATTTGTCAGTTCTGAGTTTAAAGTGGGGCTGGAACTCAAAGTGTCTCACTTCGAGTTTCAGCCCTGCTTTAAACTCGAAACTGCATCAGCGATCAGGGGATGCAACAGCGATCAGGGAATCATCTGAAGATGATTAAACAGCTTCCGGGGCCCCTCAGACATTGGAGTTTAGCAGAATTACATGTGATTTCACCACTAGTCAGTTCCAGTCATTTCTAGCCTTGCCCTAAAACCAATCTAACATTGTCCTGTCTGAGTCCTCTACTTGAGACCTTGATTTGGCTTTCTACCATTTGATTCCCATCTACCAATTTGGCTCTGGTCTTTGGCCTCTCACACTCAGCTGCTGACCCATCTTTATCTCCTGGCATTCATCCCTGCCATCTGACTTAGTGCTGCTATGGGGTCTGCACCCAGTTGTGACCCAGGTCGTCAACAACATGGCATTAACTTGCCAACTGAAGTCACTGTGGTTTTTTTGTGAACATCTTTTGTTTCTATAAAATATTTGCACAGTGTAAGATTTATACATAGCTGCACAACTATGATAACTTGAACAGAGTGTTTTTTTTTCCTGATCCCTGCAGCTACATTCTGTCTTACTAAAGCTCATCATTCATGTGTAACTTTTCTGTATTCCCTACACAGCTCTCCTTATTTACTTAAGACACTCCCTCTCATCTTTTACCGTTAAGCAGTCTTGCTATGACGAAAGTGTTATTAGGAACCTAGACTGAAGGGTAAATATTCTCCAGGTAAATTTTTTCTTCATTTATACAGTAGTAGTGAATAAATATTTTCTACACTGAAAGACTGGTAGCTTCATTATAAATATTGTATTGTGCTTTAAAAATACTTGTAAAGATTTGATGTAATAATGCAAGGGTGGCCAAAATTTCCAACCGAAAGAGCCACATACCAAAATCTTCATATGGCCAAGACACACAAAACACACATGCAGATACCTCTCCTGCTTTGTGATTGACCAGTGAAGCCAGGACTTTATGGTGCTGGCTGTTCAGATTCTGAGAAGCAGCTGTGATTCAGCTTCAGAGACTTGGGGGTAATGAAGTAAAGCACAGGACTGTTAAAGCAGCATGGGGTCCAGGACTAGCCATGGCTGAGAGTAACATTTGAACTGCACAAGAGTTCCTGAGGAGAATTAAGCCTGCCTGTCTGGGAGTCCTCAAACCCATCAATCAGCCCATCCTATGCACCAAGAATCCCTCCACTTAAAAGGGACACTGTGGAAAGCAGAGCTGACAGCTTGGCTGGAGAGAAGTCGGGTGCGCATTTTTACACACACCATAAAGTTCTGGATTTTTCAGTCTTCTGGGTTTACAAGTCCACAAGTAAGTTCCAGATGCATTTTTCACATGCACGCTGCCCTGAGGCAGTTTCTGGATGCATTCTTCACACAAACACTGCCCTGAAGAAGCCTAAAGTTACCGCAGCTGTAGAAGTGAGGGGCTGCCATGGAAACCAAGTGACCACAGCTGCCTGGAGCAAAGCAGTTTATTTGCCAGGAGAACTTTTTACACACAAAAGTTCTGGGAGAAGTTCTACACAGAAATTCAAAGATCTGGATGTTTAAGATCTGGGTGAGTGATTTAGACACACACAAAGTTCAAGATGTAACAGAAAACATGCTGGAGAAATGTGTGTGTAAAAATAGCCGTAGTGAGCACAGCTGCATATTCCAAGATGGCAGCACAAGAAAAACTGAAGCAAGACAGGCAGGAGAACTACACACTGAGGGATGTACATCCAAAGGAGCACCTGAGCCAAGTTAAGGGTGTGACCATGAAAGTGGCCTGAGCAGCAAGAGGAATCCCTGATCCAACGGTTCCCTGCTCCAACTGTCAGAAGAGCTAAGCCATTCCCAGTTGGGAATGCACCTGACCCCAAAAATTCATGATGTCCCACCTCTGTCCCTCCTGGGCTCCCCTGACTGGGCCGTAATTGAGTGGGGCTCCCTGGGAATGCTGCTGGAGAGGCAGGAAAGATGCTGCGGAGACTTCCTCTTCCTGTGTTATGAATTTGAACTGTTCTCTATCAGTCCTACCAGGGACAGGACTTAGACCCCTGGCAGGCAGCTCCCAATTCCGGGATCTGGGCGAAGGCACTATGAAATAGACAGCAAGTCCTTTAAATAGACAGATGTTTATTACTATATCAATGTAGAGAGAACTGAGAATAAAGCAGTAATATATCACCAATACACTTGCACTTAGCAATAGCCTTCACCTATTCTAACAGCAAGCACACACACATAAGTACATACATAGGAGTTCTTACGTGTCAGAGGTCTCAGGTCTGGTCTCGAGAGGAGAGGCAGGGTGGGGGCCTGATCGAGGTCTATTTAGAAACCTAGCTGCTGGAATCTGGCTTTTCACAGTCTTTGAGAGCGTCGGAAAGGGCCAAGTATCGATCAACCAGCGGCTTACCTGAGTAACCGGTCAGAGGGTACCATGTAAGGCACCTTCCCTGTCTAGGGCTAGCCTTTTTATCCAGTGACTGCCTTATGATTATCCAGAGTGCGGGGAAGTTCCTTCCATTGACTGTTCAGATTTGGGGTACTTTCTGCTTAGTTATTGTTATTATGGGATGTCCTGATGACTTAGATGCTGCCTACCCCTCCCTCCAGATGGGAGGCCTGATCTTTGGCCATGAGTTGCCCATGTCCCTTTCTCTAAGGGTGATTTCAGACGTTACGGGTGGGCGGTTCACCACAGTGAACCCCCAGGGGGGGTGAACAGTGCAACCACGCGCGGGGTGGAAAAGCGACCCAAAAAGACGTGTCGGGAACGGGACCATGGGCGGGAACCGGGCCAAACCATCATGGACTGGGGCAGCACAACAGACGTGCAGCCGAACCCCCGCCGGGCGCAAAACTCCCACAAGGCACCGGGCAGGGGCGGGACACAGATATGGCCGACTGAGGGCAAACGAAGCCAAAAGGCACACAAGGGAACGCCCACACAAGGGAAATGGGAAGGGAGGGGGGAAGAGGGAGAACAGGCTGACAGCCGA
>QEPC01002194.1:528611-546015 GCA_003113815.1 Sphenodon punctatus | reverse complement strand
TGCTCGAGCACTCCGCTCCTCTTACATCCCCTCCCTCACCTTCCCACACCTCCCTTGCTCCCCCAACTGCCTTCGTCCCTTCTCCCTCACTGCCCCGCACATCTGGAACTCCCTCCCTGCCCTTGTCTGCCTTGCCCCCAGCCTCCACACCTTCAAGTCCCTCCTCAAAACCCACCTCTTCCGCTCTGCCCTTCCTAACTCCTGCTAACCATCCCTGCCTAGGATTATCCCCCACCTGTTATCTGTAAACTCCCAACTTACTTCAACCAAACCAAGAACATGTACCTGAATTCCTGCATCCTCATGAAAGTCACATCCCTTGTCTCTCCCTCCGTTCCCCCTTCCCTGTCTCCCCCTGCCTTTAGATTGTAAGCTCTTAGGCAGGGACCGTGTCTATCATATTCTTTGTAAAGCACCAGGTACATCACTGGCGCTGAATAAATGCTAA
Source organism: Sphenodon punctatus (assembly GCA_003113815.1). Lineage (NCBI taxonomy): Eukaryota > Metazoa > Chordata > Lepidosauria > Sphenodontia > Sphenodontidae > Sphenodon > Sphenodon punctatus. Next base: position 545,567 of record QEPC01002194.1, on the reverse strand, counting down.
TAACAGCAACAATAATTAGTAAGAATTAGCTAATACTTAATGCTTAATACTTAATAATTAATAATTCATAATTAATAATTGATAATTGAAAGGGGTAAGAGTATACATGAAGACAATGGGTGCAGCAACACAAGCTGCAGGGGTCTGATCCCCACGTGGTCCTGTGTTGGGCAACCACAGTCACCATACTGCAGGGCCAGCGTGGAGAGCTGGGCAGATGAGCAGATGAGCAGTTCCCCATAGGGCAGCTAAGCTAAGCAGCTAAGCTGCTGCAACGAGCTGAGGTGCCAGCCACATGAATAGGTGCCTGGTTCTGCCTGCTCCCTTCCCCAGCCTGACCAAATCCCTGCCCTCAACGTTAACATGCTAGCATGGGACAGGTGATAGTGCCCGCTGCTCAGAGCTCACTGCATGGTGGGGCAGAAAGGATGCCAGCACACTCCATCCTTTACCCAAGATCACAGTATGTACCAGCCAGCTGTTCCCCCTACCATGTGGCAGCCAGTCACACGATACACTGCATCATGTGGTCCAACTGGCCAGACTGGGTTAAGGCTGCCCCAGGAGTGGTAGCCCCGCCCCCAGAGCATCTTATGTGGCTGCACCCAATGACTAGAGCTGAAGACTGCCAAGGGGAAAGCTTTAGAAAGGGTTGTAGTTCCTCGTGTAAAACTGGTATAAAAAACAGTCTGGAAGAGTTTTTACTTTAGCTTTGAACGCATTTTGAGCAGTTGCCAAGGCATAGGACAATAAAACTTAAAGCTCTTTTGAAAACAAAAATCTGATAAGCACATTCAGGTTGTTTGGGCTTTGTGGAAAACCTATCATTATACTTGTGACTTGCCAAAATCACAACTAGAAGTTATTTTGACGTGCGGTTTAGTTTTTCCTGACCACTAAGAGAGAGGATTCGCGCTGGAAGAGTTGGATTTTTAAAAAAAAAAAATCAGTACTGACCTCTCTACAGATGCAGTCATTTTGCACTAGGGGCTAATACTTGTGCAAGTCACATTCAAATGAATAGGACTTTCACTGGTGCTAAGGCAATCGATGGCTGGAGGATCATATTTTATTAAGTTCACTGGAATTACATGAGCCGAATAAATGTGAATAAATCCCCAAGAATTATTGATCAGAAATTTTAGAAATTTATCAGAATTTTTATTACTAAATTCTAATTATTTAATTATTTATATCAAGCATCACAGTCCCCTCTAATTCATCCTTGCAACAGCCCTGGGGGAGTAGCTCAGTATTATTGTTCCCATTTTACACATGGGGAACTGCAACTGCCATATCCTGCCATTTCTCCCTCCACAACAATGCCAAGATCTGCCCTTTTGTCTCTATCTCCATTTTTAAATGGGCGTGGCTGGGGAGTGGGTCCGGGTGTGCCATGTAGAACAACCATGCACATCCAGTGAGGGGGAGGGGAGGGGGGAATCAAATGGCCCGGGTAGGGTGTGTGCCCTTACCCATGCACCACCCACTTCTGCCCCTCATGGAGCATCCCATATTTCCCCCTAATGCATTGCTCTGTGTATGGGCATGAGTGGGAGGTGCATGGGTCATGGAAGTGCGCTTCCATCCACACAACCTTCAGACAGGTGCTCAGGTGGGCAGGAGATGCGTAGACCTGCATAGTCATGTTCCATTTAAAAACAACCAATGACTTGCCCAAGGCCACTCAGGGTAATTTCAGACATAACGGGCCCTGCGGCCTGCCATGCTGAACCACAGACCATTAGAATCCCGGTCAGGAATCAGTTCGGCGGTCCTTCAGACATGCCGGCCTAATTCCTACTGAGAATCTGGGAGGGGGCAGGACTGCGTAGCACGGTGCAATGTGTGCTTGCACAGTTCCGCCCCCCTGCGGTCCCCCGGCCACCCGCCCTTCAGAAGATGGGCAGAAGAAACGGCCAATCTGGCTGCCGTGCCTGTTCCTGTCCCATGGTCGGGACCACGGTCCGGGATGGGCCAAATATAACTGACATTACTTTTGGCCCATTCCGGATCATGACCAATCTAACCATGCTTTCGGACCTCTGGGTGGCTGGAGGTCTGAAAGTGTGGTTAATTTGATTCCTGCCAGGTATTCACCTTGGTGAACATCTGGCGGGAATCATTTAGATGTAACGGGACAAACGGGCACCACAGGGGATTTTCTGTGGTTGACCATGGTTTCATTATATCTGAAATTACCCTCAGCTAAAATAGAATTTGAACCCTTCTGTTCCTAGGCCAACACTTTATCCAGTACTACACTGACTACTTTGAAATATAAATGATTTTAAGGTAATATTTTTTAAACATCCAAAGTCCTGCATTATTCACTTAAATGTCTAAAAACAATAACCAAAATTTATTTTAATAATAAGGGCTACATTTTCTGAATGGATTCTTAATTTTGTACAAAATTGCATAAACACTTGCTTGTGTGAAGTAAGCCTGACTATGACTGTTCAGTTTTGACCAAAAAATGTTTTTAAAATTGAGAATTGTGTAGACAAATCCGATCTTTGCCAAGTCCCATTTTTGTGACATCATTTTTCATGCACAAACATATGCAGCAGAGCAATGTAAGTAAGCCCTTGCAGGACCAGTCCTGTAGCTAGATAACTACCGCTACTGGCTACCTGGAGATCATTGGGAAGAATTAAACAAGGGGAGTAGTAGTAATTATGTCAACTGTGGTTAAAAGGAGATTCTAGTCATGCGAGGAGGACCACAAGGGAAAGGCAACAAGCGCAGGTCAGTACGAAGGCAGGACTCAGCTCTGCCACAAATGAGAGAGTGGTTGCTGAGTCAGGTAGCACATAATTTTTACCAGTGTGCAATACCCGCAAGTTTGGGCAGTCTGGCGGGTGTCTGTTTGGTGCTACCCAAGTACCAAGTGGGGAACTCAATTACCCAAAATACCAGTATAACCATTACCAAGTTACCAGTTTTTTTAATTTTGATATTGGAAAACAGGTAAATTAGTATAGGAGACTTCTACAATAGTTCAGGAAGCTGTTAAACCAGTGCAGAATTGATACATCAGCACACTGAGCAGCAATCTGATAGCTTTTAGTACCTAGTGTTACCAAATCAAGTCAAGTACTGTACTTCCGACCTCTAAACCCATTTCTGCAGATCCTCATTTCAGCTCTAGAGAGCAGCTGAAGGGGTAAAGTCATCCTTCCCCTAACCCTTCTGTGGGAAGGAAAAAGAAGAGTGTAACACAGCTAGAGCAGTTGCAGACTGAAAGGCAGACGGAAGCTAGTTGCAGACTGGGTGATTTCAGACGTGATGTTAACACGGTGAACCACGGTGAATACCCACCTGTGGTCACCGTGTCCCGTACGTCTGTTCACGGCACGCCAGATGTTGGCCACGGTCAATACCCACATGGGGTTCGTTTGAACCACGCTTCCCGGGCTAGCCGGGGGAAGGTCCCGGGAAGCGTGGTCAGACAGACCCCGGGCCGTGGCCAAGGAAAAGTAATGTCTGGCCGCGTGCCACGGCCCGGGATCCCCGGCGGGATCCCTGGCCGTGGCACGATCGGCCGGACGCGGCGGCCGCATTGGCCCCGCCGCCCACCCGTCTCCTCGGAGGGCGGGCGGCGGGGTGCGTGGAGGGGGCGGGGCCGTGCGGCCGCACGTTGCGCCGCGCGGCCCCTCCCACTTTCCCCGCCGGGATCCCCCCGGCACGTCTGTTGTGCCGTTACGGGGTGACCCCGGCGGGGAACGAAGCCGGTGGTGCCGGTATGGGGCCAAAGGGCCCCGTATCGTCTGAAAGTACCCATTGTTTTAGATTGAAAGGCAGAAACATGAATGGGTCCTGATCCTCCAAATAATGATGGCTGGATTGCCTCCCTGGAAACTGGAAGAAGTACACAGTTTATGGAGTTGGGTGCAGCAATTCAGTTCTTATTGGTGTAGGTGACTGGGAGAGCATTACCCCCGCATTCTCATCTCTGAATTTGACCCCTATCCATTACTGCTGTGCTGGCAGTGCAAAACCTTGGTCTAGATTGTCAAAAGCATAAATTGACCAGCCACATCAGAAACACATTAAATTCATATTGCTATCAAGGCAGTTGTGCAGTTCTGAGACACAATGCCACATATCACTCTCAGAATGGAACTCTTGAGACTAGGAGACATATCATTCCGCATCAAAGATTTTCTGCTCTAATAGGGTTGCAGAATGTGGTCACTTTTTTGGGGAAATACAAATTAATTTACTATGGAGGAAAAATCACAGTATATCCAATGGAGAAAAAGAAAAGAACAAAATGAAAGCCAACTACTTCAGTCCCTAACAAAACCTCCTCTTCCAAGGAGGAGAGAAAAGCAGATGACTTGTGAAGTCCATTAGAGACCTCAAGAAACAAGAGACCTCAAGAAACAGAGGCAACATTCAGATATTTCACTAATGGATACTATGGAAAACTCTTGGGTAAATGGCATCAATTCTGAGTGATTCAGATCATTTATTTTACACAAACCATTGAAGATAGGATTGGGCAATTTGTTCTGGGGGGTGTCCAAATTTTCAGAAGGGTTCCATCTTGCCATCTATCCTGCTCAGCATTATATAAAACCACTTGATGGATGCGTGGGTTACAGTTTCAAGAGTATGTTGCTGACACTTAGCTTTGTATTTCTATCTCAAGTAGAGAAACAATAATCACTCTTAACATGCCCTCAAAGCCCAACCTGAAACAAAATCAACAAATAGAGGGCAGTTGTCTTGTACATTACTTGTATTATAAAATTATTTATGCACTATTATACATAATGCCTATAAGGATACATAAAATATAAATGCCAACATAGGGCTATGGAATATATTTACAAAAAGTGGGTACGAATAACTCCCAACATACAAAATATGAAGACAATTCAAAACAAAATTAACAGAAGGTATTTTCAGGCATTACAAGATCACACTCAACCACAGACAATCCCCTGTGGTGGGAAATGGTCCCATAACGTCTGTTTGATGCCCGCCAGATGTTCACCACAGTGAACCTCCGGCGGGAATCAAAATAATTACGCTTTCGAGGATGGTCCGGGGACCATCTCCAAAAGCGTGGTCAAAGTGATTCCTGCCGGGGGTGAATCATGCCCCCAACAGACATGATGTTACCATGCTCAACCATGGTGGGATTCACTGTTGTTGAGCGTGGTAACATCTCGTCTGGTCTCTGACCATGGCCCGGAATCGGCGGCCATGCTGCCGCCAATTCTGGGCCATGGTAAATAGCCTGGGGGGGGCGGGCAGGCGGCCTTGGGAGCATGGGGGGACGGGGCTGAGCGGCCTCATGTTGTGCCACCCAGCCCTGCCCCCCCCCGATTCCCCACTGGGATTGGCCGGCACGCCTGCTGGTCGTGACAGTTTGATTCCGGTGGGGAATCAAAGGGTGATTCTGGGTGTTTTCAGATGTTACGCGGCTCCGATTCACCACAGTGGATTCCCAGTAGTGGTGAACCAATCGGTCACCCCCTGCGGTCAATAAGAGCCCCAAACAGACATGACGGGAGTGGGACCATGGCAGGGAATCAGGCTGCCAGGCCACAGCCTAGGGCAGTGCAACAGATCTGACGCCGATTCCCAGCCATGGTCAAAACACCCAGAAGGCACCAGGGAGCGGCGGGACATAGACATGGCTGACTGAGGGCAAAAGAAGCCAGATGGGACAAATGGGAACACTCACAAAAGGGAAACGGGAAGGGAGGGGAAAGAGGGAGAAGAGCCGCCGAGGTAGCACACACAACAGGCACAGAGACAACGAGGTCACAGTGCAACACACAGCACAAACACATGCCCGGGCACACACCTGCACGGAAAAGGAAGGGAAGGGGGGACACACAGCAGGACAGACAACAAACAGCACAACTGATATGGGGGGGGAGGAGGGAGGCGCTGGACAGGAAAGAGGGGGGGAAATGGCCCAGGGGCAGGGCAGGACACAGGCAATGGCAAGCAGAACCCCAACAAAAGCACAGTCCACACGGGCAACCCCCCAGCAACACAGGCAGTCCTGGAATGGGGGGAAGCTGGAAGGTTGGAGCATAGGCACAGCGGGAGGCTACATGGAACAAGCAGCGGTCCGGGAATGGTCTAGGAGGCACACACGCACCCCGAGCGCCAGCGAGGGTGCCATGGAGGGCAGGCAGAAGAGATAGGGCCATGCAGTCAGTCCAATGGCACAACACCCCTCCCCTCCTCAGAGGAAGCCAGGAGGTGCAGTCCTGGGGCCCCAGAACCCCGAGGTCACACAGGCACCCACGGGGGGGGGATGAGGCAGGGGCATAGGAGGGAGCACAGGCATTCGAAAATGGTCATCAGCACCCAGAGGAGCAGGGGGGTGGGTTGGAGAGCCAGACACAGACACCGGAGATGGCAGCCATGGAGGGAAGCACCCGTTGCAGGGGTGGGCAGGGGGGGCTGGAGGGGGCACGGTGCCACAAGCAGGGACAGCGGTACCCCAGGAAGCAGGCAGCACAGCAGCATGGCCGGGACATCAAGGAGGAAACAGGCAGCGGACCAAGGCACCAGGGCGGAGGTGGGCGCTCACAGCAGGGCTGGTAACTGGGACTTGGAAGGCACAGAGGGACTGACAGCCATCTGGAGGGGACCACCAAGGGGCCAGGGGCCTGGTGACCCACCAGGTGAATGAAGTGCGGTCAATGGAGCATGCCCCAGTGGTACCCCAGCTCGGACATGTGGTGGGCAACCAGGTAGTAAGCATTGAATGGATCCTGCATGGAGACCCCCAACTGCACATCCAAACGGAACCACACAATCGACAGCGCCACCAGCTCTGCCATGGAGGACTCAGATAAGCAGCAGTCAGCATCCAGGGGCCACGGAAGGAGACCCAGCTCCAACAGCCAGTGATACACTGCCCCACGAGAGCACTGGTACCCACAGGCCTCGTGAACGCAACCAAAGTAGGGCACGACCAGGGCAGGACACCCCTCCATAAGACAGACTGTGTAGGCAGCCAGGTTGTACACAGACAGAGCAGACATGGTCTCCGCCGCAGACCAAGCCACATGTGAGCACCTCATCTCTGGAACGCACCCATCAGGATAGGGAAGCAGCCCCAGCATCTCAGCATGCAGCCGACAATCCCGGTCGCTTGCCTCATAGCCAAAGTAATGAAGGCCAGAACTCAGGTTTGCATAGGCACTCAACAGGCTATACGGGCAGCTCAGGAGCAATTGCATAGCTGGGGTATGCCACAGGTCGCACAGGGCCATGGTCTCGCAGAAGGAACCCGTATGGGGGGGGCCCATGGCGGCCTGGAGCCGGGAGCCTGGTGGAAGCACAGTTAGCCATGATCCAGCAAGCACTAACACCATGGACAGCAGGCCCCCACAAGCCATGGAGGGGTGGCTTGGCCCAAGGCCAAGCGATAAGGCAACCGGCTGCAACAAGGCATGGCAACAGAGCGAGGCGTGGGGTGCGGATGCAGCACAGCTGCAGGAGCTGAGCACACAGACAGGATAGCCGACACACTAATCAGGCCGACAAGGACACAATGTTACCAACACAGAGAGGAGGGAGGTTGATGACAGAAGGAATGCAGCTGCAGGTAGCACGCTCGGGCGCACACTGAGCCGTGCACGAGGTCCCAGGCAGGGACATCAGGTGCGCTCAAGGGGCTGCCTCCTTTACCCTGGCCAGCACACCCTGCAGGGGGAGGCTGGGCCAGCTGGGAGGGGGATACCCCAGGCTGACACAGGTGCCCCCTCCCGGTCGCCGGGTTGGAGGCAGGGCACCATATGCCCTGGCCTATAACCGGGGTGGCTGCACCCCAACCGGGACAGGCGGCACCATGGAGCAGGACAGGTTGGGTGCCTGCAGGATGCACCTAGCTCTCTGTGACAAGTGGTACCGCTCGCACACCGATCAGCTGCGCATCTTGACCACAGCGATGCACCTGGGCACGCACCTGCGAGTGTGTGTGGCCTGGTGCACTGCACAGGTCCGGAGAGCCCACCACTGCCGCAGGTGCTCCCGGGCCCAGCTCAGGTCGCAGCAGGTGACTGAGGTGGTCTGACGGGCCCTGATCCGTGGCAGCAGCAGGGCCGCTGTGCTCCATGAGGCAGCTGGGAGCCTCCAATGGCAGAGGGAGACCATGCAGCATGCCACCCTGCTTGCAATGCCCATTGCCCGACCGGTATGGATCACAGAGTGGGCGTGGGGGTGGTGGTCCTGGACACTGGATCAGTGGGACGAGGCCGCCTGGAGGGCTCACATTTGGATGGACAAGCTCACCCTACTGCACCTTGCTCCAGAGGGTGGCCGTCGGGGTCTGGGTCCTCACAATGCCTGACTCCTGCCGGTCCGTTTCCCAGCACTTTGGTGTTGGGGTGAGCACTGTGGCCTGTATCCTTCAGGATGTATGTGAGGCTGTGGAGGGTGTTCTCATGGACTGAGCGATTCAGCTGGTGGAGCAGGAGACCGTGATGGCCTGCTTCGCATCTTGATGGCTCCCCAAGTGCATGGGTGCCATATGGGCACCCACATAGAAATCCTCCACCCCTTGGCTGGGGAGGCCGTGGAGTATGTTAACAGGCACGGGTACCACTCCCTGCAACTGCAGGCTGTCATGGACCACCAGGGGCGGTTCATTGACATCTTCATGGGCAACTCTGGGCACTGCCATGATGTCTGGATCATGACCATCTCCCCCTTTTATGCCCGGATGTACTTCGGGGACTTTGCGGACATGGGGGTGACCCAGATCGAGGGGGTGCTCATGCCCCCCTATATCCTGGGGGACCCAGCCTATCCCCTCACCCGGTGGCTGATGAATGTGTTCCCAGTCCCCCGGACCCTGGTGCAGGTGCTGAACAATACCCACCTGTGTGCAACCATGACCGTGGTCATGTGGGCCTTTGGTGTCCTTAAGCAGCGCTGGAGGAGCCTCGCTGGACGGCTGGAATTCACAGTGGAGACCTCGGCCCTGGTGATAGGCGCCTGCTGTGTGCTGCACAATGTGTGCGAGACTGATGGGGCAGCCCTGGAATACACGATGCCCCATCGCCCTCCCGGACCAGTGCCTCTGTATGTGAACACCGAGAACCCCTGAGAGTACCATTATGCTAAGCGCATCCAAGCCGCCCTGGCCAGGCATATCAGCCAGGAGGCCAAGGAGTGAGGGTGCTCAACCCCGACCCCACCACCCTGGGGCCCCTGCCAGCTCCCTGGGTGGTCCCCTCCACTGCCAATGGCTAGCGCTCACCCCTGTGCCCATGAACAAATCACAGGAGGCTGGAGTGGTGTCCACCCATCTATTTGTGCACCCAAATACATGTGCCCCCACACCACCACCACTGCGGTCCCCCCCACCCTCAGACTGCCCTCCCCCATCCCCCCTGCTCCCCCATCCCCCACGTCTCCGGGGCTGTCCCCTTGGGCGGCCTGAGGGTGCCGCAAAGCTCTGGGAGCTCCCCTCCCTCCCACTGTCCATCTCCTCAATGGTGTCCTGGGAGGCCTCGGTGTCCTGAGAGGCCGGCTGTGGTGGGAGGGAGGGAGGAACTGAGACCAGTGGAACCACCCTGGGCGGCTGCTCCCTCCAGAGGCCTACAGGGACCAGGAGGCAGATGCGCAGCCCCTGCTGGCATGGGGGTGGCAGGGCCACCTGGGGAGGCAGTGGGGGTGCCAAGGGGCCTGGCATGGGGTCCTGGGCAGACATGGTGCCCGGCGGGGTGGCTGCCATCACGTATGCACTCATGGTGCCAGCATTCAGGAGCAGGGAGGTCCTGATGTCATGAGACCTATCCATCTTTGCAGAATGCTCCCGCACCATCCCATCGATGGCCTTTTCCAGCCACCCCATCACCTCTACCTGCCTGATGTGATCCTGGCACTCCCTCCTCCATTCCAGTTGCACCTCTGCCTGGAGCCTCTGGTCCCTTGCCTTGGCCTTTTGCAGGGAGTGCTCTACAGCTGCCTCCATGCGGTCCACGGCCGCTATCATCCACTCCCCCTGTTCAGACTATGTCCTCCGCCTCATCCTCCCTCTGGCGCCGTACCTGTGCCCAGTGCTCCCTCATCTGTTGTGCTGGTGGCACAGGCATGGGTTACATCAGACCCTCTGGCTGCCCTGTAGGGTACAGGGAGGTTTGGGGTTAGGCGCCCATCCTAGCCTCCACCTGGCTGGGGGTATGCCTGGGGGTTCACTCCCCGCAGGTCACCGACTTCCCCCCTCCCCGGGTGCACTGGGTCCCCCTCAAGGTCTCCCTGGAGGTCCCCCTCCTCACTGGTGTGCCTCACCTGGGCCCTCTGGTGGGTTCTGGGGCTGTTCTCTGCCAGCCTCCTCACTTGCCCATTTTTGCTGCTGGGGTGTGCTGTGCCATGTAGGGGTATGGGGTGGTGGTTGGCGGAGGGCCATTGGTTTGTTTACCCAGCCCCCATGGCCCCCGTTCTGAGGTCCCGGGTGTCGGGGCCTGGGGGGGGCCTGTTCCCTGGCCGGGACCCCCCCTCCCCCTTCACCCCTGGTTCATCCCCCCTCCCAGCTGCCTGCTTACCCTCGATGTCTGTCTCCGATCCCTCTGAGGATGGCCCCTCCATGTTGCTGGGATCCCCCTGTGACCACTGGCTGAGGGTGACCAGTCTGCCGGCCTTGGAGTCTGCCAATCTGGCCAGGTGGTGGGGGCTCTTCGGGCTGCTTTGGGGGGGTGGGGAACTGCTGTTCCCTGATGTCCCAGGCCATTCCTCTTGGGGGTTTGGGGCCTGGGAGTCGGTGCCTTCTTGGGGGGCAGTGAGGGGAGGGGGTACCTCAACCCATTCCCTGGCCTGGACCACAGTACTCCCCATGAGGTGCAGGGAAACAATGGAGCCCTTAATGTGGAGTATGTGGTTCAGGGCATCATAGTAGTGGGCAATCCAGACTCCATGCCCAGACCACCGGTTGTTGTCCTGCATGGCCTTTTACCCCCTCTTTAGCTCCTTGGCCTTTGAGTGGCAATGTGCCACAGTCCTGTGATGACCCGCCACCTCCATTTCCTGCACAATCTCCTGGAACACATGCTCATTGCACTGATTGAGCGTGAGCTCCAGTTGATGCTCCAGGGTCCCCGAGATGCGGATGAAGTCCTGGGTCTCCCAGTGCCCCCATGGCCCCCCTCTGTGGTAGGGCCTTCTCCCCCATGGACCCTCCAGCTCCTCTTCCTCCTCCTGCTTCCCCCTCCTCCTCCTCGGCCTGGTGTGTGCCCATCTCCTCTGGGTGCTCAGGTTCCCAGGCCCGTTTCCATGTCTGCAGAATGGGGGTTGGGGGATTGCTGTTATGCCCCTGTCCGGTGGCCCGCTCCCTCCCGCCCCCCCTGCTGCCCGACTGGCCAGCTGGCCAGCCGGCCAACTGTCCATCCATCCCCCATGGTGCCTCTCTGCCGCCGGGTCCGCTCACCTTCGGTCTCCTTACCTGTTTCCGGGGTGCCTCCTCCCCTGGCCCAGTTGTTGTCCCTGGGGAAGCCTGTCCCGGATGCTGGTGCTGCTGCTGCTGATGTCCCTCCACCTCCTCCATGTGCAGCACGACCACCTCCTCCTCCACCTGTGCTTCCTCCTCCTCCTCCCGCCTTGCTCTGTCTCCCACCGCTCTCCTCTCCCTTCTGCCTTACTCCATCCCGCCACGTTTCCATGCCATTGTGTGCCCTTTAAATCTCCTTCTGTGGCCTGTGTTGTTGCTGGTTGCCTGGCAGTGACATTGCGTGCTTTGTCCCTGGCTGGGAATCATTTTCTTTTATTCCAGCCGGTGGTTGCTGTTCAGATGTTACTTTTTTTTTTGTTTCCTATCAGGAATCTCTTTGACCATGCTTTCAGCGATGGTCTGGGCCAGAGGTCCGGAAGCATGGTTAATATTGACCGTAGGTGGGTTATGGCTGTGGTGAACATCTGGCACCCGCGTAACAGGCGTTCATGGCGCTTTGGCCCCACCGTGGGATTGACCGTGGTTCACCATGGTTCACTGTGGGTATTTTCAGACATGACGGGGCCTGTATTGGCCCCGTCACAGAATCACCCTTTGATCCCCCACGTGCCAGTGGATCCTGGTGAGGAATCGGGGAGGGGGCAGGGCCACATGGCACAACGTATGGCTGCATGGCCCCGCCCCCCCATGCTCCATCGCCGTCCGCCCTCTTGGGAGACGGGCGGGCGCTGCGGCCAATGCAGCCACAGTGCCCACCCACAATGACCACTGTCCGGCATCCCGTTGCCGATTCTGGGCCATGGTAGGTGGTCAGACGATACAATCCCCTTGGTCACAGGGGAAAATCGCATTCACCACGTGATCGGGGCCGGTCCCGTCGGAACCTCTGATTGCGTGGTGAATGTGATTCCCCCCCGTGATTCACGGGGGTGAACATCTGGTGGGGGGGACTTCCATTCCCCCTATCAGATGTTACGGTTCCTTGCTCACCATGTGGGTATTCAGTGTGATTGAGTGTGGGATCGTAACGTCTGAAATTCCCTGTGATCTCGTAACGTCTGAAAATACCCTCTGTGACGGCGCCCCGTCATGTATGAAATCACCCACAGTTGACATGTTTCGACCAAGCAGTGGTCTTCTTCAGAACTCCCTAGATATATTCCTGCAAGTAAAATGAAATAGATGAGAATAACACCATACTTCAGTTAATACAATGCCCATTTTATCACATAATAGGATACACAAGGTATCATGTAACAAAGGTTACCAAATCAACCCCAGTGAAATGGGTAATGGGGATATAGAACCATTTACCTGAACAAGGAGTAACCCTCAATCCCTAAGATGTTTCCACAGTCTCATATGCACCATAGAGAAATCACAGAATGCTACAATAAATAAAAACAATGTCATATATATCTATTAGAATGTATGTAATAAATCTGCCCATAATAAAATAAAAGTAAAGTAAGATATCCCTCACCCATACCTGCATCTCTGGTATCAAATTTAATCGTGCATACCTGATATCAAGCCTCACTATCCTTCCAAAGTGGTGTTTATCTTATCTTAATGAAAACTGAAAGTGCCTTAGAGAAAATTAAAATCAATCCTTGTAACTCCAATACAGGGGTCAAGTTCTTATAAGTAAAGGCACCAAACGATGTTAATGCTGATTTTACACCCTCCAGACAGTGTGAAGGAAAATTTCTTCAAATACTATCACTCTAAAGTTACTTTGTTTATACTGTCCACCCATACTTAAAACTCAAAAGATCACATTCTAACAACAAAATAAAATAAAATGAAATACCTCTCTCCACTTGTTCACTAACACCAAAAGAAACCAGGGAAACAACCCCCTGATAAACCTTTATTTGTGCAGGTTCTTACCAATGACTCAACACACACATGGTGAAACCCATGGTTGGTTAAATAGGCTCTCAAAACACTCATGAAAACAGCCTCACCTGTGTGTTGGGGGGGGGGGAGAGAAAGAGAGGAGTATGTGGTAACAGTTGTTTTACAAGAAACATCTCAATTCAACAGAATCATTCAACCCCCCAGGCTTAACAGAGTCAAATTTACAAATCCAGAATGCCTCTCTTTGAAGAAGTCTCTGTTCAAGTCTCTCACAACCTACAGTACGTTCTATCACCCAAAAGGATAGGTCTTCGCATCCATGTTTAAACTCATGAGCTACCAGGGGTGCTGTTGCAATCTTCCTCCTGAGACAACTCAAATGCTCTCCAATACGGAGTTTGACCTTCCTCTTCATTTGTCCAATATACATCTTACCGCAAAGACATTTGAGTGCATAGATGACTTGTTCTGTATTGCAATTCCTAAAGTGTTTCAAAGGAACTGTAGATCCATTCAATTCAAAAGATTTAATGTTCTTAGTATATTTACAGAACTTACAGTGGCCACATTTAAAGTGGCCGACTACGGTACCGCCGATGCCTCGTGTAAGAATCTTACTCTGGGGGAACATATCTGCTCTAATGATCATTTCCCTAAGGTTTCTACTGCGTTTAAAAGCAAAGAGCGGTGGTTCTTTACATTGAGGAATGTGTGAAACCAATCTCCAATGTCTTAAAATAACAGATCTAATAGAAGAGGACAAATGTCCATACGTGAGAGGACAAATGACCCTAGAAGTGCATCTCTTTCTCCCAGACTCATGTAAAAGGTCATTCTGGGTAGTTCTTAAAACCCTATTCTTAGCTAAATCTAAACAACTGGTAGGATAACCTCTTTCTCTAAAGCAGTCTCTCATTATTGTGGATTCCAGGAAAAAACTGCTATTGTCTGAGCAGTTTCTCCTAATCCTAAGAAATTGTCCAAACGGAATATTCCTCTTCATACAGGTAGGATGGAAACTCTCAAAATGTAAATAGGTATTGCGATCACAACTTTTCCTGAAAGTGGAAGTTCTAAAATTGGTTTCACCCAAAGATATCATTATATACAAAAAAGGCATTTGTAAATGATCATATTTGAGATCAAATTTAATAAATGGATGGCATCAATTCAACCATTCAGAAATGGACAAGAGTGAACTAACAGAACCCATCCAAATCATAAATACATCATCAATGTACCTCTTCCACAAGTAAATCTGTGTCCAATACTGGTTCTTATACCCATCAAAAACAGAAGTATGTTCATAAGCATCCATAAAAATGTTAGCAACCTCTGGTGCCATGGATGAACCCATAGCAATACCCAATTTCTGCATGTAAAATGTTTTTTCAAAACGAAAGTAATTTCTAGACATAACCAATTCCAACAATCTTGCTAAATATTCAGCTGGTGGCCCTGTGGAGTTATTTATATCCAAAACTCTTCTCATCAAAGCCAAGGCCTCACCTTGGGGAATATTAGAGTAAAGGGAAATAACATCCATAGTTACCAATAATGGGTTCTCTTTCTTCAACGAATCATAGGGTATTTTGAGACATGACGGGGCTCAATTCCCCCCGCCACAGAAACACCCTACTGATTCCCTGCTGGGGACAACACGTAACGGCCAACAGATGTGTTGGCTGCTCCCGATGGGGAATCCGGGGGGGCGGAGCTGCGTGGCACAACGTGCGGCTGCATGGCCCCACGCTCCCTAGGCTGGCCGCCCTCTTGGGAGACGGGTGGACACCATGGCCAATGCGGCCACAGCCCCCGCCCGCATTGACCACGCCCCAGAATCCTGCAGCTGATTCTGGACCGTGGTAGGGGGACAGACGTTATGGTCCCCTTAATCATGGGGGTGGGGGAATTACATTCAACACGCAAATGGAGATGGTTCGGCCAGGACCTCCATTTGCATGTTGAATGTGATTCCCCCCAGTGATTCACGGGGGTGAACATCTGGGGGGGGGACTTCCATTCCCCCCAACAGACGTTACGGGATCACAATCACCATGTGGGGATTTACCGTGTTTGAGCGTAATCTCGTAACGTCTGAAAATACCCATAGTCAATACTTTTTCAACTGACCCAGAGCCTGCTGTCTCTTTGCTATCCCAATGTTTGGAGGCCGTGGCAGAATGGATGTGGCTGAGCAGACTGAAGCTCAACCCTGATAAGACGGAGGTGATGTTGGCGGGGAGAGCGAGGGAGGTAGTGGTCCCTCTGGTCGGGGGAGTTCGCCCTCCTATAGCTCAGCAGGTTCGGAGTCTGGGGGTGATATTGGACGCAGACCTTCGTCTGCAGCGGCAGGTAAAGGCAGTCATGAAGGCTGCATTTTGCCAGCTATATCTGGTTCGTAGGCTGCGTCCGTTCATCTCTGGTCCGGACCTGGTCACCCTCATCCATGCCTTCGTCACCTCGAGGCTGGACTATTGTAATGTACTCTACGTGGGGCTTCCCTTGTTCCTGGTCCGGAGGCTTCAGCTGGTGCAGAATGCGGCAGCTCGCCTCCTTACGGGGACGGGCCGTCGGCAGCATATTACACCTGTGCTCCGAGCTCTGCACTGGCTGCCGATAGTGTGCCGAGCCAGGTTCAAGGTGTTGGTGTTGATCTATAAAGCCCTATACGGTCTGGGCCCCTCATACCTCAGGGAACGCCTCACCCTCCGTGCCCCATGGCGGCTTCTGCGGTCTGCCGGGGGTGCCTTCTAGGAGGTCCCCCGTGTTAAGCGGGGGGCCACAATGGAGAGGGCATTCTCGGTGGCTGGGCCATGCCTTTTGAACTCCCTTCCGGAGGAAGCTCGCCTGGCCCCAAGCCTGTTGACATTCTGGTGATGTTGTAAAACCTGGCTGTTTGCCCAGGCCTTTGGGGAGGGTTGGAGGGTGGGGTGAGGGGTTTATCTCCCCCACCTAACTTATAACTTATTATTTATATATTGCTAGCCCTGTTTTAAATACTTTTATATTGTATTGAGTGTTTTAAATTGTTTTTATTGTATTTTATTGTTGTAAGCCGCCCCGGGCTGCATGGCAGGAGGAGCGAGATATAAATTTATTAAATAAATAAATAAATAAATAAAATAAAATATCCATTAAAATTTTCAACAAATGTGAAGAATCTCTAATATAAGATTGGTGGTTGGGGATAATTGGTTTCAGAAAGAAATCTATATATTTTTCTAAAGGTTCTAAGATGGAATTAGTACCTGATACTATGGGTCTATCTGGTGGTGGAAATATTATTTATTTCACGCAAACTATTGAAGATAGGATTGGGCAATTTGTTCTGAGGGGTGTGTCAAAATTTTCAGGAGGGTCCCATCCTGCCACCTATCCTGCTCAGTAGGGGTGGGCGTACCGGTAAATCTGGTATCCGATAATGCCGGTACTGGGTGTACCGGCATTATCGGATTCAACCCGGTAAATCCGGTCCTGTTACCGGATTCCGGATACTGGATTTTTTTACATCGCAGCCATTTAAATGAATGGCTGCAATGTAAGTCCCACCAAAAAAGTTTTTAAAAACACCCTCCCCGAGTCCAGGCTGCGCGGGTGGCAGGGGGGACACCCCCCACCCACCCTGTCCAGCCTGGATTTTTGTTAAAAAAAAGAGC
>QEPC01002194.1:420232-527120 GCA_003113815.1 Sphenodon punctatus | reverse complement strand
GTGCGGCGGTGATCTGGAGCCCACAATAGCAGCCAGACTTCGTGTTAAAATTAAATTTTAAAAAATCCAGACTGAGCTGGGTGGGTGGGGGGTGTCCCCCCTTCCACCCATGCAGCCTGGATGGGGAGGGAAAGTGGGGGGGGTTACATTGCGGCCATTCATTTCAATGGCCGCAATGTAAAAAAATCCGGCACGGGGAACTGGTACCGGTACCCCAGATTACCAGATTAATCAGAATCTGCCGGTACTGCAAAATACCGGCAGTTTTGGATGTCGGAGGAACCAAAATTCCCACCCCTAGAAGAAAGATAGTTTGCTGAATTATCCAGAGGAGAATATTTCTGGGCTAGGTGAAGTAACCTGAAAAAAAAGCAAAATAAAAAACAACAACAAAAACACCTCACCCTTAAAACAAACAACCAAAGAGTTTGTTCGTTCATTCATTCATTTTATTCATTCATACCGCTGTCCTTCCCCAAAGGTACCAGGCAGGTGACAACATAGTAAAAAGTATAAAACAAATCTCCACATCCTATCGACAAACATTATCTGGCCTACCAAACAGTTGGCCAAGAACAAACATTTTACAATTCTGAAGGATCCATTCCATGCTTTAGCCAGTATGCAAGAATACTCACTTTTAGTAACAGATTCAGACTAGTCATTTTACATTGAACTTGGGAGATATGCAGCAGTCAAATAGTTAACAGTTGGATAGGCTATATTGTATTGTGAGTATCATGAGTAGTTGCCTTTCTATTTTAACCTACAAAGACAACAGCATCTGTGTCATTCATTTCTGAAGTTCCTGTTAATTGCACTGGTACACAGCATCTCTCCCCTTATTGAAAGAGCATTTTCCATGTCTTTGTCAATAAGGTTTCCACGCTAAGGGCCATGCTGGATTTGTATCATCTCAAAGAACCATTCAAGTGATGATACATCCTCAAATGACAGAAATGAATTGTGTCCACAGGAAATTTACTCAAAACATGTATCCCTTTCCGTCACATTTCCACATTAAGTATGCATTGGCTAAGTTTGGAGTTCCTGACTCATTGCAGGAATAAATGTGCCATCTGTAGCTGGCTTTTTGATTATATCCCAGTTGTTTTAGAATACAATCTAATAATATAGCTCTAAATCTCTCATTTCTGTCATTATCAATTTTATGTCTACCATAGCTCAACCCTATCCAAAATATCACTCATTTGAATTATGCTCTCACATTTCTTCTGCATTTTTCCAACTCAAAATATCAATTCAGAAATATCTTTAAATTTTCCAAAATGATTCTGTCCAATTTATTTCAACCAGACATGAATACTTGTGCCAGAGAAGCTGTGCATAAACATGCAGTTAGTGTCTTGTATATTTTAAAACTGATACATATTAATCAAATCGTAAGACCTCCCTAGGATTCACATCTATACACCATTAGAACTAATCTGATATTATTTTTGAACACCAATGTTCTGCTTTACTACATTCATTGTTATATACTAGATAATTGCTCTGTGACTTCTTGTACAACAGAAATTTCTGAACTGTGAATAGGACCATAATTGGGGTTATGCGTACATCATCTGTGCATGAGGTGGTGATCACAATGCTACTTGATATACTTTGAATTTCTTTGTTGCTGTCTAAGGTTGCCGAATTATGTTTAAGTCTCAAAGTGGGGTCACGCGGAAGCAAAATCTTGGGAACCACCATTGTACACCTTTCTCTGATGTATATAGGAAAGGCTTTTGTGGGAGATGGGATATTAGTCTTGGTGAACTATTAATCTGACTGAGCATGTCTATTCTTTCCTAATGTACACATTAATGATGTATAAACTATGGTTCCAGTTCATGGTCTGCATGCATGTGACACACATACCAAACTCACCGTGTGAATACTGCATATGCATGGTGCTGCCATTCGAGACTGCCATTGCCTGACCATGCCACCGCCTGAGTCTGCCACTGCAGCCTGCCTCTCCCAAACACATCTGGAAGTGGACTTTGAGTGCGGTTGTGGCCAGGAGGCTTGGCAGAGGGAGGAAGAAACAAAGCTGTGGCAGCAGACTTGGGTGGTGGTGCAGCCGGGAAGTGATGGACTTGCGTGGTGGCACCAGGGTGACCATATTATTGTTCAGGAAATCCAGGTCACTGAGTTTCAAGTGAAGGTGGGTGAGGGGGTATTGTAACCATGATGAACTCACTAAAGGAGCAAGTTTCTTTAAGACTCAGCCCTGCTCCCTTAGCTCAGTAGTTGGTGGGAAGCATGGCAAGCAGTGCCTGGGAGCTGCCTGTGTGGGGCTTTGGATCAAAATTACAATTTTTCTTCTCTTTTCTTAACTTAAGAGTATCCCAAAGCCATGGATCCAATTTACCTGGAGCTGGAATGGGATTGTTTCTGGCTCCCAGACCTGGAGATTTATGAGAAGCTGCAGCTGCCCTGCTAGCTCTGTCCCTGAAAGACAATGCAGGGGGATGTAGGTGAGGGAGATGGCTGGGGCAAGGAGTGATGGACTAGGGCTCACCACTGGGATGAGATTGGGTTGAGGGGACTTGTTGGGAGAAGGTAGCTGAGAGGCAAGCACTTCCCGGAGTCTTTGAACATTAGGGATGTGCGAAAACTGGGGGGTTGGGTGTTCGGTGTTCGGCACGTTCGGTGTTTGGCCCCCCTGAAACTGTTCAGGGTTCTGACTGTTTGGCCCAAATGGGTTCAGGGGGAACAAACCTGTTCGGAGGGTCGTGGGCTTGGTTTTTCCTCCCCTCTTCAGGCTGCGCGGGTGGAAGGGGTGCCAGGGCTCACCCAACCTGCCCAGCCTTGTAATTTGTTTTTAACCCCCCCACCCTAGGGATCAACCTACCTGGTGGTGCCAGGGCTCTGGTCCTGGGTGTGGTGGCAGTGGCAGCAGCAGCGGCAGCAGATCCGACGGTGGGTCCAGCAGTGGTGGTGCTCTAGAGCATCACCACTGCCAGACCTGCCGCCACTGCCAGAGCCAGAGCCCGACATTCCTGGTGGTGGTGGCAGTAGCGGTGGCGGGTCCAGTGGTGGCAGTGCTCTGGAGCGCTTCAAGCCTCTACTAAGTCTTCCAGGTTAACCCCCTGCCTACCCCCCCCACCCTCCACCCAAACGGGTTCGGAACCCAAACTTTGTTCAGCCGGTTTGGGTGGGGGCAGGTTGGATTCAGGGTGCTTGCGAAGGGGCAAACACCCAGAGTTCATGCCAAACCCCAAAACCCTGAACTCGGTCCGCACATCCCTATTGAACATCTTGGTGTGAGCACCACAGACTCAGCCCCTCGCCAGACCCTTTGATAGCCTCCAAATATGGAGACAGAAGAGGTTCTCACTGGCCTCCCCCCGTCTGGGAACCTGGGCTAAAGGCAGTTCCACCAGCCACTAATGGGGATTGATCTGTGGTGTGGGGGAGAAGGCACTAGCTGCATAACCATGGGAGGTTATTCCAAAGCTCCCCTGAGCAACTGCTGTGCCATTCCTCTTTCCCCAACCCCAAGGGCTCTATCCCAAGTGCAGGCTTCCTCCCAGCTGCCAGTTACCTAGAGAAATGTGCTACCCCAGGAAGTACGAGTTCCCCATCTGTTGCAGCTGCTGGAGCCAAGAGTACAGAGCCTCCTGCATGGTAAATCACAGGAGAAATCATAGGTCTTGCCCAAGTGTCACTTTCCCACCAGGAACTTTGCATTCAGATCCCAGTGACCCTGTTCCCCACCCCATTGTGATTGATTCAAAATCTTCCTGGCCAGGTGCCCAACACTCCTGCCTGCTGCCACCAGCTCTCTAGAGTGCTTAGTTTCATCCTGGCACAGGGATCTTGCCTCCTATCATTTTAATTGTGCCAGAATAATGAGTGCCCGGGAATCTCAATAGAAGGATGAAAAGGAGCTCAGGAATCCAAATAACTAAAGGAGTCAGCAATGAATCCCACAAGTTCAGCTTCCGCCAGTGGACTGAAAGCCATTTGAGCCATGTTGGGGAAACTTTTGGGGGTGGAAATGGAAAAAGAGTTCAAGGAGACTTGCATGCTCCTGGGAGCTGGTCACAAGCCCCAGTGGTTCTGTTGAGTTGTGACTGACACTGGGACATTTGATTCAATTTTCACTAACCAGCCAGGATGTTACAATGGCCAACAAAATCATGGACTGTCCTGGCCAAAATGGGATGTATCATTGTCACCCTCTGGCATGCACAACATGCATGTGCCACCGTGTGAGTTTGGCTTGCATGCCGCACAGATTGGGGCCTATGAACATAAGATGATTAAGTAAATCTGTGAACAAGGAAAGTGGCTCTCAAACAAGATGGTGATATAACAAAGTGAAGAGAGACAGATAGATTGGAACAGTAATGGATTTGATATTTTAAAAATATTATTATTTGCATTTTTGGATAGCCGTCCCAGTATCCAAACAATATTTGCAAACAAAGCAAATACTCACATATCCACTTATTTGGGAATTCTGATTCTGTTATTTTATTTATTTCAGTATCTCAGTTATTCAGGTCAGTGATTTTGGTATTTCAGCTACTTCATTTTGCCTATTGCGCATGTGCGACTGGACCGAAACAAAATAACTAAAATACCAAAATGACCAGACAACTTAAAAGGACAAAATAACTAAGGGTAATTTCAGACGTTACGGGATCACAGTTAACCAACCTGAATCACGGTGGATTCAGGGTGGTGTCTGTGATCGCGTGAATGTCTGTTTGAGCTCCGCCAGATGTTCACCATGGTGAATTCCTGGTGGGGTTCAAAGCTAACCACGATTCTGGAGGTGAGGCTGGCCTCACCTCCAGAATCATTTTTAGCTGAACCACGATCAGGAATGGGGCAAAAGTAATGTCTGTTACCTCGCCCCGTTCCTGACCGTGGTACAGACCGTGGTACAGGATCAGGTCCAGTGGCCTGATTGGCCTCTGCACCTGCCTGTCTTCCTGAGGGCGGGTGGCCAGTGGAGCATGGGGGGGGGCAGGGATGAGCAGTCGCATGTCGTACCGTGCAGCCCCACCCCTTCCCTGATTCCCCTCTGTGATCAGGCTGGCACATTTAAAGGACGGCCATTCTGATCACGGACCAGAATCCGAGAACAGTGTTCAGCATGGTAGGCCGAAACACCCACCCCGTCTGAAATTACCCTAAATCAGAATATCTGAAATGCATATCTGCTGAAGCAGGACCAATTAGCAGTTCATATCTGCTTTGTTGAACTGAATCAAAATGGGGAAATTCTTTGGATATCGTATTTACTATAAATATTTGTTTTAGTTCTAATGCAGATTAAAATAGACTATGTATGTGATGTTATAAAAAAGATTCAAAGAATGAAAAAGGTCTGAAATAGTTATCTATATTGCATGCAATTAGTTGCCACAGGATTTTGGAACACAAATGGAAGTAAATTTGTTTTTGGACTAAGCTTTGAGAGAGAGTCAGAGAGCAATTTTCGCTTGATGCAGTTCCAAAAAGAGCCATTATTTTGATTGCCAGAGGGTTTATGAATTTAATTTAATTTTAAACATTTAACTTTAATTTATGACTGACTGGTGGGTTTTTTTTTTAAAAGTCACTGATATGTTATGGTCATCATCAACATTTGAGTTTTATTTAGAGTTCAGCCATTTAGAATACAAATCAGAAAACAAAAATATAACAGGAATTTAAAAAATACAAACAATGATCATTCCGAGACTGCATTCTCACCTGTGATGGCGATGACTGCAGCGGGAGGGGTGAGGGAGACATGGCAGCACGGAGGAGCCGTAGGCTAGGAAAAAAGCCTGTGCGAATGGGAATCTGCTGCAGCTTCTCTCACACATGCCAGGGCAGGATTTTGTGCCCTGACATGCACAAGAGAAGCCACCGCAGATCCCCATTTGCACGGGCTCTTTTCCCGGCCACCGGCTCGTCTGCACTGCTGCATCTCCCTGGCCCCTCCCACTGCTGCCACTGCTGTCACAGGTGATAATCCAGCCCTAGTTGGAAGTAACAACCTTTGATGATGAAATATTAAGAAGGCATATGTGGTCACAACTTTTTAAATTGTGTTATGGTTAAAATGCCCCTAAACAATGGTAAATAGTTGATAAAAAGAAATAATATTATTTATTTTTGTCCTAAATGGCAATCTACTTATTGCTGAGAAACAGAAGCTATGGGAACTGCCCATAGAACCACAGTTTACCTAGAAATAGAGCGAGTTCAGACTTTTAATAGCTGCCATTAAAGATCTGAGCTGGTGTTATTTATACTGGCCTTTTAATTCTCCAATAGACTCACCTCCAGTAAAGAAAGTTCATAAACCTTGCCATTTGTGGTCTTCTTGGAAGTAGAGCTGAAAAAAGTACCTGAAAAATCAGGTACACACATTGAATATTATGTTTTGTTATGGCAGTAGCCAAACAAATAAACTGAATTGAATTGTATCTGGTACACAGATCGACAGACAATGTTCCTGCACCAGTCAGTCAGTACCTTATTAATGGCCAGTTCAAGTACCGCACAGGACTCTTAATGGCCAGTTCAAGTACCCAACCTCCCAGAATATCAACTTCCAGTCCTAGAGTGTCAGCGTTTGGGCTTGATTTTTTAAGATTCTCTCCTGATTTTTTTAGTTTTCCATCCTGATTTACCAATCAGAAAGTGCAAAATCAATAATGTAAATTACTGGGGTTTTTTTGGTTTTCCAACCCAATTTGTCAATCAATAAGCAGAAAATCAGTATGGATGACATCAATTACCTTTTTTTTTTTTTTCCAGATAGGTGGGTACCCAATTTCTGATTGGGTAGCACACTGAGTATCTGGCATGACACTCACAAATGTGGATATTGGCCATAAGTACTAAATTAGGCACCCACTTTGGCTATACTGGGGAGCTAGTGGATGACCAATCTCATAAACCCTGCTAGGATAGCATACATGTCCATTTTTAGAACCCCTTAGCCATCATGCCCATATCATGTGGGCTTAAGCAGGTAAGTATCTTTCCCAAGTTGTCTTCTGGGAGACATGAAGTGGCCTCACACACACTACCTGTGTGGTGGCTGGTATGTTGTTGAGCAAGACAGGAAAGACAAGGGAACTAGATGTCTACTAGAGTGTTTTCCTAGACTCACTCTATAGTAGATCTTAGAGATGGGTGAATGCAGTTCGGAAGTTCGGAGTTCAGACCGAACTCGACCTGTTCGGTCAACCGGACTGAACTTCCGAACCAAACTCCATTTTTGAACCGAACCGAACCGAATTTCTGAACTCGGCTCTGTTCGCCCATCCCTAGAAGATAATATTCAATTTAGTTCAATGGGGTTTGAATTTCCGAACTTTGTTCAGAAGTTCAAAGTTCGGACCGAACTCGAATAGTTCGGTCAACTGAACCGAACTTCCAAAATGAACCGAATTTCCGAACCGAACAGAATTTCTGAAATTAGTTCTCTTTGCCCATCCCTACTGAAGCAAATATCTGCAGCATACAGTATGTCCGAAAATGTCACCGACTTTGGTTTGGATTTGATGAAGTGGATTCTTGGTCCAGCTTTTGATTCTGCTTTGAATATTTTGGTTTGGTTATTTTGCTATTTCAGTTCAGTTGAGTCAGTATTTCAATTTTGACCATTTCAGTCACTTTGGTATTTTTATTACTTAATTTTGGTTCTTTCACATGTGCAATATTGAAATGAGGTAATTAAAGTGTCCAAAATAACCAAACCAAAATAACTGAAATGCCAAAATAACAGAATAAGCGGATATATGACTATCTGTTTCCATTACAGATAACATTAAATATTTAGGGGGCTATCGGAAAATGTGAATAGTATTTCTGAATGCAAAATATACTATTAATTTCAGTTCTGGTTTCTAGAATCTGTCTCTTTTAATGTCTGGTAGAGGGTAGCGTAAATGTTACAACCTATGTACCTCTGCAAGAAGGCTAGGATGAACTGTCAAATAAGCAGGCTCTTCTCATCCCCACATCTTTTTCTGTGAGTGAAAGGAGGAAGACCCTGAGAACAAGGGTCAAATATGGCACATTGGTTCTTTTAAAATATAACTAGGAATAGCTCTTTATACTCCCAAGCAACCATTTTCCATCTGGGAAGGCCCATGATCCTGCTTATGTAGGGAACACCTAGAGAAGCTCAAAGCTATGACAGAAGGAATTACACAACACTATGTGCCTCATTCCCAGGCTAACAGCCAGTCTAGCAGGAAATAGAGTGGCAAGTATCTTGTGGGAAGCAAATTCAGGAAACCATCCAACATTATTTCATTGGGAGCCTTCCAGCAGCCTGCTGCTCACTCTGCAATAACACTGCTGACTGGTTATACCAGGAGAGCTGCTGTTCAGGTTAAAGCTGTGCAGTGGCCTTAAAAGCAGCAGACAAAATATACATATCTCCAGAACTGTGTTTTAGGAAGCTGTCCATTTTGACTGTGTGATTCTAACAGATAATTAGCACTGGGTTTCTTTAGTTTCTGTATATATGCAAAAACGATGTATCTAGTTTTTCAGTTTACAGAAATTTGAAAACTAAAATACAAAGACTATAAGGCATAATAGAAAATAATAATACTGTTCCTCTCCCCCCGTCCCACACATGCAAATATAACCTGGTGTTAGGATCCAGGCCTCAAACTGGCACCCTTGGTGGGGTCTGGCACAGTGGCCCACTCAACTGTTCTGCCTTGCGAGTGGAACCTTACTACTTCCCATCATGCACTTTCTGCTTCAACCTATGCTATAACCAGACCCTCCTGATTGGCCTCTGCTTCCTCTGCCAATTTCTGTGCCTGAGCATATCTCTGTTCTTTAACCTTAACCTGCCTATTCCTGAATTCCAACTTTGTTCCTGCCCTCACTTTGGGCTCTGCCCTGCCCTGTTTTGACTGCACATGTCCTATTCCTGATCCTGGACCTAATCCTCCCACCACTTCTGGACTTGCCCTTGACATTCACCTGCATCCCAAATAGTGGGTCCTCACATTAGGCCTTTCTAAATTTAAATACATTATAATTTGCCTCCAAAGGAGGGAAAGCAGGTATGAAAAGAGGTGTGAGATGGAAACAGGACAGACATTTTAACCAAAATCATTGCATTCTTGAACCTTCATGTTGCTGGACACTCTGGTTCAAGTCCTATAAGCATTTGATTGCATAACTTCAAATATATGAGCCTTTAGGGTCAATCTCATGCCCCACACATGCAAACGCATGCACAGAATGTGCATGCAACCACACCGTTTCTGTGGGTGCCATAGGCCCCATGTCTGGGGTGCACACAGCGCGCAAACAATCCGTACAGCACTTCATGGGGCATGGGTTCAGCCCAACCAGCCTTTTCCAAGATGTCTGATCTGCAATGTGTGTCATGTGTAATCTGCAATCAAGTGTCTAAATTTGACATTTTTACCATTACAAAATCTGCACCTTCATCTCTTTGTCGCCTTGATTTTGGTATTTCAGAAGCAATAATGAAGCAATCACATTAAAAAAAAGAAATAAAACAATCAGCAAATATTGTCTCCAAAGTAAATATTGTGCCAAATTGTAAGAAGCCAAAGTGACTGAAATACTAAAGTTACCAGAATAATACTGAATACAAAAATATCAGAATGAAGATTAAAAAACATAAGTGAAACTGGAAGCGAATATTACGATGTATCTGCTTTGTTAAATGAAATATCATTGGATATTTTTTTCCAGCCCTAATTCTCATGTATGTACAGAACTCCTGATATATTCGAACTTAAATTACATTTCTTAAAGGCCTTTATTAAATCATTAGTTGCATATTAATTGCATACCAAATTGTTACAACCTCCAAATGTTCAGGAATGGATTGCTCGCATTTGGTGCTTGTTTACAATGGACAAATTGATGGCTATCTTGAAAGGGAAGAAAAAGAACTTGGAGGCGACTTGGTTTAGCATCATTGTGGCAATTGAAAATGAAGAATTCACACAAAATGATAGAACAATTTTATTTGATAGTTATCTTTAAACATATGTAATACCTAGTAAATTGAAGAGTCTTGTAGGTTGGGATATTTTAAGTGATATATAACCACTTTTGTATAATGTGTTAAAGAATTTAATAAAATAAAAAGTAAAAAAAAAAAAAAAAGGAAATAGCCTTGAACACTGTAGTCTGTGGGTATTTTCAGACGTTATGAGATCACAGTCAACCACAGTGTAACACGGTCAATTCCGCGGTGAGGCCAAAGCGCCCTGAACATCTGTTTTGCGGGCGCCAGATGTTCACCACAGTCAATCACCAGCAGGGGTCAAAAATAGCCACGCTTCCGGAGCTCCAGCCCGGACCATCTGCGAAAGCATGGTCAATGTGTTTCCCAACAGGAAACAACAAAAAGAAACATCTGAACGGCAACCACTGGTCGGAATCAACCAAAATGATCCCCATCGAGGGACAAAGCATGCAGCATCGCTGCCAGGCAACCAGCAACAACACAGGCTGCAGAGGGAGATTTAAAGGTCACACAGCAGCAGGGGGACGTGATGGGATGGAGCGAGGCAGAAGAGAGAGGAGAGCGGTGGGAGAGAGAGCAAGGGAGGAGGAGGCGGTGGAGGCACAGGAGGAGGTGGTCATGCTGCACCTCGAGGTGGTGGAGGAACAGCAGCAGCAGCAGCAGCAGCAGCAGCTGATACGGGCCAACCAGGTGCCCACCGCTGGCCCAGGAGACAAGGCACCCCGGAAACGGGCAAGGGGACCAAAGGAGGGGAGGCAGCATGGGGGCCCAGAGGTGGGTGGGTGGGCCAGCAGAGGGGGGAGATGGGGCAGGGACCCAGGGCTGCAGCAACGTGTTAACCAACCCCCGCTCTTACAATCTGCAGACACGGAAACGGACCTGGAAGCCTGAGCCCCCGGAGGAGAGGGCCGGAGGGCCAGAGGAGGAGCAGGAACAGGAGGAGGAGGGGGAGGACTGCAACCCAGAGGGCCCCCACGGGAAAAGACCGTACCATCGAGGGGGACAATGGGGGCACAGTGTAACCCAGGACTTTATCCACATATGAGGGACCCTGGAGCACCAGCTGGAGCTCGTGGTCAACCAACGGAATGAGCACGTGTTCAAGGAGATTTTGCAGGAACTGGAGGTGGGAGGCCTTGGTAGGACAGTGGCCCAGTGCTGGATGAAGGCCAAGGAACTGAAGAGGGGGTACAAGTCCATCAAGAACAACCACCAGCAGTCCGGGCACGGAGCCCAGACCGCCCCCTACTATGATGCTCTGGACCGCATCCTTCACATGCTGGGGTCCATAGTCACCCTGCGCCTCGTGGGGAGTGCTGTGGTCCAGGGCAGGGAATGGGCAGAGGTACCCCCTCCAGTTTCTGCCACCGGAGAAGACCCTGGCTCTGGGAGCCCCACCCCCCCAAGAGGAACACCCTGGGACCTCAGGGACAAGCAGGTTGCCCTCGCGTGCCAGACCCAAGAGACCCCTGCCGTGTTCCCTAGCGGGAGGATCCGAGGCCGGCACCCTGGTCACCATCAGCAAGTGGACACAGGGGGACCTTAGCTACACCAAGGGGCTGGCCTCGGAGGGCTCAGAGACCGACATAGAAGGTAAGCTAGTGAGTGGAATGGGACCTGGACTGGGGGGATGGCCCATGGGGGGGAAGGGGGCACACAGCCACGGGGCCGCCCACAGCAAACCTCCCAACATCCCAGGTCCCGAAGAATGGGCCCGGGGTCTGCTGGGAGACATGGACTGCTGAACACCACCCACCCCTCCCCATATCCACACAGGGCATGGCATACCCCGGCACCCACAACAGCCAGGCGAGGCGAACGAAGGTGAGCTGCCCCGGGGAGCCCGGGAGGGGACACCAGACCTGGGGTGGGGCCACTCACAGGGGGCAGGCCTGGGGGGCCCACCTTCCCCAGAGGGGGGGCAGGACCACCCACCCATGGCACAGAAGCAGAGTGGGCATCTGGGGCAGTTAACCATCCCCTACCATGCACCCCAACAGGGCAACCCGCCAGGAAGCAGCAAGGTGGATCCTTGCCCCCAGCCCAACGGATGAAGGAGCACCAGACATGGGTATGGCACTGCAGGGAGGAGCAGGTGGAGGACATTGTCTGCTCCACCACGTAGCAGGGCGAGAGGATGATCGAGGCCATTGAACACATGGAGGCGGCCACTGAAAGGGCTGTGCAGCGGTGGAGGCCAGGGACCAGAGGCTGCAGGCAGAGGTGCACCTCAAAAGGAGGTGGGAGCGCCGGGAGCACAGCAGGCAGGTGGAGGCATTCAGGTGGCTGGAGCAGGCCATAGACCAGATGGTCAGGGAGCACTCCGCTAAGATGGACCGGTCCCATGACATAGGCACCTAGGTGCTCCTACACACGGGTACTTTGAGTGCTTATATCATGTCAGCCACCCAAACGGGCAACCTGCCTGCCCCAGCCCCCATACCTGGCCCCTTGGTGCCACCACCTCCTCCACCATCATCCCAGCCACCGGCATGCTCGCTGGGGCCACACTTCTGCTTACTGGTCCCTGTAGGCCTCAGGAGGGATTTTACAGTCAGGGGGGACCCTCCAGCCACAGGCCCACCTGCCTACCCTCCCAACACTTCCCAACCCGCAGGACACCGAGGCCTCTCAGGACACCATTGGAGACACAGACAGTGGGGGGGAAGGGAGCTCCCAGAGCTCCATGGTGCCCATCGGGAGTGAGTGAGGGAGGCCCCGGAGATGGGGGGAATGGCAGGGATGTGGGGATGGTGGAGGGTGGCCTGACAGGGGGAAAACATCGGGACGGGGAGTGGGTGAGGTGGCAGTAGCACATGTATAAGGGTAACACAATAAACGCACAGGCACCACAGTCACCTCTGTGTGTCTGTTCGTGGGCCCAGGGTTGGGGGCACATAGATGGGGAGGCCGCTGCCAGGGTGCTGCCAGGAGCCCCGGAGTTCTGGGTGTGTGTGCACGGCCTCTGCCTTTGGAATCCTGGCTGATTCGGCTCTCTAGGGTGGCCCAGATGCACTTTGCATATCTGTACTCCCGTGGGTACTCAGCATTCACATAGAGAAGCATGGGGCCAGGAGGGCGCCGGGGGACAGGGTAAGCGAGGGCAACTCCCTCAATCTCGCACACATTGTGCAGCACACAGCAGGCACCAATCACGAAGGAGGAGGTCTCCAACGTGTAGTCAAGCCGGCCCGCGAGGCTTCTCCAGCGCTGCTTGAGGGCCCCGAAGGCCCTCTCGGCCACGGTCCTGCTTGCACACAGGCGAGTATTGTAGAGTGCCTCCACTGGGTTCCTGGAGACCGGAAATGCCTTCGTCAGCCAGCGGGTAAGTGAGTAGACCTGGTCCCCCAGGATTCAGGGGGCATCATCACCCCCTTGATCTGGTCATCTCCATGTCCGCGAAGTCTCCATGGGACATCCGGGCATAGAAGGGAGAGATGGTCATGATCCAGGCATCATGACTGTGACTGGAGTGGCCTGTGAAAATGTGTATGAACCGACACCGGTGGTCCATGACTGCCTGCAGCTGCAGAGAGTGATACCCGTGTCTGCTGACATATTCCGAGGCCTCCCCAGTGATTTGGTGCAGGATCTCTCTGCGGGTGCCGTCCACGGCGCCCATGCAGTTGGGGAAACCCCCAGCTGCAAAGCCGGCCATCACAGTCTCCTGGTCCACCAGCTGGATCACTTGGTCCAGGACCATGCCCTCCACCACCCCAACGCCAAAGTGCTGCAAGATGGAGCGGCAGGAGACAGGTGTTGCGAGGGCCCAGACCCCAATGGCCACCCACTGGATCATGGGTATAGGGGCCTACATGGGGGTGGCCTGCCACTCCATCCAGGGTGTTAGCAGCTCCGCGAGCTGCAGGAGGATGTGCATGTCCATCCGAAAGTGCGTTCTACAGATGGCCTCATCCCATTGGTCAAAGGCCCTGGCCCACCACCCCTGTGCCTGCTCCATGACCCATACCAGCTGGTCTATGGGCTATACGAGCAGGGCTGCTCACCCCATGGTCTCCCTTGGCCACTGGAGCCGGCCGGCCACCTCACAGAGTGCCGCAGCCCGGCCCCAGGCATGGAGGAGTTCCAGTCGGGCCGCCCTGGACAACTGCTGGTCCTTGAGGTGGGTCAGGGAGCGCTCCGGGGTGGGCTCTCCGGGCCCTTGCAGCGATCCTGGCCATGCACACGTGCAGCCGGGTGACCAGGTGCACTTCTGAGGTCTGGATGTTCAGGAGGTCTACGTGGGTGCGGTACCACTCTGTGCACATGGCTAGGTGCATCCCACAAGCACCCAAGCAGCCCAGCTCCATGGTGATGGGTGACCCAGGTGGGTTGGGGCCACACCGGTTGTAGGTTGGGACCGGTGTAGCCCTGCCCCCCGGTTGCACCCTGCCAACCGGCCTCGAGGCCCCGGGTCCCCTGGATGCCCCCCAGACCATCAGGCCCACCCCCTACAGAGTTGCGGGCCATGGAGGCTGTGGGCGGCCCACTGCCCACACATGCCTTCCCGTCAGGGGCCATTGCGCTTGGTCCTGTCCTCGAGCAGGCATGTGCGGGCAGCAGCTGCATTCCTGCTGTCATCACCTCCCACCTCTCTGTATCATCTGCCTGCTGTCCTGTGCGCCCTGATTAGTGTGTAGGCTGCCCTGTCTGTGTGCTCTGTTCCAGCAGCTGGGCTGGGTCCGCACTCCATGCCTCACTCTGTATCCGTACAATGTTGCGGCCTGTGCCCTTATCACTTGGCCTTGGAGCTCCCCAGCTTCCTCTCCGATCCCTCCAAGGATTGTGGGTCCCCCTTTCATTATGTTTAATCTCAGGTACTTGCTGGAGCATGACTGGCCGTGCTTCCCCCGGGCTAGCGGGCCCCGCGTACCTGGACCTTCTGCGAGACCATGGCCCTGTGTGTCCTGTGGCATTCTCCAGCCATGCAATTGCTCCTGAGCTTCCCGGACAGCTGCATAGGTGCCTACGATTGTATGAGCTCCGGACTTCGGTACTATGGCCATGTGGCGAGCGCTCACGATTGCCAGCTGCATGCGAAGGCGCTGGGCCCGTGTCCCTTTCCTGATTGGCACATCCCAGAGATGAGGTGCTCGTATGTGGGGTGGTCAGCTGCGGAGACTACATGACCTGCCTGTTGGAGGGGGGACCTGCCCTGGCTGTGTCCTTCTTTGACTGTGTTCACGGGGCCCAAGGTTGGCAGTGGTCCCGCAGGACGATCTATCACCACCTGTTGGAGCTGGGTCACCTTCCGTGGCCCCTACCTGCAGACTATGGCCTGTCAGAGCCCTCTGAGGTGGAGGTAGCAGTGCTGGCTGGTGTGTGGTCCCAATCCAATGTGCAGGTGGGGCTCTCTGCCCAGGATCCCTTTGAGGTGTACTACCTGGTCACCCAACACATGTCTACGCTGGGGTATCATTGGGGCATGCTTCAGTGGCTGCACTTTGTGCACCTGGCAGGCCACCCAGCCCCAGACCCCTTCGTGGACACCTGCAGCTGGCTGTGAGGCCCTGCTGTGCCTTCCTGGCCCTGGATACTGGCCCTGGTGTGCACTCCCACCTCCGCCCTGGTGCCGTGAGTTGCTGCCCCTTCCCACCCTGATGTTCCTGGATCGCTGATGTGCTGGCTGTGTCTTGGGGTTCCGCTATCCCTGCCTGTGACTCCCATCCGTGCCCCTGTCTCTTATACACATCTAGATGTGTATAAGAGACAGATACTGGCCCTGGTGTGCACTCCCACCTCCGCCCTGGTGCCGTGAGTTGCTGCCCCTTCCCACCCTGATGTTCCTGGATCGCTGATGTGCTGGCTGTGTCTTGGGGTTCCGCTATCCCTGCCTGTGACTCTGGGTCCCATCCGTGGGCCCCCCTCTGCAACAGGTGTTCCCCTCCGTGACTGCCTTCCCCTGTGGCTGTGTGCTGAACTGTGTACCGGCACCCGGCGACCCGGGTGCCACTGTCCTTCATGCTCTGGCCTTGCTCCCTCCTGTGGTGCCCCCCTGAGTGCCTGTGTTACTGTGGGGTTCTGGGGCCCATGAACTGGGGCTCCGGGCACCCTCCCGTGTGTGTGTGTGTGTGTGTGTGTGTGTGTGTGTGTGTGTGTGTTTCTAGACCGGCTGCCCAGCTCCTCGTCTCCGTTATGCCTCCATCCCATCCATAGCACCCTGGATGGTGCGTGGGATCGCTGTCGGCCTCCTGGACCATTTCCAGTCCGCTCCCTGGTCCATGGGGCCTCCCCCTATGACTGTGCTGTGCCCCTGGGGTTCCTCCCATTCCGGGACTGCTTGTGTTTCTGTGGGTGTGCCTGTACGGGCTGTGCTGTTGTTGGGGTTCTGTTTGCTCTTCTACTTGTCCTGCCCTGGGCCACCACCCCCGCTACCTGTCCCTACCCCCCACCCCTTCCTCCCCCTGTGCCCAATGTGCTCTGTGTGTTGTCTGTCCCACTGTGTGCCCCCTTGCCTTCCTTTCCCGTGCAGGTGTGTGTGTGCCCAGGCGTGTATTTGTGCTGTGTGTTCTGCTGTGTGCTCATTTTCCCTGTGCCTGTTGTGTGCACTTCCCCAGTGACTCTTCTCCCTCTTCCCCCTCCCTTCCCATTTCCCTTGTGTGGGCATTCCCATTTGGTGCTTTTGGCTTCGTTTGCCCTCAGCTGGCCATGTCTGTGTCCCGCCCCTCCCCGGTGCCTTCTGGGTGTTTTGACCATGGCCAGGAATTGGTGTCATGTCTGTTGCGCTGCCCCAGTGCATTATCTGCTGGCCGATTCCCCGCCGTGGCCCCGATACCGTCTCCTCTGTTCAGTGCCTTCTTTGACCATGAGGGGTGGTTAGCCGGCTCGCCACTGCTGGGAATCCACTGTGGTGACTCAGGACCGTGTAACATCTGAAATTACCCTTTGTTACTGAGAAAGGGAATATTGATCAGAACCCCTTGATTATCCATGAATATTTTCAAACAGTGGGTGAAAACAGGCATGATGCTAACCACCCTTTAACCACCCTTGGTGGTTATTCATGCATGTTGCTTGGCTGTATTGGTGCCCTATGCAGCCCTGCAACAGGCATAAATGACCACCAAGGGTTGTTAAAGGGTGGTTAGCGTCATTTCTGTTTTCACCCAGAGCTATGAGATCTCAAATCTCTTCTGGATGGGTGTTTTCAGATGTTACAAAATCACAGTCAACCACAGTGAACCACACTCAACCCCGGGGGTTGAGTGTGGGACAGACAACACACAGAGCACATTGGGCACAGGGGGAAGAAGGGCTGGGGGGTAGGGACAGGTAGCGGGGGTGGTGGTCCAGGGCCCAGGACAGGACAAGGAGAAGAGCAAACAGGGCCCTGAATGTCTGTTCGGCGGGTGCCAGATGTTCATCACAGACAATCCCCAGCAGGGGACAATATTAACCACCCTTCCGGAGGACCGGACCGGACCATCTCCAAAAGGGTGGTCAAAGCAATTCCCACCGGGAAGCAACAAAACGTAATGACTGAACAGCAACCACCAGCCAGAATCAAGCAAAAAGATTCCCAGCTGGGGAAAAACCACGCAGCGTCACTGCCAGGCAATGAGCAACAATACAGGCTGGGGAGGGAGATTTAAAGGGCACACAGCAGCAGGGGAATGTGGCGGGATGGAGTGAGGTGGAAGGAAGAGGAGAGGGGAGACAACAACCAGCCCAGGGGAGGAGGCACCCTGGAAATGGATAAGGGGACTGAAGGTGGGGAAAAGTGGCACAGGGGCAGCAAGGGGGGTGGGCAGACCAGCAGGTGGGGGGAAAGGGGGAGGGCTGTGGGGCTGAGGCAACCCAGCAACCAACCGCCCCCCCTTACATCCCACAGATACAGAAACATGAGCCCCTGGAGGCGATGAGTGGAGGCCATGTGGAAGAGGAGGAGAAGCAGGACGAGGAAGACCGGGACCAGGAGGGTCCACGCGGGAGACGACCATACCACCGGGGACGCAATGGGGGCACAGGGAAACAGAGGACTTTATTAGGATCTGGGGGACCCTGGAGCAGCAGCTGGAGCTATCCGTGAACCAGCAGAATTAGCACGCCTACCGAGAGATCGTGCAGGACATGGAGGCGGAGGGGCAGCACAGGACAGTGGCCCAGTGCCGAATCCGATCCAAGGTCAAGGAGCTCAAGAGGGGGTACAAAGCCATCAGGGCAACAACTGGCGGTCCGGGCACGGAGCCCGGACCGCCCCCTACTATGATGCCCTGGACCACATCCTCCACATGAAGGGGTCCATAGTCGCTCCGCGCCTTGTGTGGAGCGCCATGGTCCAGGGCAGGGAATGGGCTGAAGTACACCCTCCCCTCGCCACCCCACTAGAAGGCACTGACTCCAGGGGCTCTGGCCCCCAAGAGGAATGCCCTGGGATCTTGGGGACAAGCAGGCTCCCCTCTTGCACAAGCCCCAGGAGTCCCCAGCTGACCTCCATACTGGGAGGGGCCGAGGCCAGGACACCATGTGCCCCCGGTCAGGGGACGTAAGGGGACTCTAGCAACATGGATGGACCGGCCTTGGAGGGCTCCGAGACTGACATAGAGGGTAAGCGAGCGGGTGGGATGGGAAACGGACAGGAGGGGATGGTCTGAGGGAGGGAGGGGGGATCACCTGCCACGGGGACGCCCCCAGCAACCCGGACCACCCCTGACCTCAGAAAGGGGGCCCCGGGGCTGGCGGTGAACACGTAGCTCCCACCCAATCCCATATTTTCATAGGTCATGCCATGCCCCGGCACCCGGGACAGAAAGGCAAGGGGGATGGCAGTGAGCAGCCCCAGAAGCAGCCAGAGGTCCCAGGTGAGGCAACTCAGCAAGTAGGGGGAGGGGAGGCCAGGGGTGGCTGGGTGGGGGACCCATCCCAAGTGTTGCGAGGGCAGAGGGGGCCCGGGTGCTGTGGGATGCCGGGGGAGGCCACCGGCCAGCCAACAGAAGGGGGGCCCTCAGGACCCACCAGCCGTGGCACGGGATGGGGGCAGGGCATCTGTGGTGCCTAACCAACCCTTACTGTGCACCCTGACAGGGCAACCCACCAGGTCCCAGAAAGGTGGCCCTGTGCCCCCGGCCCAGTGGATGAGGGAGTACCGAGCACAGGTATGGCACCGGAGGGAGGTTCAGGTGGATGACATTGTCTGAAGCACCACCGAGCAGGGCAAATGGATTATAGCGGCCATCGACCGCATGGAGGCAGCCACCAAAAGGGCCGTGCAGCAAGAGAAGGAAAGGGATCAGAGGCTGCAGGCGGAGGTGCACCTCAAATGGAGGCGAGAGTGCCGGGAGCACAGCAGGCAAGTGGAGGCATTCGGACGGCTGGAACAGGCCATTGACCGGATGGTGAAGGAGCACTCTGCCATGATGGAACAGTCACATGACATTGGCAACTCACTGCTGCTGCACGTGGGGACCATGAGTACCAATGTGATGGCAGCCCCCCTGCCAGGCAACCTGCCTTCCCCAGCCCCAATGCCAGGTTCCTCGGTGCCCCAATGCCAGGTTCCTCGGTGCCCCCACTGCCTCCGCCACCGCCCCAGCCTCCGGCACACCTGTTGGGCCCGTGCATCTGCCTACTGATCCCTGTAGGCCTCTGGAGGGAGGAGCCGGCCAGGGGGCCCCTCCGGCCCTGGGTCCGCCCACCCTCCCAACACCGCCTGCCCCTCAGGACAGCGAGGCCTCCCAGGACACTTTCAGGGACAAGGACAGCGGGGGGGAGCTCCCAGAGTTCCATGGTGCCCACAGGGTGGCCAAGAGGGAGGCCCCAGAGACATGCAGGTCATGGAGGAAGGGGTGAATGGGGCAAGTGGCCTGAGGGGGGCACAGCACTGGGAGGTGGGTGGTGGTGGTGGGAGGGCACCTGTAGGTGATGGTCACAATAAATGTTCGAGCACCACAGTCGCTTCCATGGTTCTGTTCATGGGCCCGGGGCTGGGGGCGGGTGGCCGTCGAGGGTCGCACCCAGGGTGCTGGTGGGGGCCCCAGGGTGGTCAAGACAGGGGTGTGCGCCCTCACGCCTCAGTCTCCTGGCTGATCCACCTGGCCAGGGAAGCACAGATTGGTACTCCCGCAGGATCCCAGTGACAGTGCTCACCCCAACACTGAAGTCCTGCGAGATGGACTGGCAGGAGTCAGGCATTGCTAGGACCCAGATCCCGATGGCCACCCGCTGGACCATGGGAATGGGGTCCCACATGGGGGTGTGCTGCCACTCCAGACAGGGCGTTAACATCTCCACGAGTCGCAGGAGGATGCACCTGTACATTTGAAAGTGAGCTCTGCAGGCGGCCTTGTCCCACTGTGCCAGTGCCCTGGCCCACCACCCCTGTGCTCGCTCCATGACCCATACCCACCGGTCAATGAGCATAGCGAGCAGGGCTGAATGCTCCATGGTCTCCCTCCACCACTGGACCCAGCCAGCCGCCTCGCGGAGTGAAACAGTCCACTCCTGGGAATGGAGGAGAGCCTGTTGGGCCACCCTGGCCACCCGCAAGGCCCTGAGCTGGGCCAGGGAGCGCCTGCACCCATGGTGGGCTCTCCGGGCTCTAGCAGCGCTCCTGGCCATGCATAGGAAAGTTTTGGAGAAATCACATAGGGCTGATTTCTACAGAACACTTTCCAATTTGTGGTTCTATCCCATGGATCCAGAATAGACACTACCCTAAAGCCATAAAAAACTGAATTCAGGGGAAGGGAGATGAGGGCATGTACTCAAGGACTGGGTATGCCATGCAGCATCAGCCCCGCACGGGCGGCTGGGGAGGGGGTGTAGCTATTGTTTTTAGGGAAGACTGGCCTGTTAGGAGGTATCCAGTGCCAGAGATTATGGGTGTAGAGGCTCTGCACGTGGTGATCGATTTGGATGGGGGCAAGCTAGGGGTGCTGCTGGTGTACCGGGCCCCTTCATGCCCGGCGGCATCCCTTACCGCTCTAGCGGAGCTGGCCTCGGAGGTGGTGTTGGGCTCCCCCAGGACTTTGGTTCTGGGGGACTTCAACGTCCACGCCGATGCCGGCCTTGTTGGGGCGGAGCGGGAGTTCATGGCCGCCATGGCAACTATGAACTTGTCCCAGGAGGTGATCTGCCCGACCCACGTGGGGGGACATACCCTCGACCTGATCTTCGGCTCTGGCCTTGAGGCGGGGGGTCCGGTTGTGGGGGAGGTGACAGCGGTGCCCTTGTCGTGGACGGACCATTACCTCCTTCAGGCCGGTCTTTTAGCGCGCCCCCTCCAGAAGGGGAAGGGACCAGTTAGGATGGTCCGCCCTCGGAGGCTGATGGAACCCCAGCGGTTCCAGGAGGTCCTGAGGGAGCTTACCCTGGATGTGGACGGTCACTCTGTGGATGAGCTGGTCCGGCATTGGAACATCTTGCTGGAGGAGGCCATTGACAGGGTGGCTCCGAGGCGCCTTCTGCCTCGGTCTCGTCACCGCAGGACCCCTTGGTTTACTGAGGGGCTGCGGTGTATGAAGCGTGTGGGCAGGAGGCTAGAGCGACGCTGGCGTCGGACTCGGTCTGTCTCCGATCGTCTTCTCCATAGGGCCCATTTGCGGTCCTATGTGGAGGCTGTGAGGACGGCGAGGAAGGAATTCCTCGCCGTCCTCATAGCGTCTGCGAAGTCGCGTCCAGCGGAGCTGTTTCGGGTGGTGCGGGGGCTGGTTAGTCCGGCCTCCCTCCGCCTGGATGGGGACTTGTCCCGGGCCCGCTGTGAGGAGTTTGTCATCTACTTCGCAGACAAGATTGCTCGGATTCAGGCCGATTTCGACGCTGGGTTGACAGCAGTAGGGGAAGAGCGCGGGGGGGCGGAGGGTCCGTCTGGTCCATCTTTATGGGGTGAGTTTCAGGAAGTGACGCCTGCCGATGTGGTGGATGTCCTGGGGTCTGTGAGGGCCACGTGTTGTCAACTAGATCCGTGCCCGTCCTGGTTAATAAAAGCTTCCGGGGAGACGTTGGGGACGGTGCTGGCGAGGGTGGTGAATGCGTCCCTTCGGCAGGGGAGGTTGTCGCCTTGCTTAAAAGAGGCTGTGGTGCGCCCCCTGCTGAAAAAACCATCGTTGGACGTAGACGCGCTCGCCAGCTACCGACCTGTCTCTAACCTTCCCTTTTTAGGGAAGGTTATTGAGCGGGCAGTGGCGCTCCAGCTCCAGGGTCATCTAGATAATATCGGGCTCCTTGACCCTTTTCAATCTGGGTTCCGCCCCGGCTATGGCACCGAGACGGCGTTGGTGGCCTTGGTGGACGACCTCCGCCGGGAGATGGATGCGGGATGTTCGACATTTCTCATCCTGCTCGATCTCTCGGCCGCTTTTGACACCGTGGACCATGGGCTGCTGTTGAGACGACTGCGTGACCGGGGGGGTCTGGACGGGACTGTTCTTGAATGGTTCCGTTCATTCCTCTCGGGGAGGAGCCAGCGGGTGGTGTTGGGGGAGGAAACATCGAGCCCCCGCGCCTTACCGTGTGGCGTTCCGCAGGGATCGATCTTGTCTCCATTATTATTTAACATCTATATGCAGCCCTTGGGGGAGGTCGTGAGAGGGTTCGGGGTGCGATGTCACCAGTATGCTGATGATACTCAGCTGTACCTCTCGTTTTCTACCGACCCAGACCCTGCTGTCTCGGTGCTATCCCAATGTTTGGAGGCCGTGGCGGATTGGATGCGGCGGAGCAGACTGAAGCTCAACCCAGATAAGACGGAGGTGATGGTGGTGGGGAGGGCGAAGGGGGTGGTGGCCCCCCTGGTTGGGGGGGTTTGCCCCCCTGTAGCTCAGCAGGTCCGGAGTCTGGGGGTCATATTGGACGCAGACCTGCGGCTGGAGCGGCAGGTGGAGGCAGTCGCTAAGGCTGCCTTCCGCCAGCTTTATCTGGTACGTAGGCTGCGTCCGTATGTCTCTGGCCCGGACCTGGCCTCCCTCATCCATGCCTTCGTCACCTCGCGGCTCGACTACTGTAACGCGCTCTACGTGGGGCTTCCCTTGTTCTTGGCCCGGAGGCTGCAGCTGGTGCAGAATGCGGCGGCCCGTCTTCTTACGGGGACGGGTCGCCGGGAGCACATTACACCGGTGCTCCGAGCGCTGCACTGGCTGCCGATAGTGTGCCGGGCCAAGTTCAAGGTCCTAGTAATGATCTATAAAGCCCTATACGGCCTTGGCCCCTCTTACCTTAGGGACCGCCTCGCCCTTCGCGCCCCGGAACGACTCCTGCGGTCTGCCGGGGGTGCCCTCCTGGAGGTCCCCCGTGTTAAGCGGGGGGCCACGATGGAGCGGGCATTCTCGGTGGTAGGGCCGCGGCTGTGGAACTCCCTTCCGGAGGAAGCTCGCCTGGCCCCAAGCCTTTTGACATTTCGGCGGAACTGTAAGACCTGGCTGTTTGCCCAGGCCTTTGGGAGGGAGGGTGGGGGGGTGATTTTAATCCCCCGCCCATGTATTTATTTATTACTGTCTTTTAGCCCTGTTTTTATTGATGCATTTTATATTTGTATTTTAATTGTTTTTAATTGTTTTTACTATTGTTGTCAGCCGCCCCGAGCTGCTTTGCAGGAGGGGGCGGGATAAAAATCTATAAAATAAAATAAAAAATAAATAAAGATAATTCCATGGAATAGTTCAATGACTAAACTCTTTTCTTCATGCTCCAATTTTGAGCTCAAGCCTAAGTCCCTCTGTCTTCAACTTCTACCCTATTTTCAAAGTGGGAAAATATACCATATACAGATATATAATAAGGTAAAATTAGCTAGACATAAACATTAGGTCTTATTATGCCTGTGGGATCTTAATGCAGATTTTGGTCATTGTGTTCTTTGTTAAAGTAAAAAGTGGCAAGTTGCATAGAGATGGTGGAAGACATCATGCACTGACTTTTATTCTGTCAACTCTGTTAATGTCAATAGAGGTTTGGAGAGGTGTACGTCTGTGCAAAATTGCTTCCATTAGTTTTAACGTTGTAGATAACACCCGACATATCAGCAAAACAAGAAGGGGGATCATTTTAAAAATTATTTCAATTCTCCATCATCTAGTCCTTTCCCTTCATTTAATAACCCATTTAGCCAGCAATTGAGTTCCATTCAAAGCATCTTGTAAATTGCTTCAAAAATCTCTGCCGCAGTGGGATTCGATAGGCTGGAACAGTATCTTAAAATGACACAATACAACACTTCAAAGAATGCTATTATTATATTAGATGCAGTGCCTTTCCTAAACCGTTTGGACACCCTGCTGGCTGAGCCATCTATATAGGCTGGGGTTTCAAAGAGAATCATTTCTTCCATCTTTGAATGTACCATTGACTTATCTGTAGGAGACTGAAAGATTCTCCCCTCCCCCAATCTATGTGATTCTTATTTATATTGGATAAACAGAGGGTGTTCAAGCATCGAACATACAGACCTATTACCTGCTGAAATCTAACTACTCAACAACTGCTCATTTAGTCATAGTTTATTGACCTATGAAACCAATTATTTTGAAGGCTGAGACGGGCAGTAAAAATGTAGCTGCATCATTTTTTCCCCACACTATAGTACAGCATTTCATATCATAACCTACTATGGTTAAAATAAGAATGACTTACATATAGACTCATATTTTGCTGTTCCCTCCTACTCCCAATAACAAACTCTTTAGTCTTCATGAACCTCTGATATTAACTGCCTTTCATTAGATGGATCAATCATCCAGAAGTGGAAAATTCCTTGCCCTGTGTTGCTGTTAAAGAAGAAACTAATACATAAGAAGAAATGAAGATTTTCATGGAAGTTATACCTTTGAGTTTGATAGTTAATTTTCCCAATTTACAAAAGAGAGTTCCAGAGGACCCTCCTGAACCTCTTTGTAACCAATCCTGGAAGGTCACCTTAATGTGATGAATGAGTCCATCAAATATTTTGAGTTCTAAATAGATAGATAGTTTAAACTGTTGTTGATACTTTAGCTTCTAAATTAATAATCAATTCTGGATATTTAGGTATATGTATGTTTCTAATGCCTTTCAGTTTTGATGTTCCCTCTCAGAGGGAAAGATAGTTTATTATAAATATTCAAAGCAATATAAGCACCTGGACAAATACATGGACTCCACTGTTTTACCCTGTTGATGCATGGATATTTCTTATTTAGAATGTATTGTGCTTAACTTGTTAATATCTGTATTTCCGAATGTTGGTGCTGTAGAATTTGCATGCCCAGTATATCTGCAGTGAGTAGTGAGTTTATTATTCATGAGTATTACTTGAAATGTTGGGTGGCCCTTTGACTAGCTAGACAGTATCCACAACCAAAAATGGATACTTACATATCTGAATTTTTGGTTATTCCATTTCAGTATTTTTTTCTCCTCATTTTCCCATATTTTTTGATTGGTTATATCAATATTTTGTCAATTTAGATATTTCAGATGCATCATTTGCAGTTCAAGTGCAATTGCATTTATGCAATGGTGTAAATATTGCTGAAAGGACATAACTGAAATATCAAAATGACCAAATACTAACAAAAGCAAACTGAAACCCCCAAAAAGAATAACCAAAATAGTCGACAGAGCACAAACAAGCATTGGTTATGGCACCCTGTGGTGCTGTCATTTTCGGTTTGCATAGTATAGATTTAATGGATTTACCTTCTTTTGGGGGGAGAGGGGGAGTTCCTGATTCAACTGTAACCAAGATCTTGTCTTTGCCTTCCCTGTGTCAAACCCTTGCCTTCTGCCTCCACTTGATGTTCTGTCTTCTTCTGACTTAGCATGACTATAAACTCCAATTCTGACTCTTCTCTTGCCATCAGCTTGAGCTATTGGCTTCAAAGCTGGTGCAACTGGGACCACAGACTGCGATTGTGACACCTTGTTTCCAGCATTGCTCTAACTAACTGGCTTTGATCTAGACTCCCAGCAGGACCTTCTGAAATGCCTATGTTTGTACAGCAGGGAGAGTGAATTTCCATAGAATATATATGATCGCTGTGTTGTTACTTTTGAGTAACAGTTCTTTCATTTTATCCCACAACAATAATATTGGCATTA
Organism: Sphenodon punctatus; assembly: GCA_003113815.1. Taxonomy (NCBI): domain Eukaryota; kingdom Metazoa; phylum Chordata; class Lepidosauria; order Sphenodontia; family Sphenodontidae; genus Sphenodon; species Sphenodon punctatus. The sequence goes on along the minus strand of QEPC01002194.1, from coordinate 501,106 downwards.
GAGGGAAACGTATTTTTGAAAGCATATGGATAGTTTTATTTCCAAGTTCAAAATAGAGAGATTGATGGGCTAATGAGCAAATAACTTGTATCCTAAGATGTAATCACACAAGACAGAGCCCCACATTCCACCCCCCTTTACCCCAGACCCACCTGCCTATCAAAATTTAAATTCAAATATTTATTAGACGTAACCAAAGGCCATTGCCACATACAAACAAACAAATAAAAACAACAATACATTAACATAAAAAGAAACAAAATAAAATGCTCTAGAGGATAAACCTATCAGTGAAAAACAAAGTAGGCTTGACCAAGATAATAACCCAAATCTGGTTCAAGATACATCCAGCGGTTTGAATTCCAAGAAATATTTCTGCAGGCTAAAGGCTTCAATTAAAAAATATGCCAGAGCCCTATTCAGCTGGAGACAAGAACTGAACATGAGCAAACTCAGTAAATATTTATCAGAGCACCCAGGGTGTTAAATAAGGAAGTTGTTCAAGTACTTTGCCCTAAGCTGGTCGTAAAGATGGCAACTGAAGATGATGTGATCTGTCGTCTCGACAGAGAGCTGGTCAAAAGGACACAGACGGTCAGCAAATCAAGTGCCGTTAATGCGTCCTTCCAAGATCTTAGATGGAAGCGCATTAAAACAGGAACACAAAATAAAGTGTTTGCCTCTGAATGAAATTTGGGATTTGAGGTAACAAGCCATAGTCCCCAGATCTGGAATCCAATCTAGGTAACCTGCCATATGAGGAGAGAGACCTATGTTAGCCAGCTCGTATTCCCTATCAATGTCCCTTGATTGTAGGAGAATTTCCGCCTTCGTGGACCTAAAGTCCTTTTTATCTAGGTAGGATAGAGAGAAGCCCATCCTGTGTATCAAATCCTCAACTGCCTTGGCCCAGGGGCTCTTGTATGACTCCTTTATAAAGTGTCTGAGTAAGTCAGAACCAGGAAACTTAATAAGCGGGATCCAAAAAATGAGTGCTTGTGAGTGGGCAGCTGCTTGCCAGCTCTTCTGCCCAAGCTCTGATCTAATTGCAGCCACTGGGGTGCCCACAGGCACCCCTACTAGAGCTTTGAAAAATCTTTTTTGGATCTTATTCAAGTTGTAATCAGAGAGAAGGGCCCAGAGCCTATCTGAATGGTGCTGTCCAGATGCTTTCCCCGACTTGGGCCGGGGCAGCTCCGCACGTCATCCCCAGAAATGCAGAGTATGGCATGCAGGTTAACTCAGTGAAACCCAAGGCAATGGAATCCCATGGGGCACCTCCAGTGTGAAAGGCTCCCAGAACATCCACCAGCACTGTGGGCAAGACTATACTGCCAGCAAGGAGGAAGCTGCCACCAGCCACCTGTCTGCTGTTGGGGCAGCATGTGTATGCATGTGCATACCCCACTCACCCACCCATCAGCTTTTGTAGTGGACCTGGGGAGGAGAAAGAGCAGCCATGACAGTGTAGGGGACCCTGGGGGGAAGGAGAATCAGACCTGGTGCCCCCAGTTGGAGTGGCTACTCATGCAGCTGTGGACAGCAGATCTGATTTGCCTCCTCCTCAGGGTTCACTCCAACAGCTGATGGGTGGACAAGGTGCACACACACAAACACATCCTTGCTGCTTCAATTAGCTGACAGACACTGGTGGCAACTTGTTCCGGGGGCCCAATCCCACTGCCACGGCAATGATTCCTGAGATTCTGCCCATGTGTTGGGCTTCCTGGGTTACACTGGAGTGGCCTGTGTGGCGGCTCCCTTTGCACTCTGGGAACCATATGTGTGTCTGCCTGTTTGAAGGGCTTTCCATGCTGTCCCCATGGGTGGTTGCTGTATGGGGCCCTATGGAGCAGGTCTGGCCTCCCTGCCTGTGAGAAAACACCCCTAGAAGTAGTAAGGACTTCAGTTTGCCAATTTACATGGTGTAGTGTTTTTTTCTTGAGAAGTACCAATTTGAACAGTTGTTGCTCAAGAGATGGTCTTTTCCGAGATCAGTTGGTTTTTTTAAAAAGGGCTAATTTCAGCTGAATTATTTTTATTTACATAATATACATTTTATCTATCTATCTATCTATCTATCTATCTATCTATCTATCTTTAACATTTACCTTTCACCATGAAAAAAATTACACTCGAGGTATCATTGGGTGGATTTCTAACCCCAAGCTGATTTTGGCCCGTGGATTGAAAGTGTGCAATAAAATGTAACTATTTTACAGTAGCCACACAATCTATTCCCAGCACACACACACAGACATTATAGAGTCTGAATTGGGGTAGATTTCCATTCCAATAGGAAATTGACGCTCGGGTCGGGTGATTTGTACCCCAGGCATTGTTCGTGTGTGTGTTTTATTATAGAAGACAAACGGTAAGAGATATCTGGATGAAATTTGAGTATGTTATGCCCAGAGGTCCTGGTGACAATGTCCTAAAGTCTCAAACTTGTAGAGCCACGAATTACCATATTTTTTCCACCTTTCACCATGAAAGAAATTACACTCAAGGTATCATGGGGTGGATTACTACCACAAACTCCACACATGAATAAATAACAACCAACACTACTCATTTTTCTTTGCAAAAATATTATTTTTTATTCAAACTACAGAAAATGTGCCCTGCCATCCTTCATTCCCCTCCTGCAAGCCTCCTGACCACACCACACAAAATCTTCCAGGGAGGAAGAATGGCTGAATGAGGATGAGATGATTGAAGCTGAATCCAGATAAGGCCATGGTGGTGATGGTTGGCCAAGCTCTTCAAGCCAGCCCCCCAGTTCCTCCACGCACCCCTGTGCCTCAGTGGCCCCAAGAGCTAGCCCCCCCACTGCTTCAGTTCTATCCCCCCTGCAAGTTCTTCCAGCCAGCCCCTCAGTGCCTCCACACACCCCTGTGCCTCAGTGCCCCCAACAGCCAGCCCCCCCCCACTGCCTCAGTTCTATCCCCCCTGCAAGCTCTTACAGTCAGTCCCCCAGTGCCTACACTCACCCCTGTGCCTCAGGGCCCCCTCCCCCAGATAAGATACTTACTGTGAAAGGTTGATCCATTGCTGCATTGCAATGTGATATGTATAGATGGCTGGATGCCTGCCTGAAGAAAGGTGCTGTTCTCCAGAAGAATCTGTGTCTTGCAGTGATGGCTATCTGCCCTCTCCTCTGCATTTTTATAGCAAGTTAGATTTCAGTTCCCTGATGTCTGAAATAGGGGCTCCAACAGAGAGACAAAACCTTGGAGGCTAGGTGAAATAAGAAACCTATCTAACGAAGAATCTGACAGCTTGGAGGGTACTTTAGAAGTATCTGAGACCTTGCAGGGTACTTGAGATAAGATTCCTGCATAACAAACAAACTGAATGCTAGGAGGCTGGGTGACAAAATAAACCTGTCAAACAAAGAGTCAGAAATCCTGGAGGCTTTTTTGTCAAAGGTAGCTTTGCAGATGGAGTGATTGAGCAAATGAAAAATCAATTTTGGCTACTTTTTCTATTAGACACTAGTGAAAACATTGTGAGATGTTCGTTTCAGTGAAGGGGTTAATTTTCATTTTTGATGACAGTCTAAAGTGACGTTGCCTTCCATGTCATCTTGAAGTCTGAGGCCTTGAAAAGTGTTGATTCGGCCCCTTTTAATCTGGGGTGGAAATCCACCCCAATTGAAATGCATTGGCTGGGGTTGAAATTCCACCCCAATAGGAAAACTCCATTGACGTTGGGGTTCTTTTTCCACCCCAGGCCTTTTTTAAAGTTTTTTTATTACAGAAGACAAACAGTAAGCGATATCTAGATGAAATTTGAGTGTTATGCCCAGAGGTGCTGGTGACAATGTCCTAAATTCTCAAACTTGTAGAGCCACGAATTACCATATTTCTTCATGTTTTTTTTCCACCGGGGGATGGAAAACAACCTCATGATGATAGACTAGGGATATTGACCATTACTAATGTACAAATGAAATGTCTTCCACATAACTAATGAGGAGACTGTGTCACTAACATTTATTTCTCAATAATATTGCTGAATAAAGGTTGTTTATTTATTTCTTAGCATTTAAGTGTGGAATCTCCATGACGTCCTCCTGTTCTTTGACAATTTGTGCCTTATAGATCAATATTTAGCAATAACAAAAACATAAGTGAAGAAAAGGATATTGAACTGTTCACGGGATGTGTCCACATAAAAAATAAAACCCATAGAAATGGTTTTATTGACACAGTGAAAGAAGGCACAGGTTATAGGGTTTAATCACTACAACTCTTTATAAATCTGCAGAAAACCATCTCCATAGCCAGTCATTACAGGTCCAGTATAGGGCTGAAACGAGTGCTCACACAAGTGAACAATCTCATTGAAATCTCAGGTTCTCGGTTTGTTGCAGATGAACCAAGAGCCTGAGGATGCTCACAATTTCTTACCAAGTTGTTGGTGAGAATTTTTTAAAAAAAAAACAGCTGTAAGGATTTAAAAAAATCAGAAAAAACCCAAAACCCATGGTTCAATATTCTTTTCTTCAGTTATGTTTTTGTTATTGCTAAATATTTATCAATAAGGCACAAACTGTCAAAGAACAGGAGGACTTCATGGAGATTCCACTCTTAAATGCTCAGAAACTATCTCCTCTGAGCCCCAACTTGACTAACCTGGCTGCTTCTCTGAGTCCACAGACAATTGCTCCAGATGCTGCTCCTACCCAGGTGCTGCTCAGCTGAGTCTGGGTCTCCCACCTTGGCTTTTATGAGCAGGGGGAGGGAGGAAGAATGAAGACCATTGTGTGTAGGACCCAAGTGCTAGGGATGTGTGAACAGATTGCGGTTCGGGTTTGGTTGTTCAGTTCACTCTGATTCAGGCCGGTAGTTCAGTTTGGTCGTTCAGTTCGGTCGCCAAGTTTTGGTTCATTAGTTCAGTTCGGTGGAGCTTGGTTCGGGCGTTCGAAAAAAGGTATTGCATGATCCCGTGATCACGTTGGAAACCGGAAATTTGAGTGCATGCGGAGCTGTGTGGTGAGAGCGTGTGTGTGTTGTGGTTGACTGGGTGTTTGGCGTGTTTTGGCTGTGTTTGTGTTGGACTGTGTGTTGGTTTCGGTTTGACTGTTGGTTTGGCTTATTGGAGAGTGTTGGTGGGTGACTGTGTTGGTGTTGGCGAGTGATTGTTTTAAAAAAAAGATGAAGAAGGTGACTAAACGCCGGGCCTGGGGGAAGGCCAAGGTGGCAGAGGTTCCTGCCACTACTGCTGGACCTTCGGTGGTGGAGGAGGAGCAAGAGCCGGCAGGCACAGGAGGTGCTGCCACTGCTGCCAGGTTTGTAAACTTTTTTTTTACTTTGAGGACAAGAAGAATACTATCCATTAGAGCGAGCTCACTGGCATGCGGGTGGGTGGTGGGCATCAGTCAGACACAAACAGTGGGCATCAGTGGGTGATAGCGGATGTCTGCCACAGAGAGAGAGGGTACTGTAGTGTGTGGGGCTCTTCCAGTAGTCAGGCACGAGCACCCCCACCCAAACATGTGACAGGCTAGCAAGGATCTCCACTCTCCAGTTGCCATCCCCACGCACCTCTAAACAAGGGCAGGATTTGCACGAGCCAGCCATCCAGGGTCTCCCCATTGCCATCCCTCCCCAGCACCCAAAGAAGGGCAGGATTTGCATGTGCCAGCCAGCCAGGGTCTTCCCATTACCATCCCTCCCCAGCACCCAAAAAAGGGCAGGATTTGCACATGCCAGCCAGCCAGAGTCACCGTCTCCGGTTGCCATCCCTAGCACCCCAAGGAGGGAGGACTAGAGTCATCATCATAAATGTATATTACTTAGGTGTTGTTAATTAACTACTTATTTATGTATTCCTGTTTCAGAGAGGGTGATGAGGAATCTGTTGCTGCCGGTGCCAGACGCAGGTCATCAAAGCGGAGTTCGGACTCACCAGTGCCACCCTCAGACAGTCGGTGGAGAAGATCTGATGTCTGGAGGTGGTTTGTGAAGGGTGACACATACATCATGTGCACAGTAAGGCACGGGGACTGGAACTATAGGGAATGGGTTGCCCTATGACCTGTTAGGAACGGAAGTCCCCTGCAGAGATAGATTGGCCAAATGGCCACCCACCCACTTGTGGAGACAGAATGCAGACAGGGCTTGACAGACTATTGGTCTGACACAGTATGGCACTTCTTATGTTCCTAGCGATTTATGTTTTTTAGATATGCAGCAAAAAAATCTGACTTGTCAGGGAGGGGACCACATCTGGCGTAATCTCCCACATCGAGAAGCTGCATGGGAAGAAGGTGAAGCAGCAGGAGTCTGGCATGGCAGTGGTGGAGCATCAGCACCAGAAGAAGGGGAAAAAGGCAACCCAAAAGACATGGCAATGCCATCAAAACCCTTCCCACTCCTCCGGCAGGTGGCAGAATCTCATTGTATATACAGCTTGTCTTTGTCAGATCCCTACCTGAAAGCAGCAGCAGATGTAGCGTTAGCGTATTAGCCCCAATATGTGCCAGCAGCAGGGTCTCAAATTGCAGACAGCCCCCCAGGAGGGGCAGGGCTTTTGTCTGTGTGGGTGTGCCCTCCCTGTGTTCTCTGTGTTCAATCTTCCTTCCTCCCTCCCTCCCCCCTCCATTGAATCNATCCATTTAGTTGATAGCATTTAGAATCGTTATAGCAGTTAGATTTAGTGGAGATAGATATATATAATATTAGATTTAAAAAAAATTAAAAAAAATTAAATAAAATAAAAAATAAAAAAACAATATAAAAACATTATTTTGGAGGGAGAAATGGAGAAGGGAAGGAGAGGCCGGTCTGCTGGCTGCAGAGGAGGAAATGGGGCACGTGCCAGAGGTGGAAGGGGCCATTTTGGTGTAGTGGCAGCAGGCAGCAACAGTAGCCCGAGCACATCACCACGCCCCAAACTCAGCAGGCCTGCTTTAGGGCAACAAACTTCAGCGGCTCAGCAGCACCTCCTGGCAGTGCCCTCCTCGTCTGCCACACAGGGCACTGGAAGGTCTGCAGGACTTGAGGCTGCATCTGTCTCTGTTGCTGCTAGTGCTAGAGCAGGTGCTTGTGCTGCTTCCGATGTTCCTCCAGGGCAACCAATGTCCCCCACTGTTGAGGTGATCACCAGAGGTCCAGAGGTGTGGGATCCCAACCCGGCTGCTAGAGGCAGGGCCTGATCCCCAGGCAATGTCAGTAGGGAGAGGAGTAGCAGCAGCAGCAGCAGCAGCAGCAGCAGCAGCTATAGATGGGGGCACAGGGAGAGTGCCAGAAACATGGCAGGCACTGGCAGTCTATCCTCAGGATCCCAGTACTCCCCTTCACGGGACATCACAGTGATCATGGAAAGTGAGTCAGAGGCAGACACTAGTGCTGCATAGAAGATGTCTGTAGCTGAGGTAATGGCTGAGCCTCCTCCCAGAGCTGTCACCAGTGCCACGAAGTTCTCCCCCTCCCAGCAGTGCTGGCAGCAGTGTGTCACCCGGGGTGGGCCAGAAGACAAGAGGGGGAAAAAATCCTCAGTCTGGGAACATTTTAAGCTGGTGCAGGCAGATGATCCCAGAGAGGTGCAGTGCAATTTGTGCAATAAGCTGGTGAAGCATGGGTAGGTGCTCACCAACCTTGGGACAACTGCAATGGCAAGGCACCTCAAGGCATGCCACAGTGCTCTGATGTTAAGCAAGAAGGCAGGGGAAGTCGATGCCAGCAGGTTCCAACTGCAGCAGCAACCAGTCACCCAGATCCTTCAGTGGGCAAGCGTCCCACACCAACTGCTGCTGCCTCTAGCAGCAGGAGCAGTATTGGGGCAGAACAGCAGCAGGAGCCTCACCGGCAGCGTCAGTCCACTATGGAGGAGCTGGGGTGGGGGCAGCTGCCAAGGCAATCGGGTTCTGGAGGGTGGTGTGGCTTCTTTCAGGAGAAAGCCAAGTGCCTGTTGGCTGAGTTGATTGCCCTGGATGGGCAGCCCTTCTGAATTGTAGAGGACAAGGGCTTTCAGCGGCTGATTGGATTCCTGGCCCCCCAGTTTAAGCTGCCTTCCTACTCCACCCTGAGTTGGACTGTGGCACCACAGCTGTACAGGACTTTGAAGGAGTGGGTAAGGGAGCAGATGGCAGGGGCTTGGGGGGGGCACTTTCCAATTCACCACCAGCCTGTGGTCCTCCAGGAACACCCAGCATGCCTACCTGGCAGTGACTGCACAGAGGTGGCAGGAACCAGAGGCAGCGCTTGGCAGTGGCAGGAGGGGTCCTGAAACAGGGTATAGGTGGGCCCTGCTTCAGACACAAGTCATGGACAGCTCCCACACCTCAAGGAACCTCGAAGCTGCCCTGGCCGCCATGGTGAGGGAGTAGGTAACACCAGGCGTCGCCTTCACCAAGGGGTGTGTGGTCTCGGACAACACGGCCAATATACTGAAGGCAGTCTGTGACAGGGGCTTCACAAGCATCCCTTGCACTGCACACACCCTCCATCTTGTGGTCAAGGATGCTCTGGGCTTGGGGGATAAGGAGATTGGGCCAGGTACCCTTAGCTCCCTGGTTGACTGGGGGAGGAAGCTGGCGGGGTTCTTCAAGCACAATGTGAAGGGCAGCGAGACCATTCCTGGCTGTGACAGAGACCATGAGCAGCCCCACCACCACCCTCAGCCAGGTGACCTTGCTGGTCCATAGTCTCCAGAGGAGCCCGGACAAGATTCTCGGGGGGCGGGATTGTGGCCCTGTGGGCAGGAAGATGTACGATGAGGTGCTTGATGTGGTGCGGAAGCTGAAGGCAGGGCTGAGTGAGCGCTTTGACGAGCTCCTGCAATGGGAGGAATATGTCCTGGCAACCATGCTGGACCCCAAGATCAAGGACAGCATGACACGCGAGACAGTGGTCTGTGGCTTCCAGAAGGGTGCGCTGGTGCAGAAGGTCCGGCAGGCAGAGCGGATTATGCAGCAGGATGCCCATCCATGTGGATGGTGGGAGTGGGAGCAGCGACCCCTTCCAATCATCTGGGTCTATCCCTGCCCCCAGCCTTAGCGGCAGCACCAGCAGAAGGATGAGCAGCAGCAGCAGGACCCCTACTAGTGCCAGCAGCTCCTCCTGTATGCAGGCCACTCTGGGGAGCATGGGGCCCAGCACAAAAGGGCAAGCAGTGTGGTTGAGGGCAGCAGGGCAGGTGGTGCCCACCTAGAGCTACCAGAGGGAGTATGATGGCACCTCAGCAGCAGTGGAGACCTACCTGGAGGAGGAGCCATGCATTGATCCCAGCAGCGATCCCATGGCATATTGGGCCAGCAAGACCAATGTGTGGCCGGCTCTGTTGAAAGTGGCTAAGGATATCCTGTCCTGCCCACCAACCAGTGTACCCAGCGAGTGGGTGTTCTCTGTGGCGGGGGACATTTGCTCCCTACACCGCCTGACACTGGGGGCCAAGTTGGTGGAGTAGTTGCTCTTCTTGAAGGTCAACCTTCCGATGCTGGGATTCCGCTAGCTGACCCTGAACAAGGAGTGATGGTGCAGTGGCACATGTCATCCCATGCCAGGGGCAGTCTTGGGACGGGGCTCCTCCTCCTCCTCCTCAATCTGGGCTAGGGATACTGCTCCTGTGCTGCTAAGGTGCTTTCCCTCCCTCCCAATACTTGGCACCTGCCCTGCCTCTCTCTCTCTATCTGTCTCTGTCTCTCTCTTATACTAATGGCCTTGGCCGCCTTATCTGACTGACCTCACGATGCAAGGTGGCATTGGGAAACAAATTGTAAGCTTGCCAGCCAGCCTATACCTATACGATCTCAGCCTGCCTATGTGACACTGACTGTCCCTTTCTCTCTTGCCCTGCACAGTCTTTGCTAGCCTATCTGAGTGCCCTGCTGCCAATGTCCCAGCCTGCCTGCCCTACTGCCTCTCATGCCACGCTGCCTGTCTGCCTGCCCAGCTTGCCACCAAGCTCAAACATGCCTCAGTCTGCCTTCCTGCCTCCCATGCCAAGGTGCCTGTCTGCCCACCCAGGTTGCTTAGCTCAAAGCCTGCCCAAGCCCGCCTGCCCTACTGCCTCTCATGCCACACTGCCTGCCCACCTGCCTGCCCAGGTTGCAAATCTCGAACCCTACCTCAGTCTGCCTGACTGTCGCTCATGCCCCGCCACCTGCCTGCCTGCCCTGGCAACCAATGTCCGCTGCTACTGGTGCCAATAGCCCCCAGGCCTATATACTGTCTGTGCCATGGGTTCTGTATCCTGGCAACCCACTGTCTGCTGCTGCCAATGGCCCCCAGGCCTATATGCCATCTGTGTCAAGGGTCCTGTAACCTGTCAACCAATGTCTGCTGCTGATAGTGCCAACGGCCCCCAGGCCAGGCGTATATGCTGTCTGTACCAAGGGTTCTGTACCCTGGCAACCAATGTCTGCTGCTGCCAATGGCCCCCAGGCCTATATACCATCTGTGCTAAGAGTTCAGTACCCTGGCAACTAATGTCTACTGTTGCCAATGGCCCCCAGGCCTATATGCTGTCTGTGCCAAGGATTCTTTACCCTGGCAACCAATGTCTGGTGATGCTGGTGCCAATGGCCCCCAGGCCTATATGCTGTCTCTTCCAAGGGTTCTGTACCCTGGCAACCAATGTCTACTGCTACCAAAGGCCCCCAGACCTATATTCTGTCTCTGCCAAGGGTTCTGTACCCTCGCAACCAATGTCTTCTGGTGCCAATGGCCCCCAGGGCTATATGCTGTCTGTGCCAAGGGTTCTATATCCTGCCAACCAATGTCTGCTGCTGTTTCCAATGGCCCCCAGGCCTATAAGCAGTCTGTGCCAAGGGTTCTGTACCCTGCCAACCAATGTCTGCTGATGATAGTGCCAATGGCCCCCAGGCCAGGCCTATATGCTGTCTGTGCCATGGCATTTAGAAACTGCCACTCCAGCCCCAGGACCTGCCATCAGGGTTCTGGGGCCTGTGTTATTGGCAGGGAGGTCTGTGTCAAATAGCTAGAAGCTGCCACTCTAGCTCCAGCCCAGGATCCACCCTCAGGGTTCTTGTGCCCTGTTATTCCACTCACGGGGCACTGTAATTCCACCTTTTCTTTATGCAACCTTTCTCTCTGGCACACCAACACAAACACAAGCACCTGCTGTTCATGGCAAAATAGAGAGACACAGAGAGAGAAAGAGAGAGAGAGAAATAAGAGAGAGAGCAAAAGTCTCCCCACTGCTAGAAGGAAAGACAGACACAATCCCACCCATGCTGTCACCTGCACTATATGGCCACCACTAGAACCTACCAGAACAGGAAGAACTCCCATCTGTGCTCATGCGCCCGATCGATGCCCATTGCCCACATCCAACAGTAAACCTACCAGAATGAGATGGAATATATCAATATAATACAATGTATTATATGTGCCTGCCTGCCTGCCTGCCTGCCTGTGTGCGTTCCTGTACCTGCTGCTACCAATCACTTGTTTGAATGAAGTGTGCCCAACCATGCACTAGTTCTAGTGACATAATTATCATTAAACTCACATAGGCTGTCATTCCATTGTACCTGAATCAGTCATGTCCTCCCATCCCATGAATCACCAACGAGATTCTGGGACAATCATTCCAGTCACTGGGAATTGCATTCCATTCCACTGCATCCAGAAGCCCAGTGCCCGCACACCAGCCTGCCCCCCCCAACAGCCTACTCCTCCGCACCCACCCGCAGATGGATGTCCGCTGAAGCTGCTGGAAATAAAAGCCCCTCCGACCACCAGCTCCTGCCGCCTGTTGCCTGTTGCCAAGGAGCCTGTCTCTCTTTCTCTCTGACACACCCACACAGACACAAGCCCTGCCCCTCCTGCTGCCTGGCACATCTTTGGGTTAATACTACCTTAACTACGCTACATGTGGAGCCAGTCAGATGCTGCTGGTAGGGATCGACAAGCTGTATGAGATTCTGTCACCTGCCAGCCAGAACTTCAGCACATAGGGATAAAAGATTGGGCAGGTCAAATGAAGCTCATAACAACAAATATAATAACTTTTATTAAAACTATTTAAACAACAAGAACATAAACAAGAACAAGAACAACAACAACAACAACATTATAAAACCAAAATCAAACATTAAAAGGAAACTTAGAAGGAGGAAACTAAACTATTCGTTTTTGGGCCTGTCCCCCGGGACTTGGGGGAAAAGGCAAAAGGTGGTGGGGCACAGTACAGGGCTGAGGGGCGGCCACCCTGTGCTCTGCCATCTCATAGCCTTGGGTCACGGCAAACTCCTTGGCCCCTTCCATGTCTGCCTGACACCTGGAGACCACCTGGTGGTAGAGTTCCAGCCTCTCCATCTCAGCGGAGACGTACTTGGAGTATGCCTCCACCTGCTTCTTCTCCACCTTGAGAGCCTGGAACTTTTCCACCAGGCAGTTCTTCATGAAGCATACGCCTGACATCATCTGGCAGCCAGGCCTCTCCACTTTGGACCGAAAGGCCTTGGCCACAGCAGACTCCTGGGGGACTCCACATCGAGGCTGGAAGAGGGGGAAGGGCTTACATGCCATCACTTCCCGGTTGCCTTCCCCCCCTTCTTCTGGCACTGATGCTCAGGCTCCACAGCCACGCCAGAGTCCGCCTGCTGCCTCACCATCTGGCCATGGAGTCTTTCAATATGGGTGATTAGCCCCAATGTGGTCCCCTCTCTCTGCCTCTGGAATCTTTTCTTGCAGATCTAAAGAGCATAAAAAGATAGGAACATAAGAAGTGCCATACTGTGCACTGCCAATGGTCTGTGTCAAGCCCTGCCTGCATTCTGTCTCCACCAGTGGGTGGGTGTCCAATCTCTCTCTGCAGAGGACTTCCATTCCTAACAGGTCATAGAGGGCAATGCATATTGCATACCCTGTTATTTCAGCCCCTGTGCCTTACCGTGCAGATGGTGAACCCATTCTCCTTATCATATCACCTCCAGACATCGGACCATGTCCACTGACTGTCTGGGGGTGGCACTAGTGACCTCCGCCTGGGTGTCCTGCACGGCATGGCACCATTGCTGGCATCTGATTCCTCTCTGAAACATGAACACATAAACAACACCTAAGTAATATCATGCATTTATGACAATACCTCTAGTCCTCCATTCTTGGGGTGCTAGGGATGGCAACGGGAGATGGTGACCCTGGCTGGTACATGCAAATTCTGCCCTCCTTGTGGCACTAGGGGTGGCAACTAGAAAGACCCTTGCTGGCATGTGCAAATCCTGCCCTCCTTGGGGTGCTAGGGGATTGCAACTACAAAGACCATTGCTGTCACGTGCAAATCCTGGCCTCCTTTGGGTACTGCTAGGGAGGGATAGCAATGGAGTGACCCTGACTGGCAACTGCAAATCCTGCTTTCCCTGGGGTGCTAGGGATGGCAACTGGAAAGACCCTGGCTGGCATGTGCAAATCCTGCCCTTATTTGGGGGTGCTAGGGAGGGATGGTAACTAGAGAGAGGAGACACTTCCTTGGGATGGCTGGCACTGGCAGGCACATGTTTGTGTGGGGGTCCTGCTTGTGCTTGTTCCTGACTTCTGGAAGAGCCCCACGCACTACATTACCCTCTCTCTCTGTGGCAGACATCTGCTGCTACCCGCTGATGCCCACTGTTTGTGCCTGACTGATGCCCACCACCCATGCACGCACCCACACACCAGTGAGCTCACTCTAATGGATAGAGCCTTAAGTTTCTTGTTCTCAAAGTAAAAAAAAACCTGGCAGCAGTGGCAGCACCTCCTGTGTCTGCCAGCTCTTGATCCTCCTCCACCACTGAAGGTCCAGCAGCAGCGGCAGGCGGAACCTCTTCCTCCACCACTGGTTCCTTCACCTTGGCCTTCCCCCAGGCCTGGTATTTAATGGTGGTCACCTTCTCCATTTCTTTTTGTTTAAAACAAGCACACCAAAAGCAAAACACACAGTCAACCACCACACCAACACTCACCAACCAGCCAAAACAACACAGCCAAACAAACACAAACATCCAAAACACACATACCAAACAGCCAGCCAGCCAAACACACACTCTTTTGCCACACAGCTCCACACGCGCTCGAATTTCCGGTTTCCGACATGATCACGGGATCTCGCAATACCTTTTCCCAAACGTCCGAAACGAACACGACCAAACCAAATGACAGAACCCAAACTCGGCGACTGACCCGAACTCCCAAACCAAACACCCGAACTGAACCGGACCGAAACAAACCACCGAACCCGAACCGCAATCTGTTCGCACATCCCTAGCCATCTCCCACCTCTAAACGTGGAGCAGTGACAAAGTAGTTTCCCTTTTGAAAATGGGGTGAGGGACATTTTGTGTAACCCATCTCACTGAGTATTAATACAAATGCTGCATAGCAGGTGTAAGCTGCTCTCAGTCATGACCATCAGAAGTCGACTTGTCATAAAATTATTTCAGGAAAATGCTCTGTATTAAATCACGGAAACCATGCACATACCATTAAATTAATGAGAAAACTAAATAATTTAATTATCATTCATTTAACAAATTGTATTGCCATTTTAATTACCAGCATTAATTTTGCACGCACACACACGCACACACAGTTTCAGAAGTCTCTTTTGAGAATTGCTGCTCTCAATTGTAAATGCCACTGTCAGCGCTTCTTTAGAGTTCTTAAACACAGAAGGCCAGGGTTCCTTCAAAATTCTTCAAAAGCCAAAAGCAAAAAATACTGGCTTATATTTTGTACCATTTGTATATCTATTGTCCTTTTCTCATGTTTTAAGAGTGCCAGCTTTAGATAGAATGCTTTGATTGTATTAATACTGTTGTCTACCACAATCAATGATTCAGAGCTGTGGGTTTTGTTGTAATAATGGCAAGGCTTAATTGTAATAATGGCAAGGTGGAGGGAAATGAGGGGCTTGCCAGAGTTCAGCCCCTGAAATTAAATTTTGTGATTGGGGTGTGAGACTCAGGAAATGTTCCCAATATAAGTGTGAACCCCAGAATGTGAAAGATCAGGAAAAGACTGATATTGGCCATTTTAGGGTTGGAAACAAAAGCCAGAAAAGAAAAGAAGAAACATGGATGGTTTGTGTAAAAGGGTTAGATTAGCACTAGAAAAAAGGTCACATAGTGGTGAGGAATCATGCACTACTGAAAGTGCAGATACTTTGATTTGAAAAGGAATCTGTCCAGCATCAGTCAGAAACAGAGGCCTCAATGGCTTCTTGGTATAAATCAGTTTAACTGTTAGCATGTTTGGGGAAGCTGTGGAGGACGGGAAGCTCCACAAGTGACCCGAGGGACCCAGTCAATAGAAGAAAATGGCAGTTGGGCATTAGAAACTTCCAGCCCAACTGAAGATCTGATGGTGGAATGGTATGGAACATGGAGAGTCGCAGAAAGGCAACTGTTAACAAGGAACCAGGTGGGGACTGTCCTTTATTGTGTTCAGGATGCCCCCATGGACTGGTAGCTGCAATAATAATTAAGCCTTGACTAGGGCATTACACCACATCTGATGGAACATGCTGGTTGCACGGGCAATTAGAGGACAGAGCTTTCTCATTCACAGAGACACTATTGACAAATACTTAACCCAGGATCAGACCCAAAGGGGTGGCGGGGGGGGTGTCCATTGGATCCAAGATATTGGAGGATGACTAAATATACTCCTGGACAAGAGCTACTGTGGTGAATGGGTGTACTGGGAATCTCAGCTATTTCCCAGAGTGTCTCTCCAGCACACCTGCAGGCCATGGAGAGTTCCACCTGGTGACACTAAAAGTGGTGGAGAACACAGGCATACTGAAAAGCTAGGAGTAGTGAGATGAGTCTGATTTAGTATGGGAAATGGAGTCTGGTGACACGGTAACTGACCTGTTAACAGCCTTGACTTTTAGCAAGCAGCGCTAGTCAGGATGCTTCAACAACAGGTGTCCCAGGAACAACAAAGTCAGTTTCTGCAAACCTTTACCCAGCAGCTTACATGAGTTCAACCTAAGGTAGAGGTAGATCAGTATGATAGTGAACGGGGTCCATGGCATTGACCCAGATTTACCCAGGAGATGACCCGAGGCCTACTTGATCACATTTAAGTGAATGGCTGCAGCAGCTGGATGACCTAAGGAATCCTGGGAAGTGAAGCTCCATTCTTAACGGGTGAAGCATTAGTAGCCATCACATCCTGGGGGAAGAAGATGCATCTAACTAAAAGGAAGTTAAACAAGCAATACTAAAAAGTAGTGCTGAAATGAGTACGCTGTGCATTCTCATTCTCACAAGAATCTGCAAGCTTCTTGCAAACCCTGGGAAGATCTTGTGCATTCTTGCTGAGGTTTTTGAGAATCTTGCAAGATTCTCAAAAATCCCAAAACTGTTTGATGCATGCACAAAATGGCTTCCACGACTATTCTGCACATGCATAGCACCCAACAGCAATTTTCCACATGTGCAGAGTGGTTTTTTGAGATTTCTCAAAAATATCACAAGATTCTTGAAAACCCCAAAATGTTCTGTGCATGCACAAATGGTTGTGGGGGGTGTTTGAGGTCCTCAAGAATCTCATTGAGAACTGCAGTGAGAATGCCAATTCTCAACCTTGAAAATCTCAGTGAGAAGACCATTCTCACTGAGGTTCTTGACCAGGGAAAGAACTTGTTTCAGCCCTACTAAATAGTTTGGGGATTTCTGTTGAAAACTATAGAGCCCAGTTTAGGATCCAAAAATGTACAAAATAGGGGAAACCGCAAATTATAGCCCAAAATACCTACAGGATTTTGTCATGTGATGGTTAAAGCCAGAGATTCAATCATCAATCCAAATTGTAGAACAGGTTGTATTGGATTAGTTCTTGTTCATATTAACCCAAGAACTTCAGACCTGGGTAAGGAGACAAAAGTCCCAGACTTTGTAAGTGGCAACAGGTGTGGTAGAGACATTTTGTTAAGAAGTCCCAAGAAAGGGGGAACTCAGGGACCTTGTTTAGGGGGTAAATGTGTATCAATTCAAAACAACCTTTCTTTTAAATAAATATCCAAAAATCCACAGCCTCAGAAGGAAGATAAAGGGTATGAACCAATCCCAGTAATAGACAAACCCTCAACAGAAGTTAAAATAGGAGATTGGCCCAGATGGTAGCTTGAGGAAGGATTACAACATGTACCCTGTTTCCATTATGAGGAAATGGGGCGTATCCAACAAGATTGGCCCATTACAGAATGCAAACACTGGTGGGTTTTGTATGTTCTAGGTGCCCAATTGGCTTCTCAAGAGGTGTGGTTGGAAGACTATACAAGATGAGTCCAGATAAATTACCACTCGGTATTAGCTTTACTAGATTCAGGGTCAAATCAGATATGAAGGACTAGTCCAACTCCAATGGCTCTCGCACTGAGACAAATTTACAATGTGTTCAGAGAGATCAAAAAGAAATATCTGGTAACATGGGTTTCCCTGAAAGTTAACCAATGGAGATACACGTTCCAGGTGGGAGTAGTTGCTAAATTACCTTGGCCAGTCATAGTGCTCATTGGTTACTCTGCAACATGAAACAGATAGCGTTGTTGCCTGATCCACAAACAGTGATTGTTAACAAGGAACTAGGTGAGAACTGTCCTTTATTGTTTCCACGAGGGCCCTCGTAGAGTGGTAGCTGCTATAATAGGGTGTGGAGAGTTTCACGTAGTGAAATTTTATTTATTAATGACTTCCATTATTGACTTTCCTGCCCCTCCTCCTGCACTATCTTGCATAAATATTACATCATAAGGACTCCTGTTCAGCTGTAGAGAGTCAGATTAGTCCAGTGGTTAGGATGCTAGCTGGAGAACAGGTTTTTTTCCCCTGTTTCAGCCCTGCCAAGTCTTTTTTATCCCCCCCCCAAATTAAACACTGAATAATAATCATCTTTTGATTTATATACTATCCAAATTAGGGATGGGCGAACGCGGTTCGGAAGTTCAGAGTTCAGATCGAACTCGACCAATTCAGTCAACCGAACCGAACTTCCGAACCAAACTCGATTTTTGAACCGAACCAAACCGAACCGAATTTCCGAACTCAACTCTGTTCACCCATCCCTAAAAGATAATATTCCATTTAGTTCAATGGGGTTTGAATTTCTGAACTTTCTTTGGAAGTTCAGAGTTTGGATCGAACTCGAATCGTTCGGTCGACCGAACCAAACTTCTGAACTGAACCGAATTTCGAAACTGAACCGAACGGAACCGAATTTCCGAACTTGGTTCTCTTCGCCCATCCCTAATCCAAATCATTAATCCCTCTGTGTTTTACCTAGCGCTGAAATGAGTACCCTCCAAAATTGGTTGAAGTTGTATTACACAGTCACTGTTCATGGATCAGGTAAAAGCACTACTTGTGTAGTAACAGATGTCTATTCATTTTGGATTTAAAATGGGGAAAACTCTGTGCGTGTGTGTGTGTGTGTGTGTGTGTTGAATTTAAAATGGGGAGAACTGTACGTATGTGTGTGTATAAGCCAGCAGCTAGAAAGGAGCTTGGATAGAAATAAAGTGTGATAGAACCTAGAACCCTTGGCACACCACCTCTAATTGAGAGAAGGTGCGCCACACCAGTAGGGCCCTTCGAAGGCACTAATTGTAAGCTCTTTATATGACCAATATACAGTGCCCTTCACCATGACCACAGTAGATAGGAGGAACCAGCAATAGCACTGCTGGTACAGCTTTG
The DNA here is from genome assembly GCA_003113815.1 of Sphenodon punctatus. Classification (NCBI taxonomy): domain Eukaryota; kingdom Metazoa; phylum Chordata; class Lepidosauria; order Sphenodontia; family Sphenodontidae; genus Sphenodon; species Sphenodon punctatus. Next base: position 482,445 of record QEPC01002194.1, on the reverse strand, counting down.
GGAAGGAAAGAAGAAGGTTGGAGTTTCAAAGTTGCTGTTGGAAAAGAAACTGTATGTAAAAATTCAAGAATTTACCACACAGATTCTTGGTCGATCTATCTACCAGAGAAAAAAAAGGCCCTCTATTTGCATTAATGTTTTGGAAAGTAATTGTACATATGGAAGAACTCACACATTTATGCTCAACTGTTCTGATTTGGGGCAGCTGTGCCCAGGGTCCTGGGTTCTATGCCGCCACCTGTCCAAGCCCCTTTCTAACAGCTGGCTTATAAAATTAGTGGGCATCAACAAATACACATATATTTTTCCTCCTTTTTAAATCCAAACTAGATAGGCAAGTACTCATTTCCTATTGCAAGCATAGGCCCGGCACTGGCAAACAATTCAGCTATTACTTGAGGGTTATTAATTCACTACTAATTTCAACTCTAAATCATAGCATATTAATAAATAAATATCAGGTAAAACATCAATAAAACCTCATCCCAATCCCTGCCCTCCCCGTGGCCACCCACTCCCATTCTTATGACTCTCGTGCTTAAGAGTCCTCACCCCACTTTTCTCACCCAGGGAAATTGCTTGCCCCCAACGCTTCTACCTAAGCTCATATTTCACCTTTATAGAGAGGTAGTGGTTAGGGCTAAAACTTGTTCTGTTTTTGTTTTTTTGTCTTGATTTTCATTGAGAATCAAGTTTCGCGGATGAATTTTCATAAGAATCGAGAAACGAGAAAAGCCCTGGTTTCAACCCTTTCTCTGTCCAGATTATTTTTCTGGTCCCACACCAAGTCTCACATTCCATGTCTGTCTGTCTCTCTTGTCTCTTCATTTCTGCAGCCACTCATTTCATGCAAGGGGGAAAACAAGAAAAAGAACCGCACAGGCAAAAAAATGGCTTCCAGGCCATTCTGCGCATGCGCAGCCCTTTTCCAAAATGGTGGTGACACTACTTCTGCCATTTTGGAAAAGGGCTGTGTCTGCACAGAATTGTCCAGTAGCCATTTTGCACTTGCTCTGTTTCTCTTTTTTTTAAGCAAGCGTCTCTCGAGATTCTCATACCATTAGGAAGATCTTCTCGAGATGTCGCTAAGGGTTCTCAGTTCTCACAAGATTCTCATGAGAATCAAAACAGATTATTACTGTTTCGGCCTGAGTTGTGGTTGTCTTCCAAATCTACCCACCATATCAGTTGTCCAATAAAAGCCCCATCTGTCCTGTTCCCCCGATGTGGTGACACCACAGGCACACTTTAGCAGTACACTTTGGCAGCCGCACAGGGTGTCATCATGCCAGGGATGTAGACCTGAAAAGCAGATCGCTCATTGGTTACCCACAGGCAATGGGGTCGATCCCATTCCCCCTGCATGCTGCGTACAACCCATGTGTGCGCACGTGCACACAAACCACATGCATGTCCATTGAAAGCACATTGTGTCACGTGGAACCTACGCAGATCCTGCTTGGGATTGTGGCCAATACCAACAATTGTTAGTGCCATGTCAGGTGCCTGACAGGATCCCTGAGTATTAATCAGGCACTGATTACCTGGGAATACTGGGTATTGTCATCACTGGGTTACCAATTTACTGTTGAGGAAGCAGTACCATAGGTAAAATGGTAAATCAGTACAGGAATGAACTGGGATAGAAAGTCAAAATATTGATACTAGAATTCAGAAAATCAGTACTGGAAGCCAAGAAATCAGAATGAATTTGGTTAGTTTGGTACTAACTTGGGTACTAGGTAGTACCAAATGTTACTGGGTTGGTTCAAATGCTACAGTTTTGATGGGTATACCCATTCTTTGTGTGTACTTGTTTCAGCCCTACCTGGGTGCCCACATGTAATGGATTGGCCAGAAACCCCACCTCAAACTGAACTGAAAGCCTGCAAGCAGGACTGTAGCAGCTCACAGCTGCATCCAATAACTGAGATGCCAGCTCATTAGTAATTGCTAATAAGCTGTAGCTGCAGGCTTACCCCCCTGATGCAAGAGAACCAATCCCAGAAAGGGATGGAGTATAAAAGCCTAGAAGATGGTAGTTTGGGGGGGGGGGAGCTGTGTTTGGTCCCCAAGCCAAACTAACTGAGACACCTCACTGAAAGCTTGAGAGAGAACAATCCTCCAGGCTCATGGACAGGATTGAGCATACCCACTGAGACAGACAGCGTTGGAAATGCAGGTGGGATCGGTCCAAGACAGGGGTTTGTTTTCTGTGGATTTTAAGCAAGGACTAATAGGTCTCAGGCCTGATTCAGGATTTTATCTGGAAAGGCTTGCAGAGCCCAGAGACTTATTTTGACAGCCAAGGAGGTTTACCTTTTGTTTGTGCTTTATTTTGGGGACCCACATTTTTGGGAGAAGCCCCAGTACCCAGTGGCAAGGATGGGCTATTGAGGGGTGCACAGAGACTGAGATAAATTGACCCAGTGAGGGGCCACTTACTGTTATTAACCCTGAGTGGGGCCTATATTTGTTGTTTGTCCTGAGAAAGGCCAAATATTACTGTGAGCTGTGAAATGGTCCAAGTGTTGTTGTGGATTCAGGGACGGACCAGACCTTACTGATAGCTCCAGGAGCAGCCAAAGACTATTGAAATAATAAAAGGCCCACGGGGTGAAAGCAGAGAGAGAGAGAGATTATGTCCCAGGTTGAGCTGATTCCCCTAAACGACTTCTCTAATTAACAGAAAGTCTGACCCGCGGGCACCATACAATGGGGAAAGCTGACTTTGTTGCTGTACAGAAAGGATTCCAGAGTGGTAGAATACATTTCTTCAATTCAACAAGAAAAAAAATGTTTTCAATGAAAATTCTCACAGGGAGTTGAGAATAGCTTAAGTTCCATCCTACATCACATAGGCTGTGATTTAACCAATTCAAAAATGGATTTTCTCCCCTTAAAATTGTTTTTGTTCAGTACTTTAGGAATTTGCACCATATATTCAGATGAAACACAATTGCTAACACACTAAACTGACGATGGAGAACTTTTCTATCTCCTGGCTCCAACTCGGAGATATAGCCCCTATTTCAAACACTGAACAAGTATACTCAAAGGGAATTGAGTCAAGATGAAGATGCAGTCTCTTTAAGGGTAGAGAGAGACTGAATCTATAGTAGGGCTGAAACAAGTGGGCCAGATTGCTGCTCACGAAAAATTTTGCCATATCAGCAACTGGGATTGATTTCCAAACTGTTTCCCAATAGCAATGTAATTTTTCCATTCTTGCAATACCGCAAGATACTATCCCAATTTACTGACTTTCTGCTTACCATTTATTGTGCCCTACGTGCTGTTGATTTACCACTGACCACATTGCCACGGATACTGTTTTACTTCTGGGTTTGTTGTTTCCACATATCTGAGAATACATCCAAGTTGGAAATACATCTCGGGCCACCCGAACATATCCCACAGTTCCTAAGTTAAGGGGCTGAGAGAGCAACAACAGGAGGATGTTGTGGTGCCAGTGATGGTTCTCATGTTGCGGATCTCCACGAGGACTTGGTCCACATACACAGCCAGGCCTACAAGGTGACATGTATAGCTTTGAGTGTTTATAGCTGCTGTTGCCATTGTGTTCTGTTTTCTGTTTTAGTGTTCTTGATTGTGTTTATTTTATTAAATATATTGTTCTTTATTATTGTTATTTTGGTGGGTTGGAGGGGGTGAGGGTTCTGCACTCCAGTGCGTAGGTACAGAGTCTGTGTAAGAGCATCTTCTCAATGAACATTTTTACTTTCATGTGTGCTGTCTTGGGCTTGCACAGTTCTGGCTTTCCCATCACCCCCAGAGTCAGGGGTTTCCCATCCCGGTCTGTTGGGAGGCATGATAGCAGTGAGTCCATGTGCCTTACTCTGTGCCAACGGTTGACATGCATCTATTTTCATAGGGTTTTATTTACATTTATATACATAAGGTTTCCGGCCCCTCTATTCTTGGGATCAAATCTGGTTGTGCCCAGTTCCATTTTGAGCCATGTAGCAGCACAGGGTGTCCCTTATTCCACTGGCCATGTGCTTCTCAGCCCTAGCCCCATGCTGCTGGTACAGGGGCAACAGATCCATCGAGGGGGGAGGAAGTCTAGGGCAACTCCCTCCATCTCCATGATGTTATGGAGGATGCAGCCTGTGACAGTCAACAGGCCAACAGTTGCTAGGTTGAAGTTGACCTTCCCCCATCCCAGCAGCCTCCAGAACTGTTTGAAGGCCCCAAAGGACTACTCCATGACACAGTGGGTTACACTCAAACACACACTGAAGGTTACTTTCTCTGAGGTGTTGGGGACGACACCGGCGTAGGCCTTCATCAGTCACAAGGTGAAGGGGTAGGCCAGATCCCCCATGATGATGAGCCTCATCTGGTCGCCCTCGATAACAGTGGTCCTAGTTAGATAAAATTCCCCTTTGTACATCCTGCTGTACACTGGTGACTGGCGCAGGATGTAGGCATTTTGGGTGTGGCCCAACCCCCCACCAAAGACATCCATGAAGAGGCTCTTGTCATCCACCACTGCCTGGAGAACAATAGAGTAGTACCCCTTGTGCTTCCAGTAGTCCTTCATGGTGTAGGATGGGCAGAGTATGGCAATATGTGTCTCATCAATGGCTCTGATGCAGTTTGGGAACGTGGCCCATTGGAAACTTTCTATCAGTGCCTGGGGGTTCTGGAGCTGCATGGCCCACTCCAGAAACACTGTCTCATGAGCATTGGAACTGAATCTGGAGTGGTGAGATCCCAGATGGCAATAATCACATGTTTTTCAACATTGATAGGAGCTCTTATTGTGGTGGCCTCCCTCTGCAGCCAGGGTTACAGGATCTGGGCGATGTGGAGAAGCAGCCTCCAGGGCATCCTGAAACATTCCCTCTGTTTCTCATCCTGACAGGTACCCATTATGGTCAACCACAGTCCCTGTTACGATCCCACACCCAGAGTCACGGTCATGCACCCAAGGCAGGCCAGCACAGTGTTGTCCCCAGCAAAGAACCTCACCACCCACATCAGCTCCCTGAGTGGGGTTGCCATGTGGTTCAGGAGGGCAGCCTAGCGGTAGCAAAGCACCATACACAGGGCCTCCAATGTGCTGCTAATAGCTAGGCAGGTGAAAGCATGGAGGAGAAGATCATAGTGCCCCTCCAACTCCAGAACCTGCTCCCAGCAGGTGGCATGGAACTTCCAGATGGCTAGCTAGCTGGCTTCGATGTTAATTCTATGGAACTCCCTTCCCCTGGGGGTTTGTTTATGCCCAAGCCTGAACATCTTCCGGAGGCGTTGTAAGACTTTCCTGTCTGTAAAGGCATTTGGCAGGCAGGGATGGGGGAGTTTGTGGAAGGGTTATGAGGCGGGTTTAGATGTGGGAAATGGGGAAGTGGTAGTGGGTGAGTTTTGTGGGGGTTTTGTGGGTTGTTTCTGTGTTATATTGCTTTGAAGGATTTTTTAATATATATGTTGTAAGCCACCCTGAGCCTTTTTTAGGAAAAGGCAGGATAAAATTTTTAATAAATAAATAAATTAATTAAACTAAATAATGCAGAGAACCTCCAGCAGCAGCACTACACATTCATGATCCATGCTGCATGGTGATGGCTTTACACCAAGCTTTTATAGTCCCCATGGGGTTTAAGGCTTGGGATTGGCAGTGCAGGGCCTGTATCTGCCCTTGCCTACTGGTTTGATATGCAGCATCAGCTGACTGGGCACATGGGTATTGGTTGGGGCAGTCTCTGCACCAGCTTGGGTCTGTGTCTTGTCCCAGAATGGGACGGTGTGGTGCTACCCCCATCTGCCAAGACCAGATCACCACTGGATCTACCTGGGGCCCCTGTGCCTAAGGACCCCATTGGGGTTGCTGCCTCTGGAGGTTGGACCACGGTTGGCAGCCGTGATCAAAGTTTTGAGTGGCCTGGATCTTGCAGGCCCCCTGGAAGGTCCGTATGTGTTCAGTCTCTCCTCAGGGAATGGGAGCAATGGAGTCCCGGAGCCACATGTTAGTTTCCCCTCACCAAGCATTGGGCTGGGCTCTGTGTGGTGTATTTGTTGCTTGGAGCCCATGCATCTTGGGGTCTGCTTCCTGGAGGGATGGCGGCTCCCACTCTGAACTTGGTCTGCTCTGTGGGCCTTTCAGTCATACCTTTCTCTCCTCCTTTCCCATTTCCCTGTTCGCTCTGGTCACTAATTAAAGTCTGTCTTTTGCACCTGACCATCAGCATTGTGTGGATGTCATGAGGTCCCTGGGGCCAGCTGTGTGCTGCCATTTGTCGATCCTGCTCTGCCAGGTCGGGGATGTGTAGCTGAACATGGGCTTGGCCTTGTCTTGGGGCTGTGGGTGGTCAGGAGTTAAGTGCTGCTGCCTTGTAGCATTGCCATGATTCCTGGAGCTGGGCTTCTGGCATGGGGTGGGATTCCTGAGTGAGGCATGGTGTTTAAGGTGGAGCAGGCCACACTGGGAGTCTGGCCTGCCTGTTCGTGCATTCCTGACCTAGGACTTTCTTGGGGAAAGGGGAAGGTGTGTTTAATCCCTGTGTGTTTGGTTCTCTCACCTGCTGGACTGTCTGTCTGAACATGGCAAAACATGTGGGTGCATGCCGCTCCAGTCTGGGTCACCCCCACAACTGCTCTAGGGCTCTGGCCCACTTCCTGTCTAAAAACACCCAATGTGTGCATACCATGTGTGTGTTATACATTCATAGTGCATGTGGTGCACACATGTTCTGCAGTTGGTATGCACTTGTGAACACATGCACCTTGGGTTATGCCCAACAATATTTTCTCTTTGAGTATATATTGATGTAAGTTATGATTTTTATTTTTTAATTTTTTTATTTCAAGGTGATTTTCTTTTCTTTCTCCTATTACTGCATTTTTGTACCATCCCCCCCCCCCTGCTCTGGTTTGATGTGATGCCATACATTCATTACTTAAAATACTTAGAATACTTAATCTGAAGTATAATAAAGCTTGTAAATAAAAAAAAATGGTAAGCTAATAACTTTCCTGAGGCATTTAGCTTGTATATGAATCATAATGGCCAAATAATAAACCCTTTAGAAATAGGAGATTTTAATGAAAAATGTTGACAGAGCTATAGGTTCTTAACCATCTCTTTAAAATGCCTATCATGTCTTAGTTCTGACACCTACTGAGCTCCAATAGGTCTTTGATTATTCTTACACCCACATAAAGGATGCTGCACTTAGGTAGCATAAATAATGGAAGGCACCAGCATAGTCCTGCTTAGCAGGGTTTCACATATTTGTGTCTTGCATTTTTATTCTGCAATTTGTAATGCACCACAAGTAAGAACTTAAGTCATGGAAATTTACCTTTCTAGACATATAAGCGCAAGCGCAGTATGTCTCCCAAGGTGTTGGGGATTGTGGATTTTAGTACAGGGTTGGCTAACATTCCTCCTCCTCCCTTTAGCCAGTCTGGAAATTAGTCAAAAAACCAGTGGACTGGATAGGAGTCGGGGTCATTTGCTGGGGAAGAGGTGAGGGGATGCACTTATGGTGGAGGAATGGGAGGGGAATGTCCACAATCAGATCTTGTCTGCAGATTAGGGCTGAAATGTGATTTTTGCCAAAAAGAAACTCTCATCAAAATCCCAGTTCCCGATACCAGCTTGGTTGAATTGAGAAGCTCTTAGTACTCTGTAATGTGTCAACCAACATTTCATTTCTCTATTTACCAACTTTCTCCTCACTGGGATCTCGTTCACCGCTTTGCTGTTACTGCTTTGTGATCCTTTTCAAATCCCAAGGGGTAATACCGATGCCATACTGCATTCTGTGCACTCCATTTCCCCTTGTACTTCCTTGTCACTCATTGTCTGGTATGCAGATTAGTCCCAGCAAAGGGAACAACACAGAACAACAATTCTGATTTGAGGCACTGGAGTGGAGGTTAAGGGTAGAGTTTAAAGAGGGTACCCTCAAAAATAGGTAACCCGAATTGAGTTCCCGAATTTCAATACCCGAATTGAGTGGCCACGTCTGGCATACAGTGTTGTAGGTACTTGGGGGTGGGGAATAGCAGCCCCAGTGCAAGAGGCTGGCCAATAACCTTGCTGTGAGTCTTGGACAATGGATCCTAACTAAGGCTGTACCAAATGGGCCATCTGAGTACTTGGAATGAGTTCTGAAGTTCTGAGTACCTGGTCCGAGTACTCAATCAAACTTCAGAACTTTGTCCGAGGACCCGGAATTTGGAACTCGGAACTCCAGACCTCAGAAATCCCTAGATCTCAGAATTTGGAACTCTTTCCTTTTAATGAGTTTAAGTGCACCCACTTTAAAATCATTATGCGAAAAGCAGGCTAGCAAGAGTGAGACAATTACTCAAGAAGACAAACCCAAACAGCACAACTACATGCAGAAAGAAAGAAAAAAGAAGAAAAAAGCCAGCAGTACCCACAGCATGGCCCACCATCAGCAGTGTACCCACTTTAAAATAATTATTCCAGCCCAGCAGTGCCCAAAAAAGCAGGCTAGCAAAAGTGGGACAGTCGCTCAAGAAGATAAACCCACAAAAGTCCAACTGTGAGTCGAAATCCCCACCACCACCAAAAAAACCCAGTAGCAGTGTACCTAAAGCATGGTCCACTATAAAATCATTGCACTATAAAATCAGTGCACCCACTTTAAAATCATTATGCTAACCAAGCAGTGCCCAGAAAAGCAGGCTAGCAAGAGTGGAATAGTCACTGAAGAAAGCAAACCCAGCAAAGTGCAACTGTAGGCAGAAATAAAATTAAAAAAACAGTCCAGCAGACATAATAACAAACAACACCTACAAGAAAGAAACCATTCATTCACACTAGGGATGGGCAAAGAGAACCGAGTTCGTAAATTTGGTTCGGTTCAGTTTGGAAATTCGGTTCAGAAGTCCGGTTCGGTCGACCGAACTATTCCGGTTCGGTCGACCGAACTATTCCGGTTCGGTCGACCGAACTATTCCGGTTCGGTCGACCGAACTATTCCGGTTCGAACAGAGTTCGGAAATTCAAACCCCATTGAACTAAATGGAATATTAACTTTTAGGAATGGGCGAACAGAGCCGAGTTCGGAAATTCGGTTTGGTTCAGCTCAAAAATAGAGTTCAGTTTGGAAGTTTGGTTCAGTCGACCGAAGTGGTCGAGTTCGGTCTGAACTCCGAACTTCCGAACCACGTTTGCCCATCCCTAATTCACACACACACACCCCACACACAAGCCTGCATTGTGCCTGCCCAGTGACCATCTATGCAAGGCAAGGCCCCTTCCCCCATACTATATTATTTTAACCAGAAATTAAGTATATCTCCCCTGTGCCCCAGTAGTCTGTCTGGGGGTTCAATTTTGCTGATATGTAACTAAGTACAGTCATGGTGCCCACAAAAACTCTCTCTGGCCTCTAGGGTGCTGTCAACTACCAACAGGTAGTGCAAACAGCAGCACCCAAACTTTAAGTATATTTGACACTGGTGACAACACCCAGAATTGCCCCTAGTATATGAACAGGCCAGGGGAAGTGGAAGTAGGCAGATTCCTCTAGCCACTGTGGTGCCAAGCAGTGCAGACAGCAGTGGCACCCACTTATTTATTTATTTTTAAAGACATTGCATTCGTATGATACTGGTAACTTGGGCAGCTCAGGCCAGGGGAAGTGGAGCAAGGCAGAGATCCCTCTGGCCTCCATGGTGTCAAGCAGCTGACCACAGCAGTGTGGCACCCTTTTATTTTCTTTTAAAGAAATCATGACATGGTGGAAACATTTAACCCCCATCCCCCAGCATTGCTCCTATGGACAGGACAGACACCACTTTCCCCACCCCCAAAGCCAATTACTTATAGATCAGCAGGGTGGCATAACTTCAGTAAAGAATGGAAAATGGTTGTACAGCCATTTTCCAATTTTGCCCTTGCCAGCCAATCAAAACTTTCTATCTGGCTTGTTCATGGCTCAGTTGTCCCCTCCCATACCCTCCTCCTATCAAATATGGCACTAAGTTTCATTTCCAAGCTCAGAGTAGCTAGGGGGTCAACTTTCTGGATCACTGCAGTCACATGCACAATGGCACCAGCACTTGATGGAGGCTTCCAAAATTTTCCAGGGAGCAGCCTTGGTATTCAGAACTTTTGACTTTGGAAATTTGGAACCAAGGGCCAGACGGCACCCATCTTGTTAAACAGTGTGATGGTGGGAGGGTTGGGCTGTGGCATATGGTGTCACCTTGCAACACAATCACTATCTACCTCACTGATGCTCACCATTGCTCTAGCAGAAGCTCTGCTGGTGTGTGATAATCATCCAGTGTAGTGGATATGGCTATGAGTATGTGGGAAATATTTACTTACCTGCAAATGAGATCAGAGATCTGGGTTACCTTGGCCCCTCCAAAGTGGCCATAAGAATACATTTAAGCATAGGTGTGTGCATGTTATTTTCATTATTACAATAATGTTAATGAAAATTGTCATTTTCTTTATCATTATTGCAATAACAAAAATGACAAATAACTAATGAAAATAGAAACAAAAATGATGTTTTGTTATTGAAATAAAGGGAAAACACTGAAAAATGTATTCCCAGATATAACTTTTTTGTTTCTTATTCACTTCTGATGAAACTAGGGGAGGTTGTGCCCCCAACAGAGGGCACTATGTGAACTGTGTTTCAAAAATATTAGATAAAGGGGACTGATTTAAGAAGCAATTGAATGCTGTGATTTTGAGAAAAGCTCTATACACATTCATGGATACAACTTCTTTATCTTCCATCCAATTTGAATGAAACCTGTAAATATGATGTACCTTCATGAGCTTAACACTCCTAACAACTTTCAGAAAGATTTAATAAAGGGTTCTGATGGTATAAGACATTAACTTGAAAATATGTTTTCCAACTGTAACATGTTTATATTCAATCCTGTTTACAGGATATTTGGCAGGAATATATAACATACCTTCCCTATCATCTCTGACAAATTACAGGTCAATTTGATAAAGGGACCCAATTTTATAAACAATTGAAGCTGTCCCCTTGAAGATCATTATTCAGATAAATAGCTGCACATGCAGTGCCAGTCAGAGGCAGGCACCTGGCATGGAAGGGGGAGGAAGGATGTAGGAGGGAGGATGTGGAGCAACCCAAAAGACTGACACATTCACTGGCTAATTACTGCATGCTTTCAGTTTTACAGGACCAATCGGTAGTGGCTTTGAAATGGGGATAGGGAACGGCCCTCAGGCAGGCATAAAAGGGACATAACTGGGACTTTGGAGAAAGCATTCCAGCAATCAGTAGACATAGTTTACACATCCAGGCTGGCAAATTATCATCACAATCAGATCCTGCAGCACCCGTGACCGAGGATATAAGAGAATATTGGCACTTTCCTAAACAGATGCTTCTGACTTCCCAGTAACAAGTGAGGTAGAGAAGCTGGGATGGTCACAGCACAGAATGAGGATATTTGGTTGATATTTCTGCTGGCCAGTTGACATCACAAATGGATCTTATGTAGAGCAGGGGGAGGCTGAGCGGGGACCTGTTGCCCTAATTGACTCACCTGAACGCCGGTGCAGGGGGATTCCAGAGGCAGCATCATCAACATGCGGGGAAAGAAAAGCCAAGCAGTACTCCGGCAGGGTGAGAGCAGCGGGAGGCTGAGCGGGGACCTGTTGCCCTAATTGACTCACCTGAATGCCAGTGCAGGGGGATTCCAGAGGCAGCGTCATCAACCTGCAGGGAAAGAAAAGCCAAGCAGTACTCAGGCAGGGTGAGAGCAGCGGGAGGCTGAGCGGGGACCTGTTGCCCTAACTGACTCACCTAAACACCAGTGCAGGGGGATTCCAGAGGCAGCGCCATCAACCTGCGGGGAAAGAAAAGCCAAGCAGTACTCCGGTGGTGCCGGAGGCGTGCACCGGGGCAGCGTGCCGAAGGGCTGCGTGCACAAGGGCGCTCCCTTTTGCGCTCCCCGGAGCAGGAGCCCCCCCCCGTGAGTTTTTTCTGGGGGGCTGTCTGGAAGTTAAGATTTATATAGATATCACAAAAAACTTCTATTAATGGCTACCTCTAGATGGGTTGAAGTGGATGGCGGAGGGGGTCTTCCTCCCCCAAAGGTACTTAAACAGGGACACTTGGACTCCTTTCTTAGCAAGCCATTTATATGCAGGGGGGAAGTATGCTACCCCCCTATGGCTGCCGAACATGGATCTTTACCTCTATCTTCATGCTCCCCTGCCCCTAATGAGAGGGCCCCCTGCTCACAGGAGGCTGAGCACTTAGATCCTCCCCCATGTAAAGATCTCCCTGCCTTGGGAAACATGATCCTAGCCGATGTGGGAGAAGCCCTCCCAGTAGGAGGGAAACTGGCTACTTTTCTAACTGAACATATTCTGCTCACCGCAGAGACAATTCAATTTATGTTTGGGAAAATGACTTGCATGCAATCTAAAATTAATTTAGTTGAAGGGCTTCTGCAAGACGTTAGGGTTAGACAGACTCCAGGTAGGAGTGGTAGGACTGAGAAGAGTCAGGGGGACTCTTCTGAGATTTCTAGGCCAATGCCGGTTAAGATACACTGACCCCCTCCCTCAGCAGCCTTACCCCTCCCAGACCGCTTAGCTCAGCCCCAGGGGCGGGGGAGGGAGGCCGTGGTCCCTTCCCTAATTTATACTGAGGATGCAGGCACATTTGAACATATTCCTACTGCTCTGATTTTTACAATCAGGTCCAGAAATGGGGTCTCATTGCCTTTGTGGGGTTCAGCTTCAGATGTGGCCGAACGTTTAAGACCACTTTTAAAGAAACTAGTTATTACTAGTAAGGATGTCGCATTGGTAGATTATCTTTCAATCTTACCAACAAGCCACATGGTATTAATTCTCTTTGTAGATCATGAGATGCCTGAGCTTATTAGGGTGCAGAAACTCCGTTTAGAACGGCACTCAATATTCATGGCCCGTGCCTTTCAGGCACTTCCTTCTGGACGAGACAAACCTGTTGGGACCATACCTGCCATAGAGACGGGCGTAAGACCCTCTCTGATATCCCAGCAAAGTGAAAGGACGTGTCCCCCCACCTTAGGTCTGCCCCAGAGGATTCGTCCCCTAACTCCACCTCGTAGGAGGCTCAGGGGACCGCCAAGTCCAGGGAATAGGATTGCCCCACTGACCAACAGTATGTCTCTGCCCATGAAGCGGACAGCGACTGTAGGAAGGGGAGATCCTGTTTACTATCCCCTTATGTTGGCCAACCAATCTAGGACCTTGCTCTCCCCCTCCTCAATTACGCAAGCCCGATGTTTTCAATGCTTAGACTCCTTATACTCCCAGTTCGGAGTGCTAACAGTGGAGCTTTTAGAAGGGACGACTAGATTGGACCCCCCTCCTCTCGATACACAAAGGCCACCTCCTACCCTTTGTCGACTGTCCCCCATTCGATCTCAAGTCTCTACACCGATTGAATCCCCATTAGGTTGTCAGATATGGGGGGTTCTCAGGTGGGTGAATTCCCTGGGGAAAGATTTGACCCCCCCGGTTTTAGTTTCTTCAGCAACCGTTAGTTTATTGGGCTGTTTATCAAAGGGGAAACCAGCGGATAGAAGAGAGACCTCCCCCTATAATTGCAATCATAATAGTAATATTTCATTACTACGAGGCCGGCTCTCTATATCACTGCCACTCCCACCACCTATGGCATCAGGATCTCCACATGAGGCTCCTATTTTTTCTGCCCCTCTGGTTAGTCCAGATTTGCTACCTCCAAATACTACATCAGCCCATATTGCAGGGCCCCCCCGAGGGTTGCCTCTCCCCCACTTATTGTCTCTGCTCACCCCTCTGGCCGGGTTATTCGAAAACGGCCTAAATTATCCTGCATTCCTTCCAAACCATGACTAGACAAGAACCAGGATCGGTATATTTCCTTGGTTTCCTGGAACATTTCAGGGTGGAAGGGTCACCAAGCAGACCCGGACTTTCTTGCTTTTTTATCAGCACATGACATAATTCTTATACAAGAGACTTGGCAAGCAGTGCTTCCTAGCCAGAATTCATGGCAGGGATTTGATACTCATTGGTTGGAAGCAGCCTCCTCAGACTTCCACGGCCGACCTAGCAGTGGGCTAGGTTTGCTTATTGCTTCCTCGCTATCTGTGCATGTGCAGATTATTTGTTCAATTAAAGCATATTTTAGCCTTATGCACTGTGTATTTCCATCTGGATTCGAAATGTTAGTAGGGATTGTTTATATCCCCCCAGATCGCTCTGTATATTATAATCCAGGTATTTGGGATGGTATTATAGAACAGATTTATTTGGCCAATCAAAAGTTTCCAGCTGCTTCCCTCCTTATTGGAGGAGACTTCAATGCCCATTTGGGGAACCCGGTACAACAAATGTCTCCAAATTTGGAAGACTCTGCAGATTTTCCCCTTCTCCCTATCCGTCACTCCAGAGACCAAATTGTTGGACCAAGGAAGGTATTGATGGACAGGTTTGTAGGCGAGTTAGATCTCTTCATCATCAATGGGTGTGAAGAGGGAGACATGAGGGGAGATTTTACTTTTCATGCCCCTCAGGGTTTTAGCGTCTTAGATCTTATGCTAGTATCCCCTAACCTCCTTCATGTGATTCACCGCTTAGAAGTGGTCTCTTTAGGGATATCTAATCATCTTCCACTTAATCTGTTTTTCGAAGACCCCTTAGCCAGTGGGACTCCTGTTGACACCTCTACATTGCCCTCAAGAGACGAGGAAGCATCTTCCATTGTTAGGGTGAAGTGGTCGGAGCACCAAGCAGGATTGATAGATACTGTTTTTGCTTCCCCGGCAGTGATTGCCCTAAGAGAGGCAGTAGCAGTTTGTAATACAGATATAGTGGATAGATACGAGGATTTAGTATCCCTACTTCTTCCTGTAATTACCAGGAGGACCCTGGGTCCCTTGAGCTCTAAGGCCCAGGCTGACCCCCTCCCATCCTGGTTTGATTCAGAGTGCCATAGGGTTAGGTCTGACCTTCGCCGGACCTCTAGGAAACTTAGGGGTCATCCCAATCAAGCCCTTAGGTCTAGGGTGACGAAACTTCGCCTAAAGTAACGAAAGCTCTGGAACACCAAGCAAAACACCTTCCAAACCCAGTGGGCTAATTTAAATGCTGCGGCCAAAGCTAACGACTCCTGAAAATTCTGGACGCTAATCCGGTCATCCCATAGAGTCCGCAGATTTCAGGGGAAGATGAGTATATCCCCATCAGAGTGGCAGAGGTTCTATGAATCTTTATTTAATTGTTTAGGAGGGGTTCCTCCTACTCTTGATCTTCCCCCATTGGTGGAGTTTACGCAATGGCCTCCCGTAACAACTGAAGAGGTGGTGTCTCTTATAGATGGTCTAAAATCAGGGAAAGTTCCAGGGCCTGACTACATCTCACCCGAGATTTTGAAGAGGAATCCGGAATGGTGGGCTGGGGTACTCGCACCTCTATTTACGCATCTCAATGAAACCGGGGCTTTACCAACAGCATGGAGAGAGAGCATTATTGTCCCCATCTTTAAAAAGGGCAATCCCAAGTGCCCAGAGAATTACAGGCCCATCAGCCTTTTGTGTATAATTGCTAAATTGTATTCTCATCTTCTATTGGCGAAACTCCAAAACTGGCTCGTGGAAGCCGGCATATTAGTACCGGAACAGGCCGGTTTTCAAAAAGGTCGCGTGACATCAGACCATATTTTTGTTTTATTGGCTCTAATTTCCAAATATACTGCTGACCGGAGGAAGTTTTTCATCTGTTTTATCGACCTCGAAAAGGCCTTCTATTCAGTTTGCAGGGAAAGTCTGTGGATGAAACTAAGAGACCTAGGTATTGATCGCAGACTATTTGATGATTCTTATCCATACCGGGAACTCCTTAAGAGTTCGTTATAACACTTGGGGTGCGTTATCCGAGCCAGTGACAGTGTATTGAGGAGTGAGACAGGGCTGTTTGCTGGCTCCGGCTCTTTTCAACCTGTATACAAATGATGTAGTTCAGGCCCTGGCAGATAATAACACTCATGCCCCAAAGATTGGCTCCTGCAGAGTCTCTCTTTTGCTTTATGCAGATGATACTGCCCTATTATCACAGACGCAGATAGGGCTGAAAAGAGTAATGCAAATTTTTGGGAACTATTGTCAGCTGGAAATGTTAAGAATTAATTTTGTTAAAACAAAGATGTTAGTTGTTAGAGCCAGTGGACCTTTGAAAGTACATCACTGGGCAATGGGTGACAATACCATAGAACAGGTGCGTAGCTATAAATACTTGGGGGTGATTTTTTCTTCCTAAGTAAGTTGGAAAAATCAATTTGAGGCAGCATACTCTTTAGCAAGGAAGACCTCGCTGGCCATTATTAAGTTCTATTTTGGACAAGGAGGTAAACTAGTGTTACCTGCTCTTCGAGTGTTTCAGTCTAAAGTTATAAACCAACTTTTCTACGCCTTCCCAATATGGGGGTTGAGATATATCCCCCATTTAGAAGGCATTTTGAATTTTTTTCTCCTGTCTATATTGGGTGCTCCTAGAGGAACCCCCCAAGTTATCTTAAGAGCGGAGGCATTGGTCCTCCCACTTAGAGCCTATGCTAGCCAGGTTTTGATTAATTTTTGGCTAAGAGTAATGCTTTTCCCTATCTGTAACACCTCCCTCCTAACTATGGCTATCCGGGATGGTCTAGGAGGGCCATGGCATAGATTGGTGGAAGAAGAGGTTTTACGGCTAGGATTCTCTGTTGGAAGTCTGGGGGTCATAGGATTACAAGCAGTGAAGAGCTTGGTTAAAAGGAGGATTCTTGACCAAACCCTGCGATTAAAATCTGCGCTGTTGGCACAACAGAAGGTGGCACCTCAATACTTACTGTTTAATTCTAAGGACCCTAGCGAATACTATCTTTTTAACTGGACAGACGCAGGGAAACGGAATTCTTTTTTCAAGCTAAGGATTAACTCATTCCCCTCAGCGCTTGTGGAGGGACGTTACAAGGGGTTAGCCTGGAATCAGAGGGTTTGCCCCCTGTGCAATTTAGGGGAGACAGATACGGCCGCTCATATTTTGCTTCGATGCCCCCAATTTGTTGAGCTTAGGTTGTGATACTTAGTGGGAACGGAGGGTCAGGAGCTTTGGAAGATTCTTAGCCCAGTGGATTCGGCTCTGACTAGAGCAGTTTCTGGGATGGCACTGGCCATTTTGCACTTTTGCAAAACGTTGACTCACTAACTAGGATTGATAGATCTGTTTGACTATGGCAGCGACTCCGCTCCCGGTCAATGTTGCCAGGCGGGTGATTCCTTAAACCCTCTGGGGATTTAGTTTCATGGGGGCAAGGGCCCTTTTGTAGGGAGCTACACTATTGTTATAACCCACGGCCATATTCCCTTAGTGCCTAATGTTCCAGGGTCTTTACGGGGTGGGGGACTAGCCGGACTTTGGGGTTCTGGTACTACCTGGTCCAGGAGTACCAGTGTATTCCACTTTTTCTTGGGGTTTGCTGGAACTATCTATCTATATTGACCTTATTTTAGTTGATTGGAATAAGAAAACGCAGCCGCGGTGGTCGAGATCCCACTTCTTTGAGTGGGACACGCTTCCTTATTCCTGTTTTAAATTTTGTCTTAAATTTTGTTATATATCTCGATGTGCATTTTGTATTTGTAAAGTTTTTGTTACAGCCAACGGCTAAACAATAAAAGATTTTTTTGATCTTATACCACAGTGACACATAAGAGAATCCCTAGCATTGGCTCCTTCTCAGCATATGCTGTGCAGGCTTATAAAATTGGGACCTTTTATCACATCTTTCTGATATTTGGCAGAGATGATCATGAAAGCGTGATATACAGCTCTGCCAAATTTCAGGTACACTGGTTGTACTACAAAGATGTTACAGTCAGACATACATTTATAAGTTAATTGCTTATATCACCAGGACCCTTTATACAATCCTTCTTAAAGTTGGCAGGTATAGTAAAGATTCAATTCAATTTATAGTTTAAAACCAAAGGTTATAACAATTTAAAATAATGAACAGCATCTGAGTGCTCTTAAATGAGTGGACTAAATAACAAGCATATAAAATATTAATATCATAGTTAAGCCAGAGTACATTTAAACACTCATATAAAAAACACAAAAGTTTAAGGATTAAATTTTATAAAGTACTAAATAGAATAAAATACATAATCAAATAGAAGGTACCTTAAGCATCATATATATTCCATAAAATGAAACCATGGCAAGAACTCCCTTCCCTCCTAGGCAGTTGATGAGTTGCCATTGCCCCTTGCCATTACCAATTGCTATGCACCCAAATGAATGCAGAATACATGGACTAACTAAATCCCCTATTGCTGACCTCTTTGCTTCATTACAGCTTAGCTGCTTCATTCCTCCTACAGACTGAGCAGCATCATTTCTCCTGTTAACTGTTGATTGACTTCAACCAGGTCCTTCCTTAAACTCCAACTTGAGAGCAAAAAAAGGCAACCCTCTGCATAATTTTTATATCATGATTTGTCAACAAAAAAGAGATCCAGAGAACGGGGTCCCAGTGGTCTTTACCCTGAAACCAAGACCCAAATATCTCATTACGAAGACTAGCAGACATGGGGCAAAATAGGAGATAGTGGGGTAAGGCCTCTACTACAGGTTGCAGTAACAAAATCGCAGGTTAGAAGGTATGCCCAAATAACGACCTTCCTGGACTTTAGTATTCATCATGTTAAATCTTACCGTGGGGAGTGCTCTTCTAAATTAGAAATTAGTTAATTCCAAGTGATATGACTCATACTCGGGCCCCATCTTGAACAGGGTGTACCACGGGGCAATTTTTTGCTCTCTTATTGCCATTCTTTCACTCTGCAAATTAAGATCCTCTGCCCTTGTTTTAATCAAACGTTTGGCTAGTTGCAATGAGGTATGTTGTTGGAGGCTGATTGGGGACAAGGCTATCTGAGCCAAGTTGGAAACTATTGAATTATACCTCACTTATACCTCACCAGGGCATTCCCCTGTTCCTGCAGGCAGAGCCTGGGAAGCCAGTCAGGTTCCAATATCCTAGATGTAATTATGTTACAGTCAGACATACATTTATAAGTTAATTGCTTATACCACCAGGACCCTTTATCCAATCCTTCTTAAAGTTGGCAGGTATAGTAAAGATAGGAAGGGGTATAAACTTGCCAAGTTTAATCTACATTATGTATTAGGGAAAGACGTTACAGCTAAGAATGTATAGGACAATTTTTGCAAAATAATACAATTCAACTACTTATAAAATTGGATTCCTGTACCCAATCTCTTTGTAATTTGGTACATTTAATGCCTTCCAGTCCAGGTACAATCTCTCCAAGAGTCAGCCAAATATAATTAATAACAAAAAAGGTACAGCTGAATATGTGTTTTTCATTGAAACCAATGGAAAATGAAAACGAAAGAAAAACGAAAACAAAAATTTGATATTTATGTAAATAACCTATATAAATAACAAAAACAAAAGTGACATGGGCCCCTGCTGCACACCTCTATTAAGCATGTTGATGTCTACAGAACTACTGTTACTGTGAGCATGGAAGCATTTCATTCCCTGAAAGTCCACATTGCACTTCCAGGAAATTATCTCTCTGATGAAAGACTCTCCTGACCACCAAATCTTGGAGCCTTCCTTTAGATATGGCTCCTGAGGCTGAAGATGTGGAACTCCCATTGACCCAAGCTAGCTAACCAGCCTGTCCCCCTGGAACAGCAGCTTGGGCCTGCTTCCTCCTTCAGCCACAGGGACATCCATCTCAGCCTCTGATTCACCTTGTGCTCCAGCTACCTGCTGCACCCCACACCCCAACTCATACCGTTACCATTCAGCGCAATCCAGCCACCACCATCCCATACCATCTAACCCCCTCCTGACTCTACACCCCCCAGTCTCCCATTAAACAGGCAAATCCATACCTCTACATTCCCCCTGCCCCTCCAGTTACCAACCGTGACCTGGGGGCATGCAACCACCACCTCTAGTGAACACCCTAGAGTTGTTATCGCACATAATGGAAGTAATGATGTAACAATAATGACTAAGGGAGTGCATTTTATTTATGTTTTCAGTTTAACTCAAATTACATTTTGTAATTTTGTTTAAGGTAAACAGAAAACATAAACAGAATTTTTAAAAATGACATTTTGATTAAAATGTATGTTTTCTCTGACACTTCCTGCAATGAGGCTGTGTCAGGTAAAACAAACAGTTTATCAATTCAAGCCAGAGGGGAAGAGGGAAGAGAGGGAATGGGGAGAGCATGATTGGCATCTCTGCTTTTCAATTGGGATCACTAAGACATCATACAGCATTTGACAAACACACAGAATTCATGTGATAGGGCTTCATTCAGTAATGCCAGAACTTGGGAATAGCCAACCAAGGGCTCTGTGGAGAGAGCACTGAAAGCCATATCGTGGGAGGCTGGTTGGCTGCAGTTGCTTGTCTACTGCTAGCTTCTGGGTCTTCAGAGAGTTTTGCAGATCTATTCCTCCTCTATTTTCTCTAAACTATTTAAATCTCTGTATAATCCTACTAAATCTTTTTTATGTGACCCCCATGCATTAGAGAAGTGACTGGTGGGCATAAAAGAGAGAGACTATGGATGTGGCAGGCGTGGGTGGGCAGAACAGAAGCCTTTTCCCCTCTCTTCCAATGCTTCCCTGCTTCCCCCTGTAGGTGTTAGGTAACGGGAGAAATGCATTGTGATCTAACAAAGCTAGGCAAGAGAATGCCCATTAAAATGAATGGAAAAAAAATTTTTAAACACAAATGGAGGGAAAAATGAAACCGAAAAAAATCAAACATAAAGAAAATGCTCCCTCCTGCATTTCCCTAATAATGCCTTGATTAACAGAACAATGGAGGAAAGGTGCACATAGTGCAGATAAACCTTTTTAACGCTCACAAGTAGAAGAGTAAACAGTAAATGTGATTGAAACTATCTACTAATGTGAGGGAACTTTGGGCAGGACCTTAACCCTCTGTGCCCACTGATGGCTTCCAATCAACCCCAATCACCCATCCCTTCCAAGGGGTGAGGTGGGGTGGGGGGGAACACAGCAGCCAACTTGGTCTGTGTGGTGTATGTAATGTGTTCTAAAAAGACTACTGTCTCTTTAAGAGTTGTTTGCTGAAAAGTTCAGTTGAAGTTGGAATCAGAAGCAGAAAGGCAGTTAGTGGAGAAGTAGAGATGTATGTGATATATATATATATATATATATATATATATATATATATATATATATATATATATATATATATATATATATATATATATATATATAATATGAAGTTCTCTAAAACTTTTGTGGGACTTTGTATAACTTAATTGCTATCAATAAAGCACTTGAAGCTACCTGCTGGTGTGAAACCTAAATATAACAGAAAAACTTGGCAATGAAGATGGGATTTCTATTAATTTTTATTATTTTTTTTAAATGGCTGCCTATGGAAGTACTGAAGCTTTTCAGTTTAATGATAGAGATGAAGATTTTGAGTCTTATGTTCAAAGTCTAGAACAATATTTCCATGCAAATGGAAATGAGGAAGAAAAAAGGAAAAAAGGAAAATCCCTTACTTTGGTGGGAAAGGTCACGTTTGTTTTATTGAAGAACTTACCATTTCCACAGGAGCCAGGACAACTGGAATATGCCGATATGGTAAAAATACTGAAGTGTCGTTATATACCTACTACTAATTTCTTAGTAGAGCGATATACATTTCATTTAAGAGATCAGAGGGAAGGGGAAACTTTCAGAGTTTCTAGCTAGTTTTAAAAAACTGACAGCAACATGTCATTTTGGAATTTATTTGAAAGAAGTTTTGTGAGATCCATTTGTTTTTGAAATTAGAAATGCTGAACTGAGAGAGAGACTGCTGGATATGGTACAAAAAAGAAAGCTACTTTTAGAGGAAACAGTGGAGCTAGTCCTCATATTCGAAGCTACTAAAAAAAATTCTTTACAGTTTCAAGAGAAAGCTATGTCAGCGTACGTGGTGAAAGAGGAGACTGGAAAGAAGATGACAATGCAGACAATGGAATCAAAAGAGTCTGACTATAAACCAATGCCCACACATAAAAGAGAACCATGTTTCTGTTGTTTGAGGACATCACATCAGCCTGAAAAATGCAGTTTCATAAATATACAGTGTTACAATTATGGCAAGAAAGGACATGCTGCTCGGGCATGCCGGTTACCTCGAGAATACTTGGAAAAAGGATCAGCATGAGGCCGAGGAAAATTTGAGATGTGATATGTAGGAGCAGAGGAGCCAGAACAGGACACTCATCAACCTGATGTACAAGAGATGAAGGCAGAATATCCACTTACAGTCTTATATGTGGTAGAAATCAACTGCAAAACTCATGCTCCATATTATGCCAGAGTAAAGATAAATGATATAGTAATCTGGATAGAAATAGATACAGGGCTGCAGCGCCAGTGCTTCCTGAAACGATGTATAAACAATATTTTCCTGATGTGCCCTTGGCTGAAACAGAGTTACTTTTGAAAAATGACAGTCAAGGGCAGATAAAGGTTTCGGGAAAGATGTCTGTAAGGGTGTCATACGAAGGGCAGATACTTCTTCTAGACTTAATTGTGACTGAAGGGAATGGTCCCCCTTTTATGGGCAGAAATTGGTTATATAAGTTAAGGATGAACTGTGTTGCCTTAGACCATATGTCAGAGGTAGTAATGACACTAAAATATAAGTTTTAATCAGTTTTTGAAGCAAAAATATGGTTAGTGCAAGGAATAGCACAACAGCTACATGTGGAAAAAGGGGCAATTCCAAAATTTTATAAAGCAAACCCAGTTCCATATGCACTACAGGAACCAGTAGAAAAACAATTAGAGGTACTTAACAAACAAGGAGTAATAAAGCCTGTTGAGTTTTCTGACTGGGCAGCTCCCATTTTTTGTATTCTAAACAATTATGGAGGAGTTAGAATATGTGGGGATTATAAAGTTACAATAAATCCTTGGTTGCAGGTGGATCAATACCCAATACCTAAACCACAGGATCTGTTTGTTTACAAAATTGGCAGGAGGAAGCTAGGGATGGGTGAACAGAACGGAGTTTGGAAATTTGGTTCGGTTCAGTTTGAAATTCGAGTTCAGAAATTCAGTTCAGTTCGGTTTGAAATTCGAGTTCGGTTCAGAAGTTTGGTGCGTTTGATCAAACGCACCGAGTTCAGTCGAATTCTGAACTTCCAAACCAAGTTCGACCATTCAAAACCAGGTTTTTTGGTGTGTGTTGCCACTAGGGATGGGTGAACAGAACAGAGTTCGGAAATTCGGTTCGGTTTGAAATTTGAGTTCGGTTCAGAAGTTTGGTTCGGTCGATTGAACGGACCGAGTTCGGTCCAAACTTCTGACTCATGTTCGCCCATGCCTAGAGAGCCATTTTATAAAACTAGATCTTTCACAAGCTTAGCAACAAATTCCATTGGACTTAAGTTAAAAGCGGTTTCTAATGGTAAATACTGATAAGGGTCTTTACCAGTATCAACAATTGTCCTATGGAGTAGCTAGTGCTCCAGCTATATTCCAAAGAATTATGGACCAGGTATTGCAAGGTTTGAATGGAGTGGTATGATATTTAGATGATATTCTCATCACTGGACAAGATATGGAGGATCATTTAAGAAATCTGGAAAGGGTATTATATAGGTTACAAAAAAAAAGGTTTTAAGGTAAACAATAAGAAATGTGAATTTTTTTCAAAAATAAGTTTCTTATTTGGGGAATTGCATAGATGCTGAAGGTATTCATCCTATTTTTAAAATGAAGCTATTTTAGAAGCTTCTATTCCAAAGAATGTCACAGAATTGAAATCATTCTTGACTATGTTACATTACTATGGAAGATTTATTCCAGATTTGGCAACATTGATAAATCCCGTCAGCTCTCCTACAAAAACAGGTAAAATGGGTTTGGACAGACACAGAAGAGGGTGAAAAAGGGCACTAAATAATTCGAACCTACTTATTCATTTTAATCCTGACCTTCCGTTGATTTTAGCTTGTAATGCTTCACCAGTTGGAGTAGGTGCAGTAATCATATATGTGAGGATGAAACAGAATGGCCCATAGCATTTGCTTCCAAAACACTTAATAAGATGGAAAGAAATGATTCCCAGATTGAGAAGGAAGCATTGGGCATTATTGGGGTGTTAAAATTTCATGAACATCTATTTGGGAGGAAATTTACTCTATTTACAGATCATAAGCCTTTAGTAACAATTTTTGGGACCTAAAGTTGGAATTCCTCTTGTAGCAGCAGCCAGGATGCAGAGATGGGCATTACTCCTAGCTACTTATCAATATGATATTAAATACAAAACTTCAGAAAAACATGCTAATGCAGATGCTTTGTCACGATTGCCTATTACAGAGGGGTCCTCCTGTTACGGAGACTCCCTGTTCAGAATATTGTGTATAGACGATCTGCCTGTTACAGCTTAAAGAGCTGGCTACAGAAACAGAAAAAGACTCTATTTTGGCAAAATTGAAGAAATATACTTTATCAGGATGGCCACTTCGACTGGCGGATGTGCATTTACAGCTTTACCTTGTCCGAAAAATGGAATTGACTGTAGAAAACGGGTGTCTGCTCTGGGGATTATGAGTAATAATTCGAAAAACCTTGCAAGACAAACTGATAGCTGAATTACATGAGCAGCATCAAGAAATAGTGAGAATGAAAAATATGACCAGAAGTTATTTTTGGTGGCCGGGTCTGGATCAAGATATTGAGAGGGAAAGTAGTGCCTGTGAAGAGTAGGGATGGGCGAACGCAGTTCGGATGTTCGGAGTTTGGACCGAACTCTCGAATGACTGAACAGTTCGGTCGTGTTCGGATGAGTTCGGAGGCAGGAAAAACATCTTTCTAGGGCCAAAAATTAGGTTTCTATTTTATTTCGGTTTTGCTATTTTTGAATTTTCAGCCAAGTTCGGCGAAACCAAACTTGGCTGAACAGAACCATCGAACCCGAACTCGGGTTTCGAACCGAACGACCGAACATCTGAACCGCGTTCTGTTCGCCCATCCCTAGTGCAGAGTGCAATAGTCATAGAAATATGCCAGAAAAGGCTCCACTGCATCCATGGAAATGGGCTACAAGCTCCTGGCAAAGACTGCATGTGGATTTTGCTGAAACAAATAAGCAGATGTATTTAGTAGTAATAGATGCTTATTCCAGGTGGCCAGCGGTAATTCCCATTACAAATATCACCACAACTAAACTAGTGGAAGTGCTTCAGCAATTGTTTGCTTCTTATGGGTTGCCGATGGAGTTAATATCAGATAATGGACCCCAATTTATTTCAGAGGAATTTTTTTTTAAAAATTGAAACAAAATTCTGTGAAACACATTCAATCTGCCACTTATCATCCAGCTTCTAATGGGCCGGCAGAGCATTTTGTACAAACTCTAAAAAGGGTTCTGGATAAAAATCAGAATAGGTCCATTCAACACTGTATTGGAACTTTTCTGTTGTGTTATCGACCATGCCACCACTCAGAAAACTCCAGCTGAGCTTTTCCTGAAATGCCAAGTGCATACTCGTTTTTATTTGCTTAGACCGGATTTAGTGGAACACTTAACTGATTGTCAGCACACTAAAGTCAGCTCTCTAAAACATAGGGTACATTCTTTCCAGGTGGAACAACCAGTTTTAATATGAAGCAACAGGGGAGGAAAGAAGTGGGAACTAGGGATGGTGAAGAAAGTACCGGGTTCAGTAACCTATGTAGTAGAAGTAAATAGGGAACAAATAGGAAGGCATGTGGAACAATTGTTGCTTAAAACATACAATGTAACGGGCAGAATAAAGAAAAATGCAAGTCTGAAAGTGATATAAGAACAGGTCCTACGTATTACTGGTCAGATGGTGAGTTTAATGCGACAAGAGCTGTTTTGGCTAAGTTTAAGAAAGATACTGATAGTGTGGAACCTCAGGCTGAAGAGAGAGAGAAAATATTAAAAGAAAAAACAAGTTCTATGGAGATGTGTTCTCAGCCCAGGCAAAATTGTAAGCCACCTGATAGGTGAAATGTATTAAAAAATACAGGGGAGGAGTGTGGTGTATGTAATGTGTTCTGTCTCTTTAAGAGTTGCTTGCTGTAAAGTTCAGTTGAAGTTGGAATCAGAAGCAGAAAGGCAGTTAGTGGATGAGTAGAGATGTTTGTTTATATATATATATATATATATATATATATATATATATATATATATATATAAATATGGAGTTCTCTAAAACCTTTGTGGGACTTTGTGTAACTTAATTACTATCAATAAAGCACTTGAAGTTAGGTGCTGGTGTGAAGCCTAAATATAACAGTCTGCATGAAGGATAAAGGCAGGGATGTGGCCCTGGGAGACACCTTGGAACTTCTCAGGCACTAGATTGGTATGCCTGGCCATGCGATCCCAAGTCCATGCCTAGGGGTTGGTAGCTTCCCAACAATACCACTGGTCACCACGGCTCCTGGATTGCCCACACCGGTCCCCTGCAACACAGGACATGGGACTCATGCTTTAGGGGTATCAGGTGATTTATTAACACAGGGGTGGAGTGATACAGAGCAAAAGACCATCAAGGCCTCCCCCTCCCTCTCCCCATCCCCTTCTGCCTGCAGCCTTGCCTGCTTACCAAGGGTCCCTGTCTGGGGGCATCCTCACATCCTCCTCTTCCTACCCCATGCTGTTGGTGGGTGGTCCTGAGCCCTGGAACCACTGGGGTTTTCTGGTTCTGAAGTTCTGAGCACCAAGGCTGCTCCCCGGAAAACTGCAAAAGCCTCCGTCGAATACTGGTGTCACTGCGGCGTGGCTGGAGGTGAGCTTCTGCTAATAAAATTTAATGCCATCTTTGGTAGGAGGTGAGTATGGTAGAAGACAGTTGAGTGATGGTAAGCCAGAGGGCAAGTCTTGATTGGCTGGCAGGACAAAATAAGTGGCTGTACCACTATTTCCCATTGTCTTTGGTGAACTTGGCTGTGTGCTACACTGCTGATTTGTAAGTAATGGGCTCAGGGTGTCTGTTCTGGTATTGCATGGTTTGGTCTGTCCTGTCCTGTCCATAGGTCCAATGCTGGGGGATGGGGGTTATGTTTTCCACTATGCCATGATTTTTTTGAAAATAAATAAATAATTGGGTGCCACATTGCTTCTGCCTGCTGCTTGGTTGGCACCATGAGGCAGAGGGATCTCTCTGCCTGACTCCACTTCCCCTTCCCTGGACTGTTCAAGTTACCAGTACCACACCACACTAATGCCATGCCTTTTTAAAAAAAAAAAAAGTGAATGCCTCTGGGTGTGTGCAAATATCTGGTTTCTTTGTTGTGGGTGTTAATAGTGGCCCTTTTTACACAGACACTCTAACACCCATAAAATGGGTGTTACATTTTATTATACATGTTTCAGGGCACCACTGTAGCCAATCACCATGGGCCCTGTGCACACATAATGCCTCCACCCAGTTCCTCTGGGTGGAGATGGGTGTTGGTCGGTGGGTGGGGAGCATTTCCCTGGGTGGAGATGGGTGGGGGCATCTGTGTAAATGTCACTTTCAGTGGGTGTTGGTGAGTGTTTTCTCCCGGCCAACACCCATCTCCACCCACCCCCACCCCTGGAGCAACGGACATCACTGCCAGTTGCTCCGTGAGTGGGTGTCTCAGCAGCAGCCCATGGTCCACGGTGTCAAATGCAACCAAGAGATCCAGCAGGATCAAGAATGTTGACCATCCTGCATTCATCTCCCAGCGCCGGAGATCATCCACCAAGGCCACCAATGCCGTCTCTGTACCATAGCCGGGGTGGAACCCAGATTGAAAAGGTTCCAGGAAACCAATGCTGTCTAAATGGACCTGGAGCTGCAGTTCCACTGCCCGTCCAATAACCTTCCCTAAAAAGGGAAGATTAGAGATGGGTCGGTAGCTGACGAAAGCGTCCACATCCAAAGATGGCTTCTTCGGCAGGGGACGCACCACCGCCTCCTTGAGACTGGGTGACAATCTCCCCTGTTGAAGGGACGCATTCCCTACCCTTGCCAGCATCATCCCCAAGGTCTCCCTGGAGGCTTTCACCAACCAGGATGGGCACGGATCTAGTTCACAACTAGTGGCTCTAACAGACCCCAGGACATTCACCGTATCAGCCGGCGTCACTTCCTGAAGCTCATCCCAGAAAGATCGATTAGACGGTGCCTCCATAACCTCATGACCCTCGCTTACTGCTTCCAATCCGGTGTCAAAGTTACTCTGGAACTGAGCGATCTTGTCTGAAATGTAGGTGGCAAACTCCTCACAGCGGGCCTAGGACAAGTCCCCATCCAGGTGGAGGGAGGCTGGACTGACCAGCCCCAGCACCACCCGGAACAGCCTGGTTTTCTGTGCACTGGTTAGTCGGCATAATGATTTAAAAGTGAGTGCACTCACTGATGATGGTGGGCCATGCTGTGGGTACTCTACTCTTCTGAAGTTTCAAGTATTTCCGAGATCCAGAATTCTGAGTTCCGAATTCCATGTCCTCAGAAAAAGTTCCAAAGTATTGCTGAGTACCCAAACTGAGTACCTGGAAATTTTGAAATCAGCCCGAGTACCTGGAAGTACTATTCGGTACAACCCTACCTGTGATGCTTAGACATGCCCTCAATGACATCCCTGCTCCCATCCAGCCCACTTACCTGGGCTGCCAAAAAATCTAATGGGAGGAAGGGGACTCCTCTTCTCATCCAGGCCCCATTATCAGCAGTTGGGTGGACAGGGTGAGTGCACTTCTCTGGCCCCTCGACCAGCTGTTTGGCAGTCTGCGTGAACATGCTCCTCTGGACCTGATCCTCATACCTGGCTTCACGGTGATGCTGGGTGGAGGGGGGACTAACATATGGGAGGGTACAAATTAGCCTGGCTTAGCCTGGCTGAGTGAGCCTTAGCCCGTGCCACATCACTGACCTTTTCTAGATGACACACCTGATAGCGACTAGCCACTTGCCCTGTCGCAGAAGTGGGTGAAAATTTGGTGGCCACTGAAGCAGGTGATTCATGGCCTACTATGGGCCATTGCAGGCTACTGTCATTTGTTTTCACCCTCTGTTGATAATTTCCAGTTTTCTAATGCTTGAAGGGTGAAAAGTTATATTTATGTAAATAAGAGGTTTAAAAATATCTAACTGTATATGAACTGTGTTAAGCATTATGATATCTGATATTGCATTTATCCTCCACCAGGGGGGTTTTAGCCTATCTACAGGCAGACTCCCATATCAGTTCCTGACAGAAATTCGCCCAAATCACATTGTGTCATATGGGGTTTTCCACGGCATATATGGCTAATAAATCTTTTAACTCAGCCAGAGCTGAAATTGTTCTGAGATCAGCAGATTTAGACAGGCAGGAAGACTTGGCCGTGGTGGCCACATTCCACTCACTTAACAACTATGGGTGTCTTCAGACGTTACGAGATCACGGTGAACCACGGTGAATACCCACCTGTGGTCACCGTGTCTCGAACGTCTGTTTGCGGCGCGCCAGATGTTCGCCACGGTGAATCCCCACATGGGGTCTGTTTGAACCACGCTTCCCGGGCTAGCCGGGGGAAGGTCCCGGGAAGCATGGTCAAACGGACCCCGGGACGGGACCAACGAAAAGTCACGTCTGGCCGCGCGCCACGGCCCGGGATCCCCGGCGGGATCCCGGGCCACGGTGCTTCCGGCCTGACGCAGCGCCCGCAATGGCCCCGAAGCCCGCCCGTCTCCTCGGAGGGCGGGCGGAGGGGTGCATGGAGGGGGTGGGGCCATGCGGCCGCACGTTGCGCCGTGCGGCCCCGGCCCCTCCCACTTTCCCCGCCGGGATCCCCCCGGCATGTCTGTTGTGCCGTTACAGGGTGACCCTGGCGGGGAACGAAGCCGGTGGTTCCTGTACGGGGCCAAAGGGCCCCGTATCGTCTCAAATCACCCTATGTCTGTCTAGTCCTGGAAAAAAGATCTATGGCCACTTTCCTTAAAGAATTTATTTCCTACAGACAAAGGTATCTATTTTTTGTGGCTAGAGTTAATGCTCTTACCTCCAAAATTTTGGAGGGCCGCCTGACTGCAGTTCCTTTCAATTTGCAATTATGCCCGTTTGACCAACTAGAAGTGGAGACTGTAGGACATATATTGATTCATTGTCAAATGTATGATTGTTTGAGGGAGCGGTGGTTGGCCCACTTTCTCCTGATGAGACCTGGCAGAACCACCTCTGAGCTAGAAAAGTTCCTCTTAGAGGATTCCTCTAGAGAAATTTCTATAGCAGTAGCAAATTTTTTGTTACAGGCCTTCATTGTGAGAAGAAATTTTTTGTTATCCCAGGGTATTATCAACGAGAACTTGACCCCTGGCCTGCAGTTTATTTAATCAATGTTCTGAATTTTGGCTAAGTTATTCGGCAAGATGGCTTACTTTGTGGCCCAATGGATAAGTAAAATAGTGGATCCTTAAGGCTTTGCCTTTGCTTCATAGATTGCTTTTTTGCTGTAAAGACATGGGTTTATTGGGGAATTTGTTTATTCATATACCGTTTATTCATATACCATTTATTCATAAACCATATTTATATGGTTGATGTAACTATATTATGCTAATTTTATTTTATAGTTATTTTATTAGAAATCCTGTATATTTGATATTTTTATCAATGGCCTCTGGTCATACAAAATAAAATTTGATTTGATATTGCATTTGATAATTATACTCTTAATACTTAAATCAAATTGTCATGATCCATGCATGGAAGAACTTCTACAAGTGCATAAAGAATGATCTGCCAGTTGACAGTGTCCTTTAGTCACTATGGAACATTCCTTACTGGTCTTGTCACAAGGGTAGCTAGACAGTGGGTAGGCTACACCAGTAATCAGATGAATACAAATAGGTCTAAAGGGAGGACTTAATCTTTCAGTCTCCCTCTTGTGTTATGGCATCCCCCAAATAAATACCTAAACTTATCCTTTCCAGGAGGTTAAGAATAAGAGTTGGGTACTACATGTAAGAGAAAATTTAGAGGACAGCCTCACTGGGACTGATCCCATGCCCTGCGGATCCTGTGCACAGGTGCTCACATGTGCTGCTGTGTGCAAACTGCTCAAATTTCCATTGCAGGCACATCGTGCCACACAAACCGCACGCACATGCAGGATCTGTGGGGCATGGGATCGGCCCTAATGACTCTCCTTTTCTATCCTATCATACGTTCCCCTCCCTTGTCTTTCCTAGATTGTAAGCCCCTTAGGGCAGGGGATTATATCTAATTAATGATTAAGTGCTAGGTACATTTCTGGAATCATCATCATCCTCACCGATTCCATGCCCTGCAGATCCTGCGCATGTCCCTGTGCACGCACATCCCTGCAGGAAGCTTGTGCACCTCAATTATGAACACACTGTTCTACGCAGAAACAAAATGCATGCACGCAGAGGGAGGCGTGTGGGATCCGTGGGACATGAGATCGGATCCATCATCCTCTTGGTAATGACTTTAATGGACTCAGGATCAAGTTCATGGTAAGGAGATTATTCCTAGTTTTGAAGAAGCACCACTTGTCCATAGGCATTAACCAATACATTGGTTGTTCTATTGCATTATTTTTACTTACAGTTTTGGAATTACTTTTGTAAACATGAAAGTAAAGTAGCATATTCCTACCACACCATGAGTCCAGCATAATGGATCCAACTCAGCATATCTGGATTTGATAACCAATGGACTATTCCATTGAGTATGGAATACTCGTGAATAAGACTGGCAGGACTAAATCTAAGCACATGGGCAAATATTGTGGAAGCTTCCCTGCATATAAATATAAGTGTATCATAATCTGTGACTGATGCACGATATTGTATTTCAGGAAAGACTAATGATCTCGCCAAATTAACTACAACTGAGTTATTTAAATGTGCTTCATTATAAGTTACAGCCCTAATTTAAGATCTAAATGTACCTCTATTGTGCAGCCGAAGTGCTGTTATTCCACTTTTTATTATGGTTGTATATAATTTATTGACCTCAGACATGCTTAATCTTCAAGCTGGAGTTATCAAAAATTATATTTATGTTAAAGGAATGAAGTCTTCATTATTTAAAGCCTCATGTTTCTGGTTTATTTTATTGTGTCACTCAATCTGGGTTTTCTTTGTCAAACAACATAAAGAGTTGTGTTTATGCCTTGACAGGTGGGATACTATAAATGGGAAGCTCCTAAAACTAGATTAACATGTCAATGTTTCTTTTTAGGATAGTTGTCCAACATAGACAGAAATGAGGGAAAACCTAAATCCAAGGGAAAATCAAGGCTGCATCATCAAGGATAGAACTCAAAGATTTGCTTGCAAAATTCCACAACCTCATTAACAGTCTATCTGCCCTACCAGTATTTTTTGCAGGGCTGTAATTCATTTATTCAGATATTAGCTCTGGCTCAGTTTAGAAGTCTGCATGGATGATAAGAGATGAGAGAGGAGGTTCAATACATGAAAAATAGAGACAATGAATAAGAAATGAAAAATGAT
This sequence comes from Sphenodon punctatus, assembly GCA_003113815.1. Lineage (NCBI taxonomy): Eukaryota > Metazoa > Chordata > Lepidosauria > Sphenodontia > Sphenodontidae > Sphenodon > Sphenodon punctatus. The sequence continues at coordinate 449,844 of QEPC01002194.1, read as the reverse complement.
TAGGAAAACTCATTTCAGCGAAGTGGAAACCAGCAGCACAAGAAAATAATACCATGTGCACTGATGTGTACTGGTAGGTGCATGAGGAAAACAATTAGTATGTGTTCAGGAAGTTAAAATATACAGACACCACATCATTATCATAATTAGAGCTGCATTGTATAGACCTTTATCTAGACCTGAAATGAAAAATCTTGGCAAGTGCTGATTCCGTTGTAAGCAAGGCATTCACCGAGATTTACATGACATGAAACTTACTGGCTTTCCCACTCTTTTTGCCATTTTCCGATATTTTTCACATGTTGTACGGGGCTGCCAAGAGCTGGTTTCGAGACCCATGTGTGACCTGCAAGGACCCCCATGGGCTGTGGAGATGAAAAATTGCTGGCTGAGCACCAAGGAAGTGCTGTAAAACAGCTGTAAAACTGTTGTAAAGTTCCCAGAAAGTGAAAAAGAAAGTCTTGGAACATGACGAAAAAGTCCTGGAAAGTGACAGAAAAAATGGTGGAAATACAGAATCACCAGAAACAGATGGAGTACCAATGCACGCTCATCAGCACTCCCAAAAGGTTGGTATTTCCCTTAGTTTATATATTTCTACTGGCTCAATTTATGTATTTCTACTGACTAAAGTGCATGCCTGAGGAAGGGCCTTGTGTGGCCCAGAAGTTTACTTATTTCCATAAACAGTTGGTCCAATAAAAGATAACATTTGAACCACATCATCTCCTTGATGTTTGTTTAGTAGGGATGTGCGAACCCCCAGGGGTTCGGGGTTTGGCCCGTTCGGGGTTCAGCCAAACCCAAAACCATTTGATTTGGCCCATTTGGGCTGAACCCATTCAGGCGGCGGGGGTGGGCAGTCTTCCCTCCCCCCTCCAGGCTGCGCGGGTGGAAGGGGCACCGGGGAGCACCTCCCTTTCTGCCCCCCCACTTACCCCTTGCGGCGGCAGTGGCGGTGGGTCCCAGCACCACCAGGTAGGTCAGGGTCCAGGACTGGCAGGTCCAGAGGCAGCTGTGCTCCAGAGAACTTCAGGCTGCTACTAGGCCTTCTGGTTTGACCCAGAAGGCCTAGTAGCAGCCTGAAGCGCTCCGGAGTGCCACCGCCGCTGAACCCGCTGCCACTGTTGCTGTTGCTGTTGCTGTCACCACCGTACCCAGGGCCAGAGCCCTGGCACCACCAGGTAGGGCGATCCCTGGGGTGGGGAGGTTAAAAAAAATATCCAGGCTGGGCAGGGGAGGGGAGTTGCTCCCTGGTGCCCCTCCACCTGCGCAGCCTGGAGGGGGGAGGGAAAGCCGGGTTCCTCCCTGCCCCCCTCCCGAACGCGTTCGGAATCCAAATTTTGTTCAGTCAGTTTGGGTGGGGTCAGTTTGGATTTGGGGTGTTCGCGAACGGGCCAAACCCCGAACTTCCGAACCGCATTCGCACATCCTTATTGTTTAGCGAGATGATGTTTATTTAGAGAGAGCATGGTTGCTGTGTTGATCTCAAAAGTTAAAGATTGAGACAAAGTAGTTGAATTTTATTGAACTAATTTCGATTTGAGAGAATGTAAAATTTAAGCAACACAGAACTTTTTTTCAGACATGTAAAAGGTCAGAGCTCATAAGAGAGAGAGAGCTCCTGCAATTGCTTAGCGTATACTGATTCTGGACACAGTGGTTCAAATACAAAATAATAATTTTGGAAAGTAATGGAAAATAACTCTAGTGAAATCAAAGAATCAAAACAAATACCATAAAAGTTACCCCTATGTAAACATTAGCTTTTTTGGAAAAAGCTGTTAAGGTCTCATACAAAGCAAGTTAGAGTTATTATTTTTTAAATGAAGTTTCTTGTCAAGCTGAATTTTATTTTATTTATTTATTAAAAAGTGTTAGTAGACCTTGAACATCCATTGGATTCTTTGAAAACACTTTCCTTTACTTTGTGGTAGAAAAGCCAGATAAGTTCTTTAATGAAAGAACATCTTTATTGAAAGAACAGAATATTACAAGTGACTGATCAATCAGAATTTAGCAATGTTATCTGAATCTGTTTTCTCTAGATTTTTGCAGTTTGAAATTGTATGCCAGGTAATTATATAATGTTAAAAATGGGCATGCTACTGCTTAAAGTTTCAAGAGTTTTGTATAGGAAGGGGGGCAGTGCTGAGGGAAAAAAGGATAATTTTAAAAATTACCAGAACTAAGTAGTCATAGTAGATTTATTGACTCAACCAGTTGGTTGTAGCGAACTTAAAATACAGCAACAAAAACAAAATATAATCCAATAATTAGATCACATTCCCGTGATGCAACATATACAACATTTTGTGGACACCAGATCCAGAACTAAGCAGCATATGATACAATGCTGTGCACGCAACATGAAGAAACAACTCTAAAATGAATTGTCTCTAGCACATTCTTAGAAAAAAAATTCCTCTGTGGGCAAAAATACCTTGTGGAATGCACAGATTATTTGCAATATGCTAATTTACTACTTTGCTAATCAGGGCTGTAGTAATTAAAATGCCTATTCCAGACTATTCCCATAGAAGTCAGTAGGGTGGGTGTTTCTTTTTAAGAACAGTAGCTTCAAAGTGTTGATAAATTCTCTGACTTCAATATGGGTGACCAGGCAACTGAGGGCTGATCCCAGGGAGAAAGGTGGGAAGTGTTTGAGGGAATACAAAGGGAGGGAAATTGAAGAAAGAATGAAGGTGGTGTTGGGGATAACCAAGGCCAACCATACCACAGGATGACCCAGGACGGCTGCCCCGGACCCACTCTTTTCTCTAATTCTAGGGACCGGGCAGTACCCCCTCTTACCACCAGGGCAAGTATGGGGCCTACACTCCTTCCCAGCAGGGCCCTAAAGACAAACACCTCTAGGGCCCTTCAGAGGAGTTGGAAGGGGTCGCCAGGGGGCCAGCATATTGCCTTTGTCCTGGCCCCCACACATTTTAAGGCTGGTCTGTGGAGAAAAGATGACCAGGTTGTCTGGTTGCTGCTCTAGTCAGAATGGAAGCATTGTGGCATGGTTACATTCATTTTTTCTGTTAGTCAGAAGCAGGGCTTCCTTATTGTGATGCTAATACCATAAGACTGTGTGCCTTCGAAGATATTAAAACAGGATAACTGCTTAGTTAAATTAAGTGATGGAGCGTAATGCTGCTGCAAGCTATTCAAAAAGCTGGGAGCCTCATCTTTGAAAAACTATTCTTTAAAGAGACAGAAGTCTAATTTTATATTACTCTACTAATTTGGAAACTATGTCAACAAGAAAGCTGAGTTCTTTCTTCCTTCTCTTGATAGCCTTTATTTGTCAAAATTGCAATATTAAATTCTATTGCCCTTTCACTACTGAATTTTAAGTGTTCCCAGGTCTACATTATGAAAGAAAAAAAAGCTCATGTGAGCTTATGCCACATTTGGACATAGATCACCCTCTAAGTAGTATTATCCTGTTGAATTACATCATGTCATTTTTTTTCAGTTGGTTTGCTCTATCTCCCACTACTCCAACTTTGGCATTTTTTTGCTGGTGTACAAAGCAGTTCGTCTAACTATGTGCCAAATTCCTAGCTGCATTTGCAGATGAGCTGTACAGCTGTCATTGCATTTTTCTCTAGGGTACCTCTGAAAAAGACAAGCCAGAAATATCTTGTTCAATTTGGCTGCAACAAACTGAACAAAAATGAAGAGTTCAGGTGTATATTTCAGTTGACTCTAGAAAAGTGATAATACGCTACAAAAGAGCGGCCTGATATTTGGGGTGGGGTATACATCTTGGAAACATGTGCTTAAAACATCCTGAAAGGCCTGTTTCAGTTATGTTAGCAAAGAGGGGCTGTTATGGTGATATATTGCATGCAAAGCTTGTAACGACACCTAACATTCTTTCTGTAAAAATGTTACATCAGAGTTAAAAGTTGTAATAAGTAATTAATTAGTTATGATGGCTCTCTTCAATCTATTTTCTCTAAGGTAAGGTTCTAGTCTGAGGGACAGCAGAGAAACATTTACCATTTGTTGATGAAGCAAGCTATTTGAAATACTAAACTCCTGTCTTTAATCTATCAAATTCCCAGCTGTTTTAAGCCACCGCAAGGAATGCAGCCGGTTATTTAATATATCTCTTGAGTTTACTGCTGGAACCAGGGTATGAATGCCTTGAAGTATTTCCTTATGATCATTTGCCACATGTATTTACCTTCAGTACCAAACTACTGGATAGTTGACATGTCCCTCCATTTGTCCAGGAATGCCTGAGGGGGCACAAAACATGCAGGAGAGACAGTAGGAGGTGGGTGAGAAGGTGAAAGGGCGAAAAAGGATGGAATAATTAGATTTAAGCAAGACACCATTTTCTGAGGACACAGATAATCTACATAATAGCATGGAGAAGAAGGCATTTGTTCAGAGGACATACTCCTGTATCTGTGACAAGAACTGTATAAGTCAAATAGAAAAGTAAATCAGTTGGATATGTTTCACAGATCCTTCTCACGGCAAGCACTACTCACTCTCCCAGCACAAGTCAAGCAAGCACCCTGCATGACGGACAACCCCCATGGTAGCTGTAAATCTTCAAAGCTCCTGATGAGGGAGAAACCAAAAGATCCAGTCCTTCACTCTGTTTCCTCAAGCGCCCTGCTGATTAAGAGCATTATTTCTTTTCAGAGCAGAGGCCAGTGGGAGAGTACAGTCAAGGTTGCAGGGCAAAGAAGGAAATCTTGCAAGAGGGGAGAATTACAGACTAATGAATTATCTGAACTGTCTCATACCTCAGCGATAGATAGATAGATAGATAGATAGATAGAATGCCTTTGCACCAATGCTCTATAGTTGATGTAGAACTGTTGCTGGGGGAGGGGGGTAACCTTATGTTCAAAACAATGGGTGTTTTTACACACATATTTCTCCTGCATGTTTGCTGTTACATTCTGAACTTTCTGTGTGTCTAAATCACTCACCCAGATCTTAAACATCCGGCTCTTTGAACTTCTGCATAGACCTTCTCCCAGAACTTTTGTGTGTAAAACGTTCTCTTGGTTAACTGCTTTGCAACAGATCAGCTGTGGTCACTTGGTTTCCATGTCAGCCCCTCACGTCTACATCTGTGGCTACTTTAGGCTGCCTCAGGGCAGTGCTTGTGTGAAGAATGCATCCAGGAACTGCCTCAGGGCTCTCTCTCTCTCTCTCTCTCTCTCTCTCTCTCTCTCTCTCTCTATGTGTGTGTATGTATGTATGTATGTATGTGTATATATATATATATAAAAGAAAGAAAGAAAGAAATGCATCCAGAACATGCATGCTGGATGCATCCAGAAATGATAGGATAATAATTATGACAATATACTGCATGTGTCAGGAGATCTCAGTAGCTTTGGTAAGTTCCCAAAGTCTCTAACATTGGGTGTTTTCAGACGTTACAGGGCCAGTTGGCCCCATGCCGCAAACAACCTATCCATCCCCTGCCGGGATGACCCCATCACGCCGTATCAGACGTGCTGGGGGGATCCCGGCTGGGAATCTGGAAGGGGGCGGGGCCGCGCGCCGCAACGTACGGCCATGCCCCCTCCACTTGCCCCGCCGCCCACCCTCTGGGGAGACGGCCGGGTGGCGGGGCCAATGAGGCCGCCACGTCGGTCCGGATTCGCCACGGCCCGTGATCCCAGGCCGTGGCGCCCAACCAGACGTGATGGCGGGGTTCACCCCAGCGTGGAATCACATTCAACACGCGATGGCCTCTGGTCCTGCTGCTTCGGCCTCTTGCGTGGTGATGTAATTCCACGCCGTGATAACATCTGGGGGGGAACATCCGTTCCCCCCAACAGACGTTCCGTGACCACAGCCACCACCGGGAATTGACCGTGGTTGACTGTGATCTTGTAACGTCTGAAATCACCCATTTTTAACCTAGTTGGAATGTTCCAAATAGTGTGGCCATATATCCTCTTTAATACAGGACGTTTATGATAAATACATGGTGCAGGAATGCACTGGTTTCATCTGACATCAGCAGGGCACATGAAGTAGTGCATCTCATGGTCTGGCTGCCCAGAATGGGCTAAGGCTGCCCAAGGCATGGTAGCCACACCAGATCATCTCGTATGGCTGCACCTGGTGGTGTGTATGTGTGTGTATTGAGATTCTTGAGATCAAGGAACTGGAGTTTAACTATTAGTTACAAAAGAATGAGAACCGATAGATTTAGTAGCACAGGGTAGAGAGTGAAGAAAAAGGTTGCAGATTGTCAATATGATATTAGGAAAATAGCACAATAGCCAAGACAGCACCAGAATGATGGGCAAGAAATAGAGATTAAACAAATACTGGATCTCTTAAAGTTATTATTCTCTAGATCGTATCTGCAACTGAATGTCTATTGGAGCAGAGCTCCGATTAGGGGTGTGCAATTCGGTTTTGATTTTTAATTACTAAAACAAATCCATTTTCATTTTATTAATTGAAATACCAAAAAAAATGACACTGGCAATGACAACGGACAAAAACAAACAAAAAGTGGCAGTATTCATTATAAAAATAAAAAAATCACTTTGCATGCACAATATGGCCACCCGGGCCATTCGCACATGCACTGTTTTCCAAAATGGGGTTCACATGCACAGAATGACCCCAGTAGCAGTTTTGTGGCTGCGCAGTGATTTTTTAAAATAAATTTTAAAATAAAATTAAACAACAAAAGACAAAAACTTTGAAAATTGATGGTTTTGGTTACAACCCCCCACCCCAAACGAAGGGGTTTTGTAGACAAAACCCTTGCAAAAGCAAAAACGAATTATGTGCCTGATGCACACACCTAGTTCAAATGTGGTTCAGTTTAGGTTTAGTTTGGTTCAAGTTTAGTTTGGATAGAGCAGGTGCGGGTTGGTCCAGACAATACCAGAATATTTATTTTGGATGTTCAGTTTGGGGGTTGGTGACATTTGGTTCAGGGTTGCGCAGTCCAGTTTGTGTTTGGTTTCTTTCAGAGCATTTCCACTTTCTCCGTACTGTCTGCTTCCCCTGTGATACAGAGAAGTAATTAAAGCAGGGGATGATGACTGAACCTACCAAAGGGACTAGCTAACCTACCCAGATTAAATGAACTGGACTGAACCATGACTGAAATGGAGCAAATGAAAGACCAAATTAGTTGTAGTAGTAGTTTTATTGACTCAAACGATTGGTTGCAGCAAACAAGACCAAATTTAAAAATGCCCAGATCGGAGGAATTATGATTGAACAATGGCGAACTAAATGATATCCAACAGCAGAACAGACTGCATTCTTGATCCAGCAGATTCGGTTCCGAACACCTGAATCGGACAGACACTGCATTCATATCAGATATTCGTTTCACCTCTATCAAGAATCTAAAAATTAAGTGACTTCATAGCTTAGAATTTTGCTCAGATGGGTTTAATAACTTAAGAGTAGATCAGCTGAAGTTTTTACATTTAGGCTTTTGTGACTCTAAGGTCATTGCAACAAATGGGCCTTGCCCTGTAAGTCCACACCCCCACCCCAAGTAGAACCACAACACTTTGATTTTTTTCTTATTCGTGCTATTTTATTTACAGTATCTGCATAGCATACTGCCATGTCTCAACACAAACGTACAGCACACAGTCCTTTCACCAGTACCTTTGGAACAAGCCCCCTTCTCTGTGCTCCCAGGATCCTTTATTACCTCTGACAGACAAGCCCTAATCCTAGCTCCCTCCCAATTTCTTATGCTCTGCAGATTCCCTCAGAAGTCATGCAGTTCCCTGGGTTCTCACCCAGGCTCCTTTCAGCCATTCCTGGCTCTCAGCCAACTAGCCCTGCCTGATGACACAGGACAGCCCATTGATAAGCTCTAGCGCCAGAGTTTCTTGAGTCTGCTTCCTGGTGGATTAGCTTGCGAATGGGTGTCATCTCCCTTTTTATTATATCCAGCCTAGTCATATGACATAATTAGGTCTAACAGTTCTCACGTGGGTGAACTACTTTTCTCTATCAACAGTTTACCCCTGGCTGCCTGGGGCTCAAATCCCTTAAGAAGGACAAGTACGTGTCCATCTCCAGACCACTATGCAGGGCCACACCATTCCAGGGGCTAACCCCTGCCTATTATAGACCCAAGCCCTTGTGGCCAATCATTACAAGCCCTTGTGGCCAACCATTACAATCATATTTCATATACATTATTTTAAAGAAATATTTTCTTAAATATCCTCTAGTGTATAAATGTTTTCTTTAAGTGTCACTGATCCAGAGAACTTGACTGCTGTATTTAACCTCAACTGGTGGTGGATGATGTAGTGATGCACCCAAGTCTGAACTCCAAACATGCAGAGTAAAACCTTGTCGGTTCACCAAAGCCCAAGCTCTGAGCATTTTATGGAGGCAACGTAAGACCTATTTATCTAGCCAGGCCTTTAGTAGGCAGAGATAGGGTTTGGGGAATTATTTTAATGGAAATTGTATAGTTTATAGTTTTATGGGCTTTGTTTTTGTATATTTTATTTTAATATATAACATTGTAAATTGGTCTGGGCCTTTGTGGAAGGCTAGATTTAAAAATCCCAAACAAACAAAGGCAAGCAAACAAATAAATAAAATTGAATGCACAGGGAAAGTTCTTGTGCTGATCTTGGAGAAAGTATTCCTCTCCATGATGGGTCAAGCTTTCCTGTCTCCAGGAGAGCTGACGTGTCTGTTGCTGGGGTTGTGATTGACATGTACGAAACCCTACTTGGGACAGCACAAAACGGATTTTTTAAAAATCTCATTTCTCCACCCTGCTAGTACACTTACGAGGGGCTGATGAGCATAACTGTGTCCCGTCGCTATTGGGTCCACTGCACCGTTCCTTTTTTCTGCAGGCTAGCATGCTTGGCTTCCTCTGAAACACACAAATGGCACTCCATAGATTAACAAGCAGAGATGATATGAGATGGGTTTGGCTGGCACATGTCTCCCGGGACTATGTAGTGCACTCACTCTCCCCTGGCCTGAGGAGTATTCTGTGTATACACACAGATCACCTCCTGCACAGTAGACTGCATTAACATGCAGCAGCTGTGCCAAGAGGCTGGCCCTTCTCCTTTATTAATTTAAACATTTTAATATTCTCTATATGCAAAACATAATTAGAATTAATGGACTTTAGTGCTAATGTGGTGCTCAAAGCTAGAGAGTGCATTAATCTTCTGCATATGATAAACAGGGATTTTGAATCCCTTCACCACCAGCAAGGCTAGGGGCTCAATGGAGTATGCTGATGTAGTGTGTGTCCAGATAATGATCATATCAACTGACAGAGAGAGGGAATCATCCTCCTTGTGATGAGATAAGCAATTGGTCCTCCAGGGAAGAAATAAAACATGACTGATTTGGGATGATAGTTAAACAAGATCTTCTTATTAATCTATGAAGACAGAGTGTTGCCGAGAGTGGAACTACCGTAACATGCACAGCACGAAGAAGGGATGTAGGATTTTACATCCAAATAACGTTTTTCTAGTCAACAAATGCAGCCTAAATTTTGATAGAAAAAGAACAGTTACACCATTTTTAAACAAGGCGCTGAAAAGCGCCTCCTGAGTCCTGTGTTGAGAGAAAAGCCTCGCGGGGAGCATGTAAACACTCCCCATGTGGCTTTTTTCTCAATGCGGGGCTCAGGAGGCGCTTTTCAGCGCCTCGTTTAAAAGCCGCATTAGAGTTTCTACTTATTACCCTCTGTCTGAGACTTCTAACACTTCACAAAGGAGAAAACAACCAAAACTGAATGCAAAGAATATACTAAAAATGCAGGTGGATAATAAATGCAACCTCCCATGCCTCACGAAAAAATAAAAATAAAAGTAGATCTGAAATGAATGTCTGAAGCAGAAAAACAAGTTTGACGAACTCTGTATTTGAATCTGTTTTAACGAAGCAAATACAGAATAGTATTCACTTCCACATTCATTTGCTGTTTTAAGTCTTTGCTTTGGTATCTTCATGTTTGCCATTTCGGTTACTTTGGCATTTCATAGGGATGGTTTGAAAACAGATGTTTTGTTTCTGTGGAAAAGTTCTGCAAAAAATGAGATGCTATTGCTTTTTTAATTTGATTTCCGATTGAGTGATAGGGATGGGCGAACAGAATTGAGTTCAGAAATTTGGTTCGGTTCAGAAATTCAGTTCAGTTCAGAAGTTCAGTTCGGTCGACCAAACTATTTGAGTTTAGTCCAAACTCCGAACTTCCGAACAAAGTTCAGAAATTCAAACCCTATTGAACTAAGTAGAATATTATCTTTTGGGGATGGGCGAACAGAGCCAAGTTCAGAAATTTGGTTTGGTTCGAAAATCGAGTTCAGTTTCGAAGTTCGGTTCAGTCAACCGAACTGGTCAAGTTCGGCCCGAACTTCCGAACCGTGTTCGCCCATCAGTATTGAGTGATTTGTGCATGGAAAATAGCCATTGTCATACAACAAAATGCTATATGGCAGCTGCCATTTTGTTTTAGGGTGGCCCTTTTGTGCAGGTTGTGGCAGGCCAGAGACACAGTACTCTGCGGGCCCTGTAAAGCAGTTATCGCATAAGTGGGGTTTTCGCTGGCAGGTTAACAGGCACTGCCAATTGGACAGGACAGCACAGCACCTAATTCACTACACAGCTAAGCTGGACATGGCTGTGGCTACCAAAGAGAAAGCTTAGCCAGAGGGCTATATCAGGGCTGGAAGAGAGAGAAAAAAGGCTGAACTACTGGTTGATCTTGCCCATGGGCAATTAACAGCCAGAGGGAAGCTGGTTGTAAGGACTTTGGGAAGGGGCAGGCGGCTATGCGGAGGTGAATGCCCCAATTGACGTGAACATCATGCAAGTGACCAGGGATACAATTTGGAAGGGTGAATACATAGATCTGTTCACCCTTTTGTTTAGTGACCCCATCCCAGACCCTGCTTCCAAAGAAGACAGTAAGGACAAAGAGAAATGTAAAAGGCCCAAGGTGGATCATAATTGGGCCAATTGGTCGGCAGCTTTTTCAGTCCTGATGGGTGTGATGTTGCAGATGTCCCCAGAGCAGGCATCTGAGCTGCTAAAATACCAGGACATAGTGCGTAGGGCGTACAACACAGGCAACCCTGGAGCCTGGTTGTGCTACGACGAAGCCTTCAGAAAACCAGCTTCCATAACCCCTGGGCTCCGGTGGGATACATACGCTCAAGACCTGTGGTTAAAGTGTATGAGCAACGTGAATAACACCCCCCGAACAGATAGTGGCCACGCCTTGGTTAAGGGACGGGTGGTGCCGGTCAATGATCCCTTTCGATCGGATGAGCACTGCCCCGTGACAAAGGGGGCTATGTGTTGGGAATGTAATGGGTCGGGGATTTGTGCCCACTCCCCCTGCCGCTTTAGGCATGCCTGTTCCCACTGTGCAGGCAACTATGCTGCCTGCCATTGCAACAGGATCAGGTTCCAAAGCAAAGGCAAGCCATCCATCAAATTCATGGCTGGGGACCAAGGAGTCAGCAGTGGGAAGGGCTCCAACCCTGGTATGGCATAGGGACCTGAGAAGGGCCTTATGTGATTGCCCAATGCAGGAGGAGGTGCAGTATGTGGTACATGGTTTCAGAGACGGTTTCAGAATCCCCACGGGCAAGTTTAACGTGAGGACCTGGGTGGAAAATCTTAAATCGATTAAGGGACAGGAGCATTTGGTGCATGCCAGGTTCCAAAAGGAAATTGCAGAAGGGAGGGTGGCTGGCCCAATCAAGTACCCACCTTCTCCCTCCTTTCATGTGTCACCACTGGGAATAGTGCCGAAGAAGACACCTTGCAAATTCCGCATCATTCACCACCTTTCCTACCCAGCGGGGGAGTCGGTCAATGATGCGATCCCAGCTGAGCTTTGTACCATGCACTATGCATCCTTGGACGCAGCTGTAGAGATGGCCAGGGCCTGTGGCCCTGGGGTGTTCATGGCAAAGTGTGATATCAAATTGGCTTTTCGCCTGCTACCGGTCCATCCATGCAACTTCAAGCTACTGGGTTTCGAATTTCAAAAACTTTTATTTTGACAAGGCCATGCTGATGGGGTGTTCCATCACTTGTTCGGCTTTCTTAAAATTTAGCTCGTTGCTCGAATGATTGATCCGCTACCAAGCACGCCTGCACCATGTCATCCATTATATCAATGACTTCCTGTTCCTTGGTGGAGCAGGCTCAGGAGAATGTGAGTTGCTCCTCCATACCTTTCAGTCTGTTATGGAGGAATTCGGCATCCCCTTGGCCCCCCAAAAGACCAAGGGACCTACCACGGTGCTCACCTTTCTTGGGATCGAGCTGGACACAGTCAACGACGAGTCCCGACTCCCCCGTGAGAAGTTGCTTGACATTGAGGGGGTGATTAGGGACTGCCTGGCACATGGCAAGGCCACAGTAAGGCAGCTGCAGGGATTACTGGACAAATTGAACTTTGCCTGCTGGGTGGTGGCACTGGGCTGGGCATTTTTATCCCAACTCTATACCAAGGTACCCGGCAACCTGCCACCACACCATCATGTCTGAGTCACGGCTGACATGAGGGAGGACCTTGCCATCTGGGGGCATTATCTACTGGTCTTCAATGGAGTGAGACTGTGGAGACAGTGGCTCCTTCTGGAAGCCGAGCTCCAGGTCCAATCCGATGCAGCTGGATCATTGGGCTTTGACCTTTATTTTAAAGGCAAGTGGTGTGCAGCGTGCTGGCTCCCAGCTTGGATGGACAGGGGTATAACCCAAGACCTAACCTTCCTTGAGCTGTACCCCATAGTGCTGGTGGTCCATCTGTGGCCGGGGGATTTCACTAATAGATTGGTGCTCTTTTGGTGCAACAATTATGTGGTTGTCCATGTCATTAACACACAATCATCCAAGTCCCCTAGAGTTATGGGTTTAGTGCGGGCCTTTGTCCTACAATGTCTCAAATATAACATTCTATTTACATCCAAGCATGTCCCGGGGATTAACAACGGCATAGCTGATGCACTCTCTCGCCACCAGATGGATAGCTTCCATCTATTGGTGGCAGAAGCCAGCGAGGAGCCTGAGCCTATGCCACCGAACATGTGCAGCATTGGACAGTTGAACTATATGAGGCAGTACAAGGTTCTCTAGCCCCCAGCACCAGGCGGGCATACCGCAGGGCATTTTCAGATTTTCAGAAGTTTAGAGGGCTTAGAGGATGGAAGTCCGGTTTTCCGATCCCCGAAGCTCATGTGCTTCAGTTTGTGATGTCCCTTCACGTTCAAGGACTAGCCCTAGCCACCATAGCAGCCAAGCCAGCGGCAATACTTTTAATAGTAAACTGGCCGGCCATCCCCCACCAGACCAGGGTTTATTTTCAAGGAAGCTTATTGAATCCTGGTCCCGGCAGCAGGGTCCAAGCTCGGACACCAGGCTTCCCATCACCCCAGAGATCCTCATGGCCTTAGTAGGGGCCTCAGGTCAGATTTGTTTCAATGAGTTTGAGGTTAGACTTTTCAATGCAGCATTTAAATTGGCTTTTTTGGGGGCATTTCGTGTCTCGGAGCTGGTAGTCGCTTCCAAGCCTCTTCCAATGACCCGACTGCCAGAGTCATTAGCTATAGGGATGTGTCTGTCATGCCCCGTTCCCTCTCCAACCCCCTACGGGCCTCAAAAACTGATCAGAGGCACCGCGGTCAGTTGATTCAGTTGCACAGGGAGGGTGCCCCTGAGCTGTGCCCAGTGGAGGCAGTGTGCCGGTACAGGTTGATCTGCCTCCACCCCACCCCCCTGAAAGGCACCATTCTCATACATAGGGAGGGTTCAGCTTTGACACAACATCAGTTTTTGGCTTTGTTTCACAGTGCCTTGCTTAAGATACACCAGCCAGCACATCAGTTTGCATCACATTCTTTTCACATAGGAGCGGCGAGCTATGCTGCAGTCCTAGTCATGCGAAAGGGTCAGATTCAAGGCCTGGGGAGGTTCAAATCACCAGTTTTTTGAACCCACTTATGACCGTTGCATCAGTGATGCCTCACTTTCTAACTTGAACTTGTTTTCATCTGCAAGCCTAAGACCAAGGGGTCACCACAAGCTTATCTGGATAGTGGGCCACAGCATTGTTCATTGGGCTGGCAAAGCTGCAGGCCGCTCCCACTGGGGAACCCAGTTGGGTGTTAGTGACAAGGCCGAAGTTGTCTGGAGGGCCAGACATGGCATGAGATGGGAGCAGCTGATGCCACTCATTCATGAGGCGTCGAGAGGCCGGCAACCCAATACCTGGTGGTACATCTCAGAGAGAATAACATCCCCCAGATGTCAGGTCTGGAGTTGGTAGTGAGGATAAAAAGGGACTGGTTGGAGATGGGCAGCCTGCTGCCCACCACCAAATTGATTTGGATGCACATGTTGGAGAGAATAAAATGGTCCAATGCAATACGCCCAGGCAAGGTCAATAGGGTGCACAGGAAGATAACTGAGAGGTGGAGAAGTTAGTCCTCTCCCAAGGTGGGGACTGCATTCTCCAATCTGGGATTCACTTTTCACAGCCCAAATTGTACAGGCCTGATGACATCCACCTCTCGGAGGCAGGCATCAACATCTACCTGGCTGCCCTAAAGCGAAAATTGGTGGAACTCACTTGAGATGGGGGGTGGGGAGCTCAAACCAGCCAAGCAAAAGCTGGTGATTTGATGTGGCAGGGGTCCAGGGTTGTGGTTAAGGATCAGTTTATTATAGTTAGTAGTGTGGTAAGTCATCTCCTAAGAGATGGAGCCAAGGATGAAACTAGAGCAGGGTGGCCAGCTTACAACCTGGGCTTAGGAGGGAGGAGTGAGCTATGCAGCCCCCCCATTTCCACAGCCTGCTGCCTCCCTCCTACTTTTGGTCATGAGAGGTCATGGGCCTCCCCGACCAGCCAGGTGGCTGGAGTGAGAATGACTTTGTCCACACAAAGTTAGTGGCACCGAGGGACATCGGTTCTCATCAGTTAGGGTTTTGTTAGTTATTCCTTCAAAAAGCATAGTTTAGGTTGGACCCAGGAGGGAGTATTTCCCTTCCCTGACTTTTAATGCATCAATAAAATGTGTGGCCTTTAAATCCCACACAAGCGTGCTTGTCTTCTTCCAGGGTGTGGGGGCAATTGCGGGTGCTGATCTCACAATGGCAAAAGCACAGAATCACTGGGGCAGATCCCATAGCTCACGGACCCCGTGTGCAGCCGCATGCACAGCTGTGCAGGAACAGTGAGCACCCCCATTGTCGGCACATTGTGCTGCATGGAAATTGCACGTATGGACACACATGGGTGTGTGTGTGGGAGCCTCAGGTCATGGGCTTGGCCCCACTGACCAGTAGGGAAATACTGACCAACGGACACAAGGACTCACGAAGAGCAAGCATTTCCCGACGGGAAGGAAACACGTGCACTTGTGTCAGTATAATCTCTCTGTTATATCTGTCTACACCGCTGATGACTGTGGGAGTGCTTCTTTGCTCTAGCTACAATGCTATTTATACTGCAGTTTGACTTCGAGTCAGTACAATGGTCAAAGAACTAGTCCATGTTTTTATTACTAAATGTGTACGTTCACCTGCACTCTGCTAGGTTCCTTGTCAGGTACCTTTACATTCCTGCCAGTGCTAGACTGCTTCACCCTACCCTCTGGCCTGTATTGTAATAAGGAAGTCTAGCTTCTTGAATTTCTAATAGGGGTGTGCACAATTGACGTTTTTGTTATCATTATTACAATAACGATGACAACAATCAAAAACGACAATGTTGTTGTTGTTTGTTGTTGTTGTTAGTGCTGTGGCAGTTGGATTTTGGAGGGAAAATGTGGAGAGGGGAGGGAGCAGACATCTCGGAGCCCTAAACAGGGTTGAACTCTTAAACTGTGCCTGTGTTGGGAGGGGCAAGCAGCTCAGCAGTATCTGATGGATGTATCACTGGCCAATGAGCAGCGCAAGCAGCCTCTAGCAGTCTCATGGCACTCTGTGATTGCTCAATGCCTGTTTCCTCCCACAACCAATTAGCAGGGCTCTGGAGGAAGGCACTTCAACCCTTTATAATGGGAGGGCCAGGCTTTTTCTCTCTGTTCTGTGACAGTTCTGCTGGTCAGGTTGCGTTTACAGAACTGTGGTGCTTGCACACAAAAAATCCTCCCTAGCCCTCATTGTATTACCACCAATATCATTCCTTCCTCATACCCTACATTTTACCTTCTCCCTTTCCCCGCCCTTCTCCACCCTGTACATTGTATATAGATAGGTACTATAGATTAGATATAGATATATATTATAGACATATAGATTGCTATCCCTGAGCTTGAGATATACACGCCCCAATCGGTGAGTTCCAACTATCTTTTTACTTGAATGGACTCGGATAGGCGTATGGCATTTACTAAATTAAGCTGTAATTTGTTTCCCTCAGCATTAGTGGAGGGGAGATATAGGGGCACCCCCAAAAATTTTGAGGGTTTGCCAACTTTGTGATCTGGGTGAAGTTGATACCGTGCCCCATATCTTGCTGAGATGCCCTACTCTGACAGGTCTTCAGATAAAATACCTGGGGGAAATTCTGGCGGACCTTCAACCCAGAACCAATGTCTGGGTGCTTTGGAGACTGCTGAACCCCAATGATGATGATGTTACTAGAGCTATGGCTGACTTTGCCTGGACTGTGCTGATTATAAGAGAACCTATCCTCAAGCAGCTGGGATATTTGTCCTCTAATTTTAATCGATAATACAAGCCTGAGGACTGGGAATAGGTTAGTTTGGTAGTGGCTGGGGGGACCTCTGGGGCTAGGAGTTACCTTAATGGAACTATGTTCAAGGACTTGGTATTGTGATTGTTTTGCTGTATGGCTAAAACTTTTTATGTTGGAAGTAAATCATGGGTTATTGTGACTTTAGTTAAGAACTTATAATATGGAATGTAATTGTTGCATTTTGAAAAAAAAAATTCACTGGTGGAACAGCCTGTTGGCTATACACAATAAAGTATTGTTATTGTTATAGTTATATAGATAACTGATTAGCTTATACATAGTTTTCCTTTTCCCTTCCCCTGTCTCCCTTAGATTTAGATAGATATTACTTGTGTTATATATAGAGATTAGATATTATATAGGTATTTAGGCTAGTCTGTTTTATTATATATATTATGTTATCAGAATCGATAGCGATACAGATACCAAAAATAAAATCTTCGTTTGAAATCATACCGATACCAAAAACAACGATAATGAATAATGCCATTTTTTAATAATGAAAACAATAATGAAAAGCAAAAATATGGGGGCCTGGTGTACACCCTTAATTTCTAGCCCCTTTTTAAAGGTTCTCATTAATTGTCAAGTGTAACTGTGCAACATAGTTTCCTACTTGGATTTTGAAATTTTAGGGATGGTTTGCTGCTAGTCCAGTCAGGTCTCCTCACTCCATAAGTAGTCTGTAGGTCTGATACAAGTGCAAGTGTTCCCATTAGGAATGTGCGAACAGGACAGAGTTCGGATGTTCGGACTAAAAACTTAGTTCGGATTTGTGGGTTCAATCTAGTGGAGTTCAGTCCACTCCCGAAAGTTTGCAAAGTTCGGTCCCACCTGGAGGCTTAGGGCACTACAGGGACCAAACCATGGCGGCATGGCAGGCCATCGGAAACCCAGCAGCAGCAGCAGCAAAAGCAGAGACTGGGAAGGCTTGGCACTTGGTACCCCGGGTTACCCGGGCAGGCAGGCTCGGCGCTTGGCTCCTGGGGGTGCCCATGGCACTAGCACTGGCCATCTGAGATGCAGCAGCAGCAGAGATCAGGAAGGCTTGGCACTGGGGACCCCAGGTTGCTCGGGCAGACAGGCTCAGCGCTTGGCCCCTGGGGGTGCATGTGGTGTCAGGGCTGACCGTCTGAAACTCAGCAGCAGCAGAGACCGGGAAGACTTGGTGCTTGGCACCCCGGGTTGCCCGGGCAGGCAGGTTTGGCACTTGGCCCCTGGGGGTGCCTGTGGTACCAGGACTGGCCATCTGTGACCTAGTGACAGCAGCAGCAGCAGCAGCAGAGGCCAGGAAGGCTTGGTGCTTGGCACCCTGGATTGCCCGGGCAGGCAGGCAGGCTCGGCACTTGGCCCCTGGGGGTGGACATGGTGCCAGGGCTGGCTGTCTGAGACCCAGAGGCGGCGGCAGCAGCAGCAGAGGCCAGTAAGACTTGGGGCTTGGTGGCTGGCACCCAATTTGATACTCTACCAAATCTTGGCTGGGTGCCAGGAGCAGTGGAAGAGGCCCAGTCAGGGATTGGTGGCTGGCACCACTACTTGGCTGGGCACTGCAGGCTGCCAGGCATCATCGGAGCAGTGGCAGAGGCCCAGCCAGGGCTTGGTGGCTGGCACCCCTACTCAGCCGGGTTTTGCAGGCTGGCAGGCATCGGTGGGTCTCAGATGGTCTTCTGAGTGGCACTGCTGCAGAGCACCCACTCAGATGGAGTGTTTTGGGAGGGATTTAATCAGACGGCTCCCAGTATGGCTACCTCAGCAGCAAGCCACCATGCACTCCCTCTGCGATGGACCATGGGGAAGGGGGAAGTACACTGGGCTGGCCTTTGCAATTGACATGTCCCCACCCGGTGTGAGCCCTGGGGAACCCAGGCTCCACAGTGCTCCTGGCTAGATCTTCTGAGGTCATGTCCGCTGCCCACAGTGCCTATGTGTGGCAGACCCATCTGATGACATAACTACCTGCACCAGTTCATACAGGCAGAGGCTTCATGGCTGCCCATTGTCACAGTGCTATTTGGCTTGCCCTAGAAGAGCACTCTGGATTTCCTGGCAGTGCTCCGTGTGTGGCCATGAGTGGGTGCTCTAGCTCATGGGAGCACACATTGGCTTGATAGTGCATCCCTCTTCAGTTTAGTGCTGCAACTCTGTTCTCAGTTTTCCTCAGAATTTACCGAGGACTGGACTATTTGGTCATGGTTTGCCAAGTAACAAATTTTTGAAGACTTGCCACAAAAAATCGATGTTCTACCAAATCTTGGCTGAGTGCCAGGAACAACAGCAGAGGCCCGGTCAGGACTTGGTGGCTGGCACCCCTGCTTTGGCCAGGGATTACAAGCTGTCTGTCATTGGTGGAGTAGCAGAGGCCTGGCCAGGACTTGGTGGCTGACACCCCTGCTTGGCCGGGCATTACAGGCTGGCTGGCATTGGTGGAGCAGCGGCAGAGGCTCAGACAGGGCTCGGTGGATGACACCCATACTTGACCAGGTGTTGCAGGCTGGCTGGCATCAGTGGAGCAGCAGAGGTCCGACCAGGGCTCAGTGTCTGGCACTCCTGCTTGGCCAGGCATTACAGACTGCCAGGCATTGGAGGAGCAGCAGCAGAGGCCCAGCCAGAGCTTGGTGGCTGGCACCCCTGCTTTGAACAGGAATTGCAGACTGGCTGGCATCGGTGGAGCAGCAGAGGCCCAGCCAGGGCTCGGTGGCTGGCACCCCTGCTTGGTCGGGCATTACAGGCTGACTGACATCGGTGGAGCAGTGGCAGAGGACCGGCCAGGGCTCGGTGGATGGCACCCCTACTTGTCCAGGTGTTGCAGGCTGGCATCCTACTTGACTGAGCTCAAGAAGCATTATTGCAAATTGGGCAAACCTTGCCTGGTGGTAAATCTTGTGGACACCCAGCCCCTGCCTGCTGTCGCACTCATCTGAGCTATGCCTATCTACCAGAGGGAGGAGCAAATGTCCGACGTGCAGTACGAACAGCATAAGAAGACATTGGATTGCCCAGGAAAAGTAACTGCAGCTGACACCTCTGCTAGGTCGGGCATTGCAGACTGGCCGGCATCAGTGGAGCAGCAGCAGAGGCCTGGCCAGGGCTTGGTGGCTGGCACCCCTGCTCGGCCGGGCATTGCAGGCTGGCTGACATTGGTAGAGCAGTGGCAGAGGCCCAGCCAGGGTTTGGTGGCTGGCTCCCCTGCTTGGATGTTGAAGGCTGACTGGCATCGGTGGAGCAGAGGTCCGGCCAGGGCTCGGTGGCTGGCACCTGTACTTGGCCGGGTGATGTAGGCTGCTTGGCTTTGGTGGGACACTTGCAGACAAGTGGAACGACATCCCTCCCTGCCTGGAACATAGGCCCCAGAACCCTGATGGTGGGTCGTGGGGCTGGAGTGGCTGACACTCATATAGGTATGGTCGGGCATTGCAGACTGCCAGGCATCGGTGGAGCAGCGGCAGAGGCCCAGATAGGACTTGGTGGCTGACCCCTCTACTCAGCTGGGGATTTCAGGCTTGCATCCTACTCATCAGATCTCAAAAATCTCTTCTTCAAATTGGTCAAGTCTTGCCCGGTGGTGAATCACATGGCCACCCAGTAGCAGACATTGGATTGCCCGGGGTAGAGTACCCATGGCACAGCAGAGGCAGAAGAAGTGGACATTGGATTGCCAGGGCACAGAACCCACGGCACAGACAGCAGAGGTAGCATTGGCAGCAGCAGCAGACATTGGATTGCCTGGTAGCAGAACCTATGGCACAGACAGCAGACACAGCACTGGCAGCAGCAGCAGAGGAAACATTGGCAGAGCAGCAGACATTCAATTGCCGGGGCACAGAACCCGTGGCACAGACAGCAGAGGAAGCATTGGTAGCAGCATCAGCAGACATTGGTTTGCCAGGGCACAGAACCCGTGGAACAGCAGAGATGGCAGCAGCAGGATTTGCCTGTGTGCAGCACAAATGGAGGCAGGATGATAGTATTTGCCAAGGAAGAGCTCCCATACAGCAGCAGACCACAGTAGCAGGATTGCGTGGGCACATTTGGATTTGTCAGGGCAGAGCACCCATGGACCAGTAGACAGAAGCAGCGGGATTACCAGGCCAGTGGAGCACATCACCCAGTGTTTCCAGGGCAGGCAGACAGGCAACTTGGCATGAGAGGCAGGCAGGCTGGGGCAGGGCTTCATCTTTGCCGACAGGGTGGGCAGACAGGCACTTTGGCATGAGCAGAAGGCAGACTGAAGCAGGGATCGAGCATGGCAACCAAGGCAGGCAGACAGGCAGCATGGCATGAGCATGGGAAGGCAGTCTGGGGAAGGTTTTGATCTTGGAAACCTGAGCGGGCGGGCAGACAGGCAGTGTGGCATGAGCATCAGAAGGCAGCCTGAGGCAGGCTTTGATCTTGGCAACCTGGGCGGGCGGGCAGATAGACAGCGTGGCATGAGCATCGGAAGGCAGCCTGAGGAATGCTTTGATCTTGGCAACCTGGGCGGGTGGGTGGGCGGGCAGACAGGCAGCGTGGCATGAGCATGGGAAGGCAGACTGAGTCAGAGTTTGATCTTGGCAACCTGGGCGGTTGGGCAGACAGGTAGCATGGCATGAGCATTGAAAGGCAGGTTGATGCATGGTTCGAGGTTGGTAACCAGGGTGGTCAGACAGGCAGGATGGCATGAGAGGCAGTAGGGAAGGCAGGCTGGGACCTCAGCAAGGCACTCAGGCTGGTGAAGACTGTGCAGCGAGAGAGAGAGACACTCAGATAGATGGGCCGAGATTGTCTAGCCAGAGGCCGGCTGGCAGGCTTACAGCTTTCCAATGCCACTCTGTGTCATGAGGTCAGTCAGATAGGTAGGCCGAGGCCTTCTAGTCAGAGAGAGGCAAGGGAGGCGCTGGGCATTGGGAGGGAGTAACAGCACCTCAGCAGAAGCCCAGATTCAGATGGAGCCCCATCCCAAGGACTGCCCCTGGCATGGGATGGCATATGCCACTGCACCATCAATCTATGTCCAGGGGCAGCTCAGGGAATCCCAGCAGTGGAAGGTTCACCTTAATAAAGCAACTGCGCCAACTTGGCTCCCAGTCTCAGGTGGTGCGGCGAGCAAATGCCCCCCCCTCCATGGAGAACACCCGCTCGCTGGGGCCACTCATTGGTGGGCAGGACAAGAGACCCTTGGCCACTTTGGACAGGGCCAGCCACACATTGGTCTTGCCAGCCCAGTAGGCCAAGGGATTGCTGCTGGATTCGATGCACGGCTCCTCCTCCTGGTAGCTCTCCACTGATGCTGAGGCGCTGTCATACACCCTCAGGTAACTCTGCCTGGGCACCACCTTCACCACTGCCCTCAGTCATGCTGCCTGCTCTGCTGTGCACAAGCCCATGATCACCAGAGTGTCCAGCACATAGGAGAAGCTGCTGCTCATAATAGGGGTGCTGCTACTGCTCAGTCTGCTGCTGGTGCTGCTACTTCTAGGACTGGGGACAGGGATAGACCCCGCCGGCTGAAACGGGAGGCTGCTCCCACTCCCACCATCCCCAGGGATGTCCTGCTGCTGCTGCTGCTGTCATGCACTCTCAAGAGCCCACTCTGCCTTCCAGACCCTCCAAACCAGGTCACCCTTCCAGGGCCCATAGAGCCCTGTCTGGTGTGCCATGCTTCCCTTGACCCTGAGGTACAGCATGGTTGCAAAAACGTATTCCTCCTGCTGCAGGAGCTCATTGAACTGTGCCTTCAGCCCTTCCTTCAGCTGACGCACCAGGTCAACCACCTCATCCGCCAGTTTCCTGCCCTGAGGGCCACAATTCCGCCCCTGGAGAATCTCCTTCAGCCTCCTGAGGAGACTCTGGACCAGAGGGGTCACCTGGCTGGTGGTGGACATGGAGGAGCTGATGATCTCTATCATGGCCAGGAACTGTCTGAACACGAAGACCGTGTGATCCAGGATCTCGCATTAAGTCC
Source organism: Sphenodon punctatus (assembly GCA_003113815.1). Classification (NCBI taxonomy): domain Eukaryota; kingdom Metazoa; phylum Chordata; class Lepidosauria; order Sphenodontia; family Sphenodontidae; genus Sphenodon; species Sphenodon punctatus. The sequence goes on along the minus strand of QEPC01002194.1, from coordinate 427,153 downwards.
CATCGTACCCTGGAGGTGCCCCGCTGTCCATCACTAGTTGAACCTGATGCAAGGCAGATTTCTGCTTGAGAAGCCACTCCAACATCAGGAACATCAAATTCCACCAGGTGGACACATCCTGCATTAGCTGGTGCACTGGGGAGCCTTGCTTTGCCTGCTTCACCCGGAGGAGGTCGCTGTCCTTTATGCTCCAGTTAAAGAACCCGGACAGTTTCCTCCCCCGCTCGATCAGGGAGCTAAGCGTGCCTGCTCCAATCCCCTTCTACCCCAAGCCCAGAGCATCCCTGACCACCTGTTGAAGGGTGTGTGTGGTGCAAGGGATGCTAGTGAAGTCCTCCCTTGTGGACATCCCTCAATATGTTGTCCATGTTGTTCGTCACCACGCAACCTTGGTGAAGGGCGCACCTGGCATGATCCACTCCCTCACCATGGCAGTCAGGGCTGCCGCAATGTTCTGAGTGGTGTGGGGGCCATCCATTACTTCTGCCTGAAGCAGGGCCCACCTATACCCTGCTTCAGGACCACCCCTGCCACTCCCAAGTGCTGCCTCTGGGTCCTGCCACCAGTGTGCCATCACTGCCAGGTAGGCATGCTGCGCGTTCTACGCAAGCACAGGTCTGTGGTGAAGTGGACGGTGGCAGCCCCAGCCCTTGCCAGCTGCTCCCTCACCCACTCCTTTAAAGTCTGGTACAGGGCTGGCACCACCTGCCGACTCAGGGTGGTGCGTGAGGGCAGCTTAAACTGAGGGGCCAGGAAGCCAATCAGGCACCTAAGCCCAATGTCCTCGACCACCGAGAAGAGCAGTCCATTCAGTGCTATCTTTTCCCCCAATATGCACGTGGCTTTCAGATGAAAGCCACGCCACCCTCCAGGTCCTGCAGCTGCCGATGGACTTAGCAGCTGCCCCCACCCCAGCTCTTCCATGGTGCACTGACGCTTCTGATGTTGCTCCTCCCTAACAGTGATACCGAACCGCTCCTGCTGCTAGAGGCAGCTGTTAGATCAGGATGCTTGCCCGCTGATCAAGGCAGACGACTGGCTGCTGCAGTTGGGAACTCACTGGCATTCACTGCCCCTGCCTGCCTGCTTAGCAGCACAGAGATGTGGCATCCCTTCAGGTGCCTCGCCATAGCAGTTGTGTCAAGGTGAGTGAGCACCTGCCCACACTTCACCACTTTCTGGCACAAAGTGCACTGCACCTCCCTGGGATCATCCGCCTGCACCAACTTAAAATGCACCCAGATGGAGGATTTTTTGCCCCCTCCTTCCTTCTGCCTGCATCGGGTGATGCACCACTGATAGCGCTGCTGGGAGGGGAAGAGCATGGTGGCGACACAGCTCTCGGAGGGACAGCCATCGCCCCAGCACGAGACATCTCTTACGCAAGACTAGTGTTTGCCTCGCTGTCCCCAATCTGAGTGATGTCCTGTGAAGGGGAGTACTGCGACCCTGGGGCTGATCACCCACCATGCTGCTGCCACTCTCCCTGTGCCCCCTATTTCTGTTGCTGCTGCTGCTGCTACTGCTACTGCTCCTCTCCCTGCTGCCATTGTCCTGGGTATCAGGCCCTGCCTCTAGCAGCAGGGGTGGGATCCACCAGCCCTGGACTGCTGGGGATCACATCAATAATAGGGTCGGGGACATTGGTGACCCTGGAGGAACATCCGACCCCGAAGCACCTCCACCTGCTCCTGCAGCCACAGCAGAGACAGCCAACAGCCTCCTGGAGTGAACACCTTCCAGGAGCCACCAAACCACACTCCTAGTGCCACTGCTGGGAACCTCTGAAGTCTGACTGCCAAAATCAGGCCTGTGCAGTTTGGGGCATGGTGATGGGCTCGGGCTGCTGCTGATGCCTGCTGCCACTCTGCTGGCACAGCCCCTGCCACCTCTGCCACATGCCCCATTACCTGCTTTATGGACAGCAGACTGGCCTCTCCTGCTTTCCTTCTCCATTTCTCCCACACAAAGAATTCACAGGAAGATTTTATATTTTTTTATTTATTTATTCAAGTTTGTAATCTAATATTATATATATCTACACTAACTCTAACTGCTATTAACTGTTCTAAAACCTATGGAACTAAATGAAATATTATCTAATATCTACAAAGGCCTATTCCTACAAACACACACTATAAAATATTAAAACTGAATCACTACGCACTATCTCTATCTATTTCTTTAACTTAGCTAACTCCTACAACTATCCTCACCCTCCCCTGCTCCCCCAACCAACTTCATCCCTTATTCCTCGCTGCCCTGCATGCCTGGAACTCCCTCCCTGCCCACATCTGCCTTGCCCCCTCCCTTCATACCTTCAAATCCCTCTTCAAAACCCACCTCCTCATGATTGTTGCATACCTTGTCTCTCCCTCTGTTCCCCCTTCCCTGTCTCCCCTCCCCCTGTCTTTAGATTGTAAGCTCTCGGGTAGGAACTGTGTCTATCTTATTCTCTGTAAAGCGTCAGGTACATTACAATAATAATAATAATAATAATAATAATATCTCTCTCTCTCTCTCTCTCTCACACTCACACACACACACACACACACACACACACACACACACACACGATGGCCTACATACACACACACACACACACACACACACACACACACACACACAGGGATGGGGGGGAAAACACAGACAGCTCACAACAAACAACACAGGGAGGGGTACAAACATGAAATGAAACCTAAATCAATCTAATGCCACTCTAAATAAATCCAAAAACAGGGGAAGGGAATCAGTGACAGAATATATACAGGGATGAGGGAAGGATTCAATGGAGGGTAGATAAAAAGAACACAGGGAGATGTAAAAATAAAAAATAACTCCTAAATCTATCTAATCTAATCTAAATAAATGAAACTATGGAGGTAAATGTGTGGAAATGGTTGAAATAGGAGTAGGATGGCAATGGATTAGGAACACAAACTTCTGGGAGAGGGAGACTTCTGAAAACGCCGGCTGACAGGATCAGTGGCTAGCTCAGAAGGAATTGGAAGGGGAGAGGGCAATGGGTTTTGTTACTTGCTGTGCCCACTTTACCACAAGCCCCATTGGTTCCATGCAGCCTAGCCTGTGGCCAATCGCAGACTGCAAAGCCAGTGGTCTGAGGAAAAGAGGGATGGTGATTGGGCAGGCTGGCTGATAGTCCAAGCCTCTCCACCCCTAGCACCAGGAAGTCTGCTCCTCAGCTGGCAACCCCACCCCCGGGCCTGCCAGCCCTGTTTTTCCCATCTGAATGCACCCAAACTCATCCGAACGCGGCCGAACTGTTCGGTGCTCAGGGCATTCGGTTCAGCCTTTTGTTTTGGCCAGACAAACTGTAGGGATGTGCGAACAGAGTTCAGCGGTTTAGTGTTCGGCCTGAACCCAGGATGTTCAGGCCAGTCACGAACATCCTGAACCCAAACTGTCCCCTGCCCGAACTGGCCGAACCAAGTTTGGGTTTCAAACCTGTTCAGGGGGGAACCCGGTTTTCCCTCCCCCGCTGCAGTCTGTGCATGTGGAAGGCCTAGAAGAGGCCTGAAGCGCTCTGGAGTGCCGCCGGAACCACCACCGCTGCCGCCACCGAACCCAGGACCAGAGCCCTAGCATCACCAGGTAGGTCGATCCCTCAGGTGGGTTTTTTAAAAATTATTATTATTTTAGCGGGCAGGGGGGAGGTGAGCCCCGGCACCCCTTCCACCTGCGCAGCCTGTAGGGGGAAGGGAAAACTGGGTTCCCCCCGCCCTCTGCCCAAACAGGTTTGGTGAAACTGAACTGGTTTGGGCCAAACAGCCCAAACCCAAACGGTTTCAGAGCGGCCGAACCCCAAATGGTCAGAACAAGAAACCCCCTGGTGTTCGCACATCTCTACCAAGCTGACCGAGTTTGGGCCGAACACTGAATGTCCAGACTGAGTTCGCACATCTCTAGTTCCCATTCCAAAGTGAAATACCAACCTTTCAGGGATACTTGTTTGTATCCATTGATACTTCAACAGTTTCCAGTGATTCTGCACCTCCAGCATTTTCCCTCTTATTTTTTTCACTTTTCCCAAATTCTTGTAACTTTCTAGGACGTTTTTGTCATTTTTAGGGACTTTTTTGGCACTTCCGTAACGCTACAAGAAATTTCGTCACTTTTGGGGAATTTTACGACAGATTTATGGCAGTTTTACATGACTTTTATGGGAAATTTAAGTACTTCCCTGGTGTTTAGATGGCAAGTTTTCATCTCCACAAGCGCATGGGGCACAGATGGGGCTTGGGACCAGATCACAGCAATCCCGTTCAGCTTGTATAAAATAATTGGAAATGGTAGAAATGGTGGGAAACAAGTAATTTTCCACATTGAGGGAATTTTGGTGAATGTTCTGCTGCCAATGGCAACAGCACTCCCTGAGATTTTTCATCTTGGGTCTAGTAGTCAGCACTGTAACAGACTTGGCCAATCATTTTTCTTGGCTGTGGGGGAATAGTCGTCTGGGAGGTGCACCTGTCAAGGAAAGAGTGGTAGTTGAAAAGTTAAGGGAAGAAGCTTCTCTCAGGAAATATAGATGTTCTCCCTCCTTATAGGGGAAGTAAAAGCAGCTAACTGCCAAAAATCACTCTGAAATTGGAGCTCATCTACAGGGCTGGAAACTGGGTAGTGATCATTGGCTTCCAATGGGGAAACCATAAGTTGCTATAGAGCCCAGGAGGGCCATCATACGCTTGGTAATACAGTGTGGAAGGGAACCATCAGCCTTAGCAATGTATCAGCAGGTCAAACGTTTCCATGGCCTCTTAGGACAAGAGGAAGGCATTCTCAAACCTCAATTTTTTGAGTCTGATCACTCCGTTTAAACACCTAATTTTTATGCTTTAAATGGGCTGCTCAGCTCTGTTTAGGCTGCATCTGGGTACCCAGAAAGTCAGGCATTCCATCAAACCTGGGGTTTCTTACTTGCCCAGTTGCAATCATGCAGCAACGGTGACCAGACATGACCTGACAGGATGCTTGAATCCTAGGCTGACTCACCTCACCGCCAGACTGCTGCTTCTCCTGCCTTATTCGTTGCTTGAGGCTTGCTGCTTGCTACTCCTCCCTTACCTGTGCGCTGCTCAACTGAGCTTGGGACTTACCCTCTTAGCTTTTTCTGAGCAAGTGGGAGTGAGGAGGCCTCTTCACACTTGCATGCATCAGCCTAATGGGTCCCTTGTTCCCAGAGGGCTGCGTATCAGTGGTGTGAACAGAACTCATTTACACCCCTGAAATAGGTTCCCCTGGGAATGGGGGCTCCATTGGGGGTGCATGCAGGTGAGAAGAGGCCGCCTCACTTCTCTCCCCCCCTCAGAAAAAGTTGACCAGGGAAGTCATCAGCTCAGTTGAGCAGCATGCCAAGCAGGGAGGAGCAGTGAGCCTCCAGCAGTGACCAGGATGATAGGAGTAGCAGCCCGACATTGAGTCGAGTCAACGCAGGGAGCCAGAGGTACTGGGATCAGTATCCTGAGGATTCCTGTAGCGTCCTTGGATGCTCCAGTAATACCCACATTTTTGGGCACCAAGAACCCAATGAGAGTCATGTACCCCCTTGGGTGACCACTAGGAGTGCCTGAAAAAATTTAAATGTGGGTATTACCTGGTACCAGGTACCTTAGCTACCAGGTTGCTAAGATGCTACCTGCTGCAGCACTACATTTGGTCCTTAACTTGCACCTGCTCCTCCATGATTCAGAAACTAATGGTGCACTTCTTTTGCATTCCTTTCAGGGTACAAGTTCCAGTAGAATTATAAAATGAAAAAATAAAATAAAATATCAGATTAGGGCTGGATGCCTCAGCCTTTACCATAAGGACTATGTGGTGACTCAAGAGGAAGGCAGAGAGCAATTTAAGATTCACAAGTTTCCTACAGTGAATCAGTTATTCCCCCTGAAGCTGTTATCCTCATTAGCTCAATTAACAATGAAAACTACAGCTGTATATTGCACCACAGTCAACATTTGGGAGACAAAAGTTGGAAAACGAAAAGTGCCTCATTGGTTTTCTAATAATTTGGCGATTTAGGGCTTTGCAAAACACTATTATTATTATTATTATTATTATTATTATTATTATTATTATTATTATTATTATTATTTTATTATTATTATTTTATTATATTAATAATAATAATAATAAAAAATAAAATTTCATGTTCACAGAGGCAGCAATCCTGTTTGTACATTTCAGAAAGATCTCCCTCAACACTGCTGAAACAAAAGGAAAGGGGGTTTAATTATAGTCATAGAGAAAGAAGTTAAAATGAAAGGAATCTAGAATGGCATAGAATGAAAAATAAAATCCAGACAAGTTTTTTAAAGTATATAATCCCTTGACTAGTAAATCTAGTAAGACCTAGAATATTGTTATCTTCTTTACGTTGTCATTATTTTCCAAGATAAGTGGAACAAATAAGCACAAGATAGTACTGGAGTTTTGCAAAAGACCTCCATTTTAAACATGGACATCTCCAAAAGACACATCCAACCTGTAACCTCACTTCACTGGGTCACACCAGCCCCTCCCAGCTATTGCTCAGAAACCCACAATTCTCTCACATTTGTATTCATACCGCTAAATTGTCCCAGATTTTCCAGGACATCCCTGCTTTGTCCCATTGCTGGCCTTGCAAATTGCTGTCTTTCACACCTCCTTTCCTAGAGACTCTGCAGCAATTTTCCACAATTGCCAAACAGATAACTAGGGCTGATGCGGCAGTAGCTGTTACCGCTCCACGATTCCATTCCTAAACCTTGGCATCCCAGGTTGCGCCTCGCAGAATTCCGTGCGGTACTCCACGATTCGGCATTTTTTTCACTACAAGAATTCGCAGATGCGGAATGTATGTGTTTCGCCGATTTCTTCATCATTACCGTTGCCGTATACAATCAGCGGTCTTTTCCC